>JAGPOW010002742.1:46647030-46792828 GCA_030014935.1 Caiman crocodilus
TCAAAAGGCCAACTTCCATTAAAATGAATGGGATTTAGAGGGCTCCAAATCTTTTATGACAACTTTGTAACATGCCTATCTACCCCTTTTTGCAAATCTTAGCCATAGTTTGGAAGGTCAGCCAAAGACCATGACAGCTTCTGAACATAAGAGCATAAAAAGTGCCATGCTTGGTCAGCCCCATGGTTCATCTACCTCAGTATCCTGTCCCGAACAGTGGCAGAAGTGGATGCTATAGAGGGAGAGTTTTCAACTGGTTATTTAGACCCATTTCATTGTCACTTCCTGCAACTTCATTGGTGTCAAAGGTCACGTGACATAACTTCCTGATGTGATACCACTTCCTGTGAGGTCTTTGAATATAACTCGCCGGCCCACTGGGTGATAAAAAGTTCGTGATCCAGCCCCACATTCAAAAAGTTTGGACACCCCTGATCTAGACTCTTGGGGCTCCTATACATGTGCAGGGAGCCTGCTCTAACACATTTTGAAAACATGCGCACATTTAGAGCACAGAAAATGATGCACTCTGACAGTCTTCCACATCACATGCATCAGCATCACCACACATCTTAGCACTGAAAAAATGGTGGTGGTGCACTTTGAAATAAAACATGTTTGATGAGCTTTCATTCATGCTGCCCTGCCACCATTTTTTCAGTGCAGGGATGCACGGCAACACATACATGTGACATGCGGGCACTTTTAATTAGCCGGTTTGCTATTAAGGTGCCCGGCGCCATGTCCCACAACATGTGCAAAAATGTCCTTGGGTTTCAAAGTACGTTTAGAACATTCAAAGAGTTACCTCTGCCCACACCCTTGGTCTCACAGAAGCAAGATGCATTGTTAAAGTGCAGAATCCATGTATGCAGCAACACAACAGCTATGAGACTTGCTGTCCTATCCTGTTCTTTAAAAACTGTTTCTCCAGCATGGGCACCCCTGTTCTCCCAAAAACGAATGTCTTCAGTAGTCTTGTTAATAGTTCTCACTGCTTGAGACAACCCTTTCTATGATGTAATTTGACACACTGCTGTCATTGGGGCTTAAGCAATCTTTAAAAATGATTGGGAATTTGCCCTAGAGAAAAAAACTGTTATGATTAATTTCTACAAATGATAAACCACTCCTTCTCCAAAATATAACATGCTCTGAAGTATGATTTAATCCATTTAACCACAGTGCACGATGCTTCTGACAACTGTGACTCAAATGTCATCACAGAAAGTGATATTTCAAGTGGCAGGGTGGGATTAGAAACCTGCTGAAGATTTGTCAAAGGAGAAGTAAGTACATAATTTTTAGATAAGTGATTTGTCTACTCTAAACCACTTCCGTTGAAAAGACAGGCAGCTTAAAGAGAAACCTATACTATTACACTGGAAAGTGGATAGAATTGCAGAAAAGATCAGTGATCCTCTTTAAATGGTTTTTTTTTTTTAATTTAAATATGCCATAACAAAACATGTGCATGTTTTTACATATAAATAAAGCAAAAAACGTGTAGATGTATTGGTATTCAAATAAAATTCACTTTCATTTGAGAAATCCTGATTTTAGTGTGGCTGAGATTGTGAAAAGGCTGTCATAGGTCACCTTGCAACTGTCTTCTAAATGTTTAACATCACCATACCAGGATAAGAACCATATGCAAGAAACTTTAAAAGCAGCACAAATGTGTGCACTTTCTTTGTGTGTCTGTTTGTATGTAAATGTATATATTTGAATAATAAAATAAAATGAATATTTGGGTTACATTTATCCTCAGGCATAACTCCAGAGTCTGAAATCAGTGAAATTTCAGCAGGAAGGAGGTTGGTCCTTGTTTGGGATTATCAGCATAAATCCCTCATGGCCTTGCCCATCCTGAACTACTTTGTCATCTAAAAGTCAGGCTCATTATCAACAGCCATGCCTGCTGATCAGTGTAATTTACATCTCCTTAAAGAGATGTAGCAGCTCTTCTCTGAAAAATGAAAAAAACCCACCTTTCATGAGGTTCCGTGTTTTTCACCCCAACTCCATTGCAAATTTCATTCACTTGTAGGTAAAATTATATTTTGTTTTGAGCTTTCTCCATCAGTGCAGGAGACCCACTCTGAGCTCAGAGAATCTCTTTGGGTTCATTCCCATTGATGTATCATTACCACTATGGTTCTGCGGGCCAAATGATGTCCTTAATGATACTTAATACAGCCATATTGTTTTAATATTCTTCTCTTTGTTACATTTGTACAACTTTGGGATCATAAAGCCATAACAGAAGGTTGAATTTGATCTACAGTACCCTTTACCCTGGTAGGGCTGGTTTAACTGTCTTGATCATGTGTCTTGACCCCAAGTTGCATGAATAGGATTGGAAGTTAGCTGAATGAAAAAAGAAAGAAGACATGTTTTTACGTGTCTGATTTGGAATTATAGGGGAAAATAAATTTGGACATGACTTAATAATGTAATTTTTATGGAGCCCTTTCTTTTAACTGGAACTACCTCCTTCGTACTCTGAGAGTCAGCTGTCCTGATCTGTCATGTTGCAGATAGCTAACTAAGATATTTAAAAAATGTAGTGTGGTAACTATAAACACTAGAAAGAAAATACAGGGGCTTTTTAGCCTCTTTAACTTAAAAGAAAGTTGGTGCACATGCAAGTATTTTTGTTTTATGTTTTAATGAAGTCCTCTTTAAAAAAAAAACAAATTGGAAGCAGCAGCAAGGTAACCAAAGGAGCTCTGCTAAAATAGCCCATGCCCCTTTAAGAAGTGGAGGGCCATATGTGAAGGTTGTGCCTGGGAAGGAAGTGGCTATTTACCACAGGATGCTACATCAGGAAAAAGCTGATGCTTGGTCGGCCACAACTTAAACTGCCAGTTCTCCCTCTGAGGAGGAAAAATATGTCACATTTGCTTCCTGTACATTTTTTTTCCTTTTATAATGTCAAAACTTTATAGAAACCTTTAAGTGTAAGAGCTTACTGAGACATGTTCCAGTGCAAAGAGGAATTTTGAAGGGTCAAGTAGATTGAAAATTCTTAGTGTTGAATTTGAAATTAAAATAATTGTTAAATAACACATGAAATTACTGTAGTTGGTAAGAAGCATAAGCCATGGGTGGAGTGTGAGAGAGACTGAGCTGAGTTTCAATCCTGTCCCTGCCAGTGACTTTTTCTCTGTAGTCTTGAGCAAGTCATTTGGGCTAAGACTTTCAAAGCAACCTATGGGAGCGAGACTTGCCAGTAATTCCCTGAGCCTCCTTTGTAAAGCAGACTCTTAATTTCCTTGTGTCTCAGTTTCCCCATTGGAAAATTAGGGATAATACCCATTTCTCAGGAGTTAATGCCTGGGTGGTGCTTTGTGTACTCCAGTGACATGTAGATGTTAAGCACTATTGCAATATCTGGGATTGTCACAAATAAAAAGGCTCAAATCACACAATCCCTACTGCATTTCTTCTCCCCCCACCCAAAAACACCCAGCCCATGTTCATAGATCAGTGCCAACCCAATTACATTGACATCCCTCTCATATATCAACAAATTATTAAGGTAAATCATGTCCCTGATGCACGTTTTGACATTCATACTGTTAGAAAACTTGTCGATTCCCTTCCTCCTTCTCTCCCACCAATGGACCTATTCCTCTTCACATAAGATACCACAAGCTCTGCCGAAAACGCAGAGGTTTCTCTGGCCACTAATTAGCATGACTAGTTTGATGGATTTAGTCAACAGCATTCTGAGCAGGGGAGGGGGAAACCAGTGTGTCAGATTTTCCAAATCTGAAGACTTTTCAGCCTGAGTGCCCTTATTGATTTGTTATCCATACTCAAACAAGTGTTGCTTTCAATTAATTGATTACAGATTTTCATTTTAATATTTTGGCTGGATGCCAAAGAAAAAGGCTTTGTCCTAGTGTTTTAAGCACCACCCCTCCTTGTAAGTTTGAAATGTGAGCTGCCTGATTTTTTTTTCTCCTTCTCTCTGTCTCGGTGTCTCTCTCTCTCTCTCTCTCTCTCTCTCTCTCTCTCTCTCTTTCTTTCTCTCTCTTCCCCCCCCCCTCCCCTTTTCTCCCTTCTGGCAAAGTGGCTGTGCTTGCTTGTGTTTGCATGTGTGTGTGTGTATGAGTATGAGGGGGTGAGAGAAGGAGAGTGAGTGTAATGGGAGAACAAGAGATGGATCACTAGAGACAGAAAAGAAAACCATCAATATCAGTAACATGCAGCTGAGGTGAGATTTTCTGAGTGTTTGATTTTCTTAAAACCCTTTCAGAAGATTTAAAGCAGCTTTCTTACATACTGTACACTGAAGATGTACTCCTAAGCAATGTCATATAGATGCTTACATGTATATCACTGTTTCAGGTCTATTCGTGTATGTGTGAAGTTTTAAAGCTTAACCTGATTCTCTTTATTGTCTCTGGAGGGTTGTAGCTTGAGCACAAATAGCCTGTTGGCAAGTACGGCATGAGCCCATTAGCAAGACTCCATCTGTGATTGGTTTTGCCTGGAAACGGGGAGACAAGCAATGAATAATTGATGTGTGTTGTGCAGTAGCTGGACAGGCAAAGAGAAAAGAGAGAGAGAGAGAAACAGAGCAGGGTGCCCTCAGAGGGGGGGGGGGAAGAGAGAGAGAGAACAGGCTTGAAAATAGCTACTGGCTGCCTTGTGCTGAGATTAAGGCAACCCTGGCTGTCTTTGTTCTGCACTAGATGGTTTCTGCCTAGAAGTGTTTTCAGACATATGTGGCCTTTTTCTGCAACAGAAGAGAGACAGAAAAAACAGAGGAGGGGGAGCAAAGGAGGACTAGTTTTTGAATGAAATGTAACTTGTGGGTAAGTTGGTTTCTTTGGGGGGAAGGAGCATGTGTGTATCTACGTATGTGTGTGTGTGTGTGCACTCGCGTTTGCTCCAGTCTGCTGAGACACTGTGTGTGTGTGTGTGTGTGTGTGTGTGTGTGTGTGTGTGTGTGTGTGTGTGTGGTTTGTGTGTGACAGAACGAGAGCAAAAGTGCATTGTGGGTAAAGCAGTGCTGCATGTTGTCAGAAAGAAAAGGCAGCACAAGAGGATGAAAGGCAGACTTCACTAGGAATCTGGGACATATTTGCATGCAGTTAGTGTTCATTGTGCTTGTCCCTTAAGAGATTTTGGGAAGGAGGACGACATTTGGTCTGGCTAATTTGATTGACTACTAGAACATATTTATGTAGGAGGGTGAAATGTTGACTTGTAAGCAGATGTGTTACGAGACTTTTGTTTCTTCTTACCTGCAGTCTTAAAACAGAATGTAATATCAGTTATCAGTAGCATTTTCTTGAACTTTAAATTGTCTGCACTGTCAACATCTTACATATTCCAAAAACTGATGTGGAAACAGCAACTGCTGTAGTGCTGCCACCATTTCATTTCTGCTGTCTTTATAAAGATCTTGAATACATAACTCAACTAACATGCATCCTGGCAAGTGGTTTCAAGGAAGCTGGCAAAGACATACTGGTATCAATAGCAATCTCAGGTACTAAAGTTGACAGGTGTCTTGCCTTTCACCCAGAGTAAATGTAATCCTTATTAGAAACTGTGTGTGAATATCTAGCTATTTTTAAAATGTATGTAATATACATTGTTTGAATTGTATATATTTAAAAAGTATTTGGAAAGTTTACAACTAGTTGTGATGAAGGCATGAAGCATTTAAAGTCTTGCTAAATGATTCTGCAGTGATTTTTTTTTCTTTTTATTTGTTTGCTTGTTTTGTTATTTTTTTACTTACACAAACCATAGCAAATTTTATTTTATAGTGAAATAAATCACCCTATATTAACTCTGGACAGAAATTCAGTACAGCACAGGTGTGGCTAGAATGTAGCTATGTCAAGTTTGCAACTCTAAACGGGTACCTAAAACACATCAACAACAGAGTGCAAACATGCCCTGCTTCCAACTGTTTATTAGAAGATAGGGAGGTAATGTAAAGCCACTCTCCTGATTGGCAGATTCATATAAGAAAGTTAAACATGCTTTACATAACTTTCTGCTAGGGCACGAACCTGTGTCCACTGAAGTCACTTGCAAAGCATCCATTGACTTCAATCATGCTTGGTAACTCAGTTGAACTGAGGCACTGATCCAAAATGTATTGGTTTCTAAGGACTTTAGATTAGACCCTCAATCTTGAATGGCCTTAGTTGAACTAAGCAGTTTTAGCTAATTGGTGTAGACAGATTATATCCTCCCTCATGCCAAGGTGATACATCTATAGAGAAGGTCATTGCATTGAACACCCACCCCAAGGATTTGTCTTTTGAAACTAAGATTTTTTGTTTTGAAAAAGAATAAGTAGAAATGTGTTTTCTTTTCTCTGTGTAACAAGAAGCAATGAAGTAGTAGTAGTTTCTTTTAAGAACTGATGTTTTGTTCAGGTTAAGCTTGTAGTTGGGCCAAGAAGATTAGAAATTAATTTGTATGTGGGTTATATGCCATCTGGAAAGTGGCAATATTTAAACTAAAATCAAGGTCCAAAGACTATTATTCATAGTTATTCAATCTTTTATTTTGGATTCATCTGTTACAGATGTCTTAATCAGGTGTGTTTTATCATCTATGGATCTGAACCTTATGAGAGATATGGATAGGTTCTGTTATAGAAATGTCTCATCTATTGATTTAGTCTTGGAGTTTTAATGTATGTAGAAAAAGTAGATGTAGTATCAGAATTGAACAGAAGTGTAACTTCCCCTCCTACCTTCCATTATGTTACTTTGTAACCCCTTGTTTGTGTTCCTCTTTCTGTTCCTCTTTCTGTTCTGTGCATCAAAATGATACTTGGAGCAAAGTTTATTTGGCTGAAATTAAATGGCAGTGATTATTATATTTCACCTCAGTTTTCTTATAGGAAAAACAAAATAGTAGCTGTTTTAATCTGACTCTCAAGTCATCAACAAAAGAATGTTACACGCAATGCAAGGCTTTGAAATTGAGGTGAAAAATTGTTGCGACTATATTTAAAAATAATTCTGGTATTGTTTTTTTTTCCCTGTTTGAAGAAGCTCCTGAAATAAGCTCTTGGGGAAACATAATTGCAATGATAATGTCTCTCTTAGAAATGGGATAATCTCAATGAACAAGGACTAATTTTATGGTACGAATTGAAAATGCTGATCAAGAGAGGCCTGAAACCAAAGGCTCATAGTCTTTGATCTTGCACAGCTCTTTTGCAGAGTGGGTACAGACACACAATTTCCACATTTCAGAATCTGAATGTCTGAATATAAATGTCACATAGGTTATTCTTTAGTGAAACACACTTACTGGTATTTCAGTAACATTAAGGGGCGCTTCTCACGGATGAGATGTCATTATGTTAGGTGCTGTACAAACAGAGTAACAAGATGATCTCCTATATGTAAAATAGGGACAACAGATGGATACAGGCAGACATCTCAGCACATGAAAACAACAATGAGATAGTGTGATGAGTACATTTTAGGGTGAGAGTTGATAAGCAGTTTGTCAATGTAGTAGCTGGTGTGGTTTTAATTATACTGAGATAATTTAGAGAGAGATCTGGCAAAAAGGGCCTTTTTGTGTGACAGAGTTTAATATAACAATTAGATTGACAGAATTGTGGAAGCCAATCCAAAAAGACAATCACTAATGTTTAACCAGGAATAAGAATATGCATACAAAGCTATTGCTGTACTTTATATAACAAGCTAAACTGATGGCACATAGGTCTACATGTTAACATCAGTTGTCATCAAGGTTTTCACATCTCAAGACTATTTTGCTGCAGTAGTCATGCCTTCTCTTAACCAGGTGATCTGCAGAAGGGATATTATTGAACAAAAAGAAATCCTAAAGGAGTACAACTAGAAAGAAAGTGCTGCTCTTATATTTGTGAAATTTTTTCCTTGATGAATCCAAATAAAATACAGAATTCAATATGAAGACAAGAGGCAAGTTTACTTTTCCTGTCTTTGCTCTAGGAATGACAACTAACAAAGCACATTTTGATTGTCTGGTATCCAGTAAAGACATTCCCAACTTCCAGTGTTCCCACAATTTAAAAAGAGGTTGTGCCATGTAATTCCTGCCTTTGCTACTCTTCCTGTAAACAGGGTAAGTTAGTATATTTTGGGGAAGAAATTTAAAGAAAGCTACTACTATAGTCTTCTGTGAAACAATTTGCAGCTTGCAGGGAATGCTCTAGAACAGTCTCTTTTAATTTCATAGAAAGACTAAAAGAAAAGAGGTCTCTCTCAGCAGTGATTTATAGATGTGTCTACCCTTCAGACTTCAGTGTAATGTATAATTTCCCATGTTAGCTCTAAAGAGGCTAGATTTGATATTGTAAGCAATCTAGCTATGATACCATGGAATTTGATGTGGGCTCAGAAACGGAGTAACTTAGACCTGGACAGATGTTATCATTGTAGCACTACAAACGTTCAGGAGACAGGTGTGCACAACCCCTGTAGTGCCACAAAAGGGTGCAAGTGCTCCAGAGTACTTGTTTGAAAAAGAAACTTGTCTGGAGCACTGCATGTAACATCTGTTCAGTTACATGTAGTGCTACAGGAGGTCTCTTGCTCTTTCAGTATCGCACAGTGCTCTGCTCTCCCTTCTCCCCTTCCAAGGGAGGAAGGAGAAAGAGGGCTGACAGTTTGACAGCCCGCTGGGAGCAAAGCTGCAGCTCAGCCAGAACTGGGGGCTAAAGCTCTGTTCCCTATGGTCAGCTGTCTGGGGGGAGCAACAGATCTGCCCATGATGGTAGCAAGACCACTGGTGAAGTGATAGGACTGGTGTTGTTTTCACAGTGGCAGCAGTGGCAGAAATGACTGCTGCTGCTGCTGCTTCCAGGTGGCAGAGGAAGCAAACCATTAGATATTACATCTCTGCCCTGCTTTCCAGCCTCCTCTCAGCCCTCCATGGAAGGCAGCCAGGCTGCCCAGTGGCCCCTTATCCAGAGGAGAAGTGGGTGAGCTGTCAGCAACTGAACTCATGGACAGGCTCCCCTGGGGAGTGGAAGAAGCCACAGAGCAGCCCCCTATCACCCCTCTTCGGGGAGAACATGCTATTGTGGTGCCTTTGTGATAGCCCAGCCAGGGGGTTGTGAACATATGTATGCCTCTCATAACGCCCTTTTTTCATAAATTGTAAGGTCTGAAACGGACCTCACAAGATCATTGGGTCCAACCCCCCTTCACTAGGCAGGAAAGACAACTCACGTGACCCCAGCAAGGTGACCGTCCAGTCTCCTCTTGAAGATTTCTAGGGTAGGTGATTGTGCACCACCTCTGGAGGGAGTTTATTCCACAGTTTGGCCACTCTAACTGTGAAGAAGTTTTTCCTAGTGTTAAACCTGAAACAAGTCTTCCAGGAGTTTGTGGACATTTCTATAGTACAGTAGGGTGCTGAGGGACTTCCAGTGCCACAAATGATTATTTGTCCATGGCCTTCAGCCTCTTGATGCTACTGTGCCAGACTTTTTTGTGTATCTCAGGCTAGATCATATATCTCTATACAATACATAATATTTCAGTGTGCACATATTTAGGAGTGCTAAAAACATAGCGACAATGAACTTCCTACTTGTCTCCTTCAAATCCTTTTCCCCAGGAGCCTGCTGAAGCCTTCTTTCTTCCACTACCTTTCAAGAATGAGACAGAAAATCACATTAAAAACAAAAACTCCAAAGCTCCCCCCCACCCCAAAGCTGCCAGAGTTAGTGGCACTATCTCCCACTCTAGTTTCTGAGTGAGCTTGGAAAGGAGTAAGTAAGGTCAGCTTGGACAGAGAGGAACTTAAACAGTGGTTCTCAACCTTTTTAGACTCCAGGCACCCCTCAGAAAATATCAGCTTTCACCTGTTGCTTGTCTTGGCTATGAAAAAATCAAAGAACAGTTTTTCTCTTGCAGATAATTCAGAAAGTTTGCAAGAGGTCAGAATGTTTTTGACGGTATGCATTCCTATTTGAAATCTCTGGGTTTATCTTGTGAATCATGTTTAGGTGTTGGCACATCTAATATTGTGCAGCCCCCTGCAGAACCCTTGAAAGGATTTCAGAGTAGCCCAGCATGTCCCAGCACCTTGGTTGAGAATCACTGAGATAAAGTAACAAAACACAAGGACATCGCTTCTCGTAAATGCTGAGAAAGAAACAAGGTTTGGAGAAGGCTACATTGAGGTAATGCTTTTACTTGCCTTTTCTAGTATGGGAGGATTACTTTATTTTCAGTAAGCATCTCAGAGAGAGACCACACTAAGGGACAGGGCCCAGAGGGTTAGAAATCCTTTGTCCAGTACTCCAGTGTAGAGAACTCTGTGATGGAAGGGCCTTGATGTGAATAGCACAACAATATGATAAAGAGGTCACGCACAATTAGCATATGCAAAAACCTAAAGAAGAGACCACTGGAAATCTTGATCTTGTTTTCCACCACAGTTTATAGAAATCTTCTTTACCACAATTGTGAAAATGTTGATAAAATTGCAGAGAATTCTTCAGAGAAATAGCATCCACAGTTCTCATAGATTACATATCTAAGATTCCAGCAAACTTGGTCATGTCAAGTTGACAGTAGGTGCAGGAAGTGAATGAATATCAACTGCCTCATCTGTTCATATTGCCAGACTGAGCTCCTCCTTATGCAGGTCTCACTTATAAAACTATCCGGGGGTCACTCTGGAAAAGGCTTGGTTGTGTAACAAGGGTCTGCCAGGATAGATAAATCCCTGAAAACATTTGGCACAATATCAAAAATATTTGACATGGCAGAATAGGCCCTTGAGCCAGGAAATCCATGTAATGTTAAAAGATGTTTGAGGCCTTGAAATGAAGTGTAAGTGTTCAAGAATGATCAGAGGTACACAAATGCACAATAAAATAAAGCAGTAATTGCTGTTAAGTCATGGTGAAGAGTGTGTATCATTCATCATCAATGTGAAAGCAGCCAGCCAATCTGGCACACACCTAGGATCATTCATTCAGGGCTCAGAGAAGAAAGAGGTCCAAAAAGAACACATATACCATTGTTTTATTCTTAATTAGATGTACCCTTAAGAATTCCTACCTTAATGTCAAGACAAACCCTGAAAAATGTAGAGCT
Source organism: Caiman crocodilus (assembly GCA_030014935.1). Classification (NCBI taxonomy): domain Eukaryota; kingdom Metazoa; phylum Chordata; order Crocodylia; family Alligatoridae; genus Caiman; species Caiman crocodilus. The sequence goes on from JAGPOW010002742.1 coordinate 46,658,133, forward strand.
AAAAATGAATGACCTTAGAGCACTAATTACTTCACTAATGTAGAATGTTTCCATTAAACTTACTTAAAAACTTAATGCATCTCCCCCAGTACTTTACAATCCGTTCAGAGCAGTATTATTCCTGACACCTAGTCTGGTAGGGTCGCCTTCTGTTGAAAATTAGTCCATTCCATCCATTACAGCTTCATCCAATATGATAAAGACATTATTACAGGTAGCTAATTAGATGTGTGCTAATTAAAATGAACAAACAGTTCCATCACATGTTAAGACCCCTGATTTTTGTTGACTGTTGTAACCCAATTATGGCTCCTATAAAAGTTCTGAGAAATCAAAACTTGGAACTTTACAAAAAAAATCTTAATTTTTCACAGCATCCATGAAGACTGTACCCCAACTCTTCTGTCTCAGAGGTAGTACACTTCTCTCTGGCAAAAGATGATTGTACATTCTGGAAGTGAATAAAATCATGCAGGGCTTGGCAAATATAAACTCCTTGTAATTTAATTTAATGATGATATTTAATGACGAAGGCTTTCCTTTTCTCACATATTCATTCTGACCTATCTTGACTCCAGTTGAAATCAAGAAGAATTTGACTTCAATGGGAGCAGAAATAGGATATTGCTCAGCATTTTTAAAAATCCAACTCCTAATGTGAGTACCTTTTTATTTTTCTCCAAAGCCCTAGCTTAAGTCAGAGCCTACAGCTGCCCTTTATCATTTAGCATTATTAGTGAGCTTGACTGTCCTCTTGTTTGTTTTAATAATCCACTACATTTAGGCAAGTTTCAGAAGTTGTCTTATTTCTTTATTAGGTATCAGTAGAAAAGGAAGAAGTGAGGTATTAAGAAACATTATCAATGAATTATTAGTGTTTTGGCCACGGTCCTAGGAGAGGTGTTTGTGTTGCAGTTATACTCCCTGTATTATCTTGCAAGTCTGTCCAACTATTCAGGAATTTCAGTTGCAAGCCTTACCATGATACCAAGACTTTCAGTAGAGTCTTTCATGATTTACTTATTCATGAAGACTCCAGTGGCTTATGTAGTCTTGATCCTGCTTGATCTGTCAGCAGCATTTGATTCTATTGATCACAGAATGTTATTTGACTGCCTTGAGCAACTTGCAGGTCTCCCAGGTTCTGTTAACGTAGTTTACTTCTTATATTTTTCAACATTCTCATTTTGTTGCTGTCAGTAGTTTTATCTCTGATCCTCTTCCTGTTCAAACAGGTGTGCTATGGGATTATGTCATGGGCTCCGTGCCCTTTAATATCTGTGATTATACCTTTACTAACTCTGTCTAGATTTATTTCGTCTGTTTGTTCTGATATAGTATGCCAGTGATTCCCAACTAGGGTGTCATGGCACTCTGGGCTGCCTTGAGGTCCTTCCAATTATGCCATTGGGTGCCATGCAATTTTAGCATTGTTATGTACTAAACCTGATTCACAAGATAAACCCAGAAATTTCAAATAGGAATCTATAATATTAAAAACATTCTGCGCTATTTTGATTTGACTGAGTTCTTTGCAACAGAAGAATTGCTTTATTATTTTTCTGTAGTCAAAAGCAAGCGAAAAGTAAGAATTGACATTTTCTGAGGGGCATCTCAAATCTATTCGGGGTGCCTTGAATCTAAAAGTATTGAGAACCACTGTACTATGTTTTGGTTCCAGTGTATTTCCCGGTCAGATCTTCGGTCCTGAATGCAGGAAAATTCCTTTTGTCTTAAATCTAATAAAATCACGTTTTCCACTGTAAAGATTACCTTGGTCCTTTGTTACTGTTACTTCACCTTTCTTCTATGTGTGATCATATGGTATTCACTAAAGAAAGCCAAGAGTTATCTTTGTTTTTCTTGCTGATTGGGTGATTTGCCTAAAAAGCCTTAGAATGACTTCACTTAGAGTAATTAATAAATGCTAGGAATATATTCTGTTATAGAAAAAATTGCATTGTGTTGTGCATGAAACTGAAATCCTTACTCATAAATTATCATATGGTCTTCTTAGTCTCTCAAATCACTGACCTTCTGAAACCTTCTGTTGCAAAATGTTCATAATTTGTTTCCAGTTCTTTGTAAACTTCATGAAGCAAAGAAATGTAGGTGGTCATGCTTTAGTTATATTTCTGGATACACTTTTATTTTAAAATGAATGGATACCTGCCTACTTGCTTTCTGAATATCCAATTAGACTTCTATTTGCTGTCTTATCTATAGATCCTTATCATACAAAGGCCCAATAAAAGAATGTGGGTATAATTACTTCTAAGTTCCACTGTAATTCATTGCAAGTAGTGATGATAATTTTACCTTTGCACTTCTATAGGACTTCTTCTTTGCAAGATTGCCAATATATGTCAGGTTGCATGATTTTTAAATTCCCCAAGGCAACATTTCTTACATTGACTTGCAAGTGTTTTTTTTGACTTTCATTAGACTTGTTAATACACTTCTTGCTCTCCATAACAAAATGAACCCAGAGTATTAATGATCATATTGTCTTAGTATGTGAGAGATTGTGGTTATAATTTAGGCATACGGCAATGGCTTAATCAGCAAAATAACAATAGAATGCTACCTACTTAGTAATCTACAGGTATCTTTACAACTATGTGGGGGGATGGAATAAGTTAATTTAGGCGCATTTTACTAGTGGAGCTCTATGAGAAAACCAGAAAATTACATTAAGTCCAACTTCAAATCCACTAAAGCCAGGATGTTCAGAGTTACGACAGCCATTGCATATGTAATTCAGCTCCTCAGTACCACAAAGAGCAGCTTGTGGGTTTTTGCCAAAAAACTTCCAGACAGTAAATGATATTACAGCTGCACAAAATGCATTTACATTGGTCCCAATTTTTCATTTGTTATACATGCAGACCTCCTGTTAATCCTATCTTAGGAAACAGCTTGTTACTGACACTGCAAAAGATGTAGCATATATCTACATCTCAAGGCAGAGCACTGAGTTTGTGGTCTTGTGGGACAATGTTCCATGGAGGTAGATGAATGACAAAAAAAGCAGAGATGGGTACTGATTTTTGCAGCAGTTTCTTAGTTAACAGCCAACCCTTGACCAGGGTTTGAATTACACTTTGACTCTTGTGGGGGCGGGGAGGTGGTCTGCAAAAAAAATTGGGCTGCTTATCACAATGCCCTAATAAAATCGGAGCCCCCATCCCCCCCAGTCATGATTTGTAAATCTTAAAGGGGAGGCTTTTGTCTCTTATGTGTGGGGGAAGGGGTGCTCAGTCCTTCTGAGCTCCTACATAATTCAAACCCTGCCCTTGCTTGTAATGACCAGATATGATGTAGCACAGGGCACTAAAGGCTTTTCACCTATTGTTTCTACTCTCCCCACTCCTGTACAAACTCTTAAATTTTACAGGAGTGGCTCTCAACCTTGTTAGAATCTGGAAACCCCTCCAAAACTTTTTCTTATATAATTTGACAGCACCTAGGTTGAGAATCACAGCTTCTCAGTGGTTTTAAACCAGGATGTTGCCACCATGCACTTCATGCAGAGCTTGACCAGAGAAGGGCTGTGACAAAGACTATGCTTCTGCCTGCGTTAGAGTTCTCGCTAAAGTCTAAAGCAGGCAGGTGTGCCGCTGTCCAGTTTCATGCTTCTCCCAGAAACCGAGGTTCCACCTGTTCTGCGCACCTGTTTCTGGGAGACACTGTGTAGGGTCAGACTGGGAAGGGCTGCAGCAGAACCAGGTGCTCCTGCCTGCTTTAGGTTTATCAGGTAACCCTACTGGAGGCAGGAACCCAAGGTCATGCTGCAGCCCTTCTCAGTTTGGCTGTGCATGAGGCATGTAGGGTAATTCTGACTGGCCCCTGCAGCCATAGCCTCTGTACAGCAGCACCCCTGGAAGTCTCTTGTGAACTCCAGTTGAGAACCAATGGTTTATAGTCACAGTCAACTGTTGTCTTTTTTATTTCCCTGAAATCTAGGGGGAGTTTCCTTCCTTTCCCCTACAATAAAAAATAATCATTTATGGAGATAATTTTCATTAGCTGCCAAGACAGATTCAGGCTTTCAGTGTTCAGAGATTTTTAATGTATTACTTACTTAACCCATATTTTTGGATCATACATATTGCACTGAGAATCACAGTAGGAAGCCACACCTTTTAACTTGTGAGTCAGGATCAAGGAACTGCTAGAAATAGGAGTTAAATATTGAAAAACCCCACAGAGAGACTGCTTTCTATATAAAAATGTGTTCCTCAGAAAATGTAAGCCCCCATCCTTTACACAAACCAACTAACTGTTCTTGCTGGTTAGTATGGATTTTAAAATGACACAAACAACACTTAACAGACTTTGTGTTGGGGAAAAAGCTCTAAGTAAAGAAAGGGGATGTATTTGGTAGCCATTGTGGTCTGAGACAAAAGAAATGCAAAACTCTAGAACTCTTGGTTCAGAGATGATATCGTTTATTATATCAACTAAGAAATCACAAAAAAAGTATCTTTTTCTGCAAATTTTCAGGTGCACACACCCTTCCTCAAGCTTAGGGAAAATTTAAGATGGTAAAACATCCCCATATGTAGAAAATAAACTTCATTTTTGCACAGAGGAAGCTAAAGGTTGAAGTCTGTTCCTCTGGGTGCAAAAAGCTTGCAGAAAAAGATATTTTTTGTGATTTCTTAGTTGGTCTAATAAAAGGTATCTCTGAACCAATAGTTCTAGAGTTTTACTTTTCTTGAAGTAAAGAAAATCATCCTTCTTGTTAAACAACTGTAATTTGCCCTGTTAGATAGGACTGATTTATTTTATGTCTATTCTTGAGGCATTTAACTAAATCTATAGCATGCCCTTCTGTTTACTTTGGCCGACTGACAAATTGGCAAGCTATTTGTGGGTTAGGTTTGGGCAATACCTTCCCCCTCTAACCCGCACTTCCCCCCATACATATTTGAGCAGCTATTAATTTAATTGGTTTTGGTGGAGATGAGTTATTATCCAGATAGGTGTCAATCAGAAGAAGCTTTTATTTTGTTCCAAGGGAGTCTTTGTGAATATTATCTCGGCTATGTAAAGGCAGAAGAAACTATTGTACTCTATGAACATCCTGCAGTTTGCTCTGTTTAAATGTCAGATAATTTTTGGAACAGGAGAATGTGTAAGATACTTTCATTTCCCTGAACCCATCTAGGATTTAAAATGTTAGTTTTTATGTCTACCAGTTAGAATAGGAATCTCTCGCTTATGGTTTTACACATTACCACTTTGTTTGACCACTTCCAATAACCAAAATCACACTTTTGTTATAATTTGTATGTGTATTATGCAAGTACAAGAAAAATCAGGTGTACTTTAAAGCCTGATGTCCTTATTCTTGTGCAACACTACTGTTGTGTGTCTGAGCCCATTCCTTAGAGTAGGTTGAAGAGATCTGATAAATTCTACTGTACAAAAGTGTTATTGTGTCTTGTAAAAAAGTAAATACAGACTTATAATTTATACAGTGTGAGTAATATAGAAATCTTAGGGAACTTCTGAGTAATGAAGGAAGTATTCACCTGGGTGTAAACAAGTCCTATGTTGTATAAGCTGAGCATGCACCCAGAGCCATTGCAAACTTCTACTAGTTCTAGAAGTCATTGCAAATTAAAACAATGAAAGATTAATAGACTTGTCATTTGTTTTCCTCTTAAGCAGCAACATGTTTTCTAGTTTATGATGTTGACGCTATACAACTTGAAATGTTTTATAGTTTTACATCTACTTAACCTTTCGTGTTTTTTGTCAAGATTACTCATGACCTTGTGACCTAGACTTAGTAAAATATGCTCTCATAGACTGCCAGCTACTGTAATGGAATTAGACCTTTAAAATAATCAGACCTGTCAAACAGACTTGCAATCATATGAGCTTTAAAAGGTTTCTTATCTCCACTTGAATATACATTTGACTTGGTTAAGCTTCAGTTTCATTTTTATTTTTCTTTGTTTTTCCTTTTCTTATTTAAAAATCTACAAGAACCAGTCTCCTTCCTATAGAGAAGAAAAATATATGGTACTGTCTTTCCTTGTCTCAGTTCTGGCAGTATTTTTTTTAATTCTCTCCCTTTCTCATTGCACCTATAGAGCTTCCATTAACAATAAAGGGTCTGTAAGTATTTCATTGGAAGCACATCCCCTAAAGTAAGCAATAATCACACTCCAGTGTGTGCATTTGTCAGTTTTTGTACACCACATGATGACATGAGTTAGAATGGAATGTCACTCTTGCTTTGTGTGGGTTTTTAAAGTCAATTTTGTGCTTGCTGAGGGTGCTGAACTGACAGCTCTAGAAACTGATGTCATCTGCTTATCTGCAGAGCAAGTATAGCAAGGATAGTAACAGTGCACATTTCCTCCCCTTGAACCCCCACTGTGTCTTACCCTGAGCTGAAGGAAATACATTTACAGATTACAGATAAAGGGTCATTTACTCTGTACTAGTTCAGTTTTTGCTTCCCTGCTGAGGCTGGCTGTGAAAACCACCACTTCGTAGTTAGGTGAACGCTTTCCCACTAAGCACTAGAGCAAGTCTATCAGACGGTTCCATGCAAGCTGCAGGACAGCTGGTTTAACGACTGTTAGTCACTGCTGAACAGCAGTGTTGTGAAATAGAAAACTAGAGGCGAAGACCTCTGCTTTCCAGTTGGTAAAACATCTCTACTGCAAAGTGTGCATTTTCTGTCTTTTAATAGCTGATGGCTTAATTGTAACACTTGAAATGCTGCAAATAATCAAGAATTTTTGGGGTAATATCTTTTATTGGACCTACTTGCATAATTGGGAGAGATTCTAGACAAGCTTTCAGGAACAAAGTACTAAAATATTTTTACAGCCTTCATCTCTGTTCTGAGTGCATCTGTCATAAACAAATTTGATGTTCATAATACTTCTGTGAGGTAAGAACTGTTATTCCCAGATGGAAAGCTTGAGGTGTAGGTGAAATGGCTTGGCCAGAGCCATATAAGAGATATCTGGACAAATCACTTCATTTGAGCTTATGTCAAGCCCAGAGCCCTATTTATTTAACCATCTTCCCTAGCTAGAGTGTGGTTGTCCATCTGAAACTATTTGTCTTAAATTGTTAGATTTTGTTAACATTGTTCTGATTAATTAAAGATTAATCTGACTTCAGCTTCTGAAGGAACTGTACTGTGCTGACTCAGTTCACTAACACCAAGAAAGTGACTCACAGCAGAGGAAGAGGAGAGGAAAGCTAACTAAGTGCTGCTGTTTGAAAATATGTCTCATTTGAACCCATATGTATAATTGATGGAGGGAAGTGTGCTGCAACCCTTGCATTTGTAAGTGATAGACTTTGTATTGTAGAGGAGTTTTACTCTCTATTGTTGTCATATGATAAAGTGGACATTGTAAGACATAAACAGTAAAAAATAAAAAATGGTCCCTACACTCAAACTGTGTTTAGGAGCTAGTAAAAGGACAGCTAAAGGCTGTCTGAAGGCAAAATTAATGGGGTTAAAGGCTAGAGTAAAAGGACTTTTAAGTATAGAGAACAAGTGAAAGAATTTCCATCTTTCCAAATTGGAAATTGTTCCCATGTCATCTTTGGAAGCCTTCCAAGTCATATTTGGGAGTCTCCATGACCAGCCAAACTCAATATTGAATGCTGGAATGACTAGGAGTGCTCCAAAAGTTGGACCCTACAAATAGAATAGATAAGCTTCTTTCTCCTGTGGATTCCTAGTGCTAAGTCTCCAAATCTGCTGTACAACAATCCTCCCTATAGCAGTGATTTTCAGCTGGGGTCCCTGGGCACCATGGGTGTTGCCAGATCCTTTGAAAGGATCTTCCCAAGGTGGGAGGAAATGAGCAGATAAGTGCAGGCTCAGACTACTCACTGCCTGGACAATTCCTTATGCACACTGCCCAGCCACTCTGTAAGGTGGTAAGCACTGTAATATATAATTAGTTTTTTTTAATTGGGTGCTACTCAATTCGCAGAAGTTATAGAGTCTCAAGTCCAAAGAAGTTGAGAGCCACTATTGTAGGTTTAGTGTGATAGAAAATGGGTAGATTATGCATATAAATCACCAGAAATATTGAAGAGTACTGTGAGTGAAATATCCCTTTTCTACCCCAAGAGGCTAAATACATGGACAAGAAGGTATTCACAATGCTTGCCAGTCCAAGAACAAGTGACTGAGCTCATCAGCTAATGCTAGCTGATGCAGGTACCACACTGCATTCCAAAATATTCCAAAATAGCCAGTGACCATCAATATAACTATCCCGAGGGATTTGCTGACAGATAAAGTTGAATTTTTGTGACAAGACATGGGACCTCTATGATTTTGAGTTCAAACAAAATTGTCTGTGACATTTTGGGTATGTTAGACATAAATTAGAGTTAATTCTTGGATATGAAAGGGATGTAGTGGCTGTTCATCAGTGGGCCTCTGTGGTTTTTTAGGTTTCTGGAAGGTAAAGTCCTATCGTTTATATTGCTGGATTACAATAAATGTTTGCTGTGCTCCTACAGTTGCATTCATTGCAAAGAAGACAGGAAAACAGCTCTGGTAAAAGGAAATAGGGGCTCTGTCCTATTTACCTTTCCATCCTGGTACAGTTGGCTTGGAAGGTAAAACCCCAAACTTGTGGATTTAAATGATTCTAAGTTGCTTGATAAATGTAATAGAATGATTTTATCAGAATTTTTTTTGTTTGAGACAAAGTCATCAAGGTTTTTTGACATCTTTTCCCTTCTCTCCCCTCCATAATTAGGCTATGCCTTTTCACATAATCTGCAATGGTGGACCTTATCCCACCTACTGTTGTGTGGAACCTTTTGTCTCTATTTCACCTCCTAAATTATATCTTGGATAGGTTACTTACAGCATAATTGCATAATTCTGATGGCTATTCTTTGATGTTTTTAGTAATGATCTTATGGAGTCAGTCCACTTTCTGATAGTATCATAAGAACCACCATCACAGGTGGCACTAATTGGCACTATCAGTGCCAGCCTTACTTTAGAGATCAAAAGTATAAGGGAGTGTTGAAACTGCACAGTACTCTCTCATGTAGACAAGATCACATAAAACTATGGTCAGGACACAATGGTGCGCAGCATGTGTGACCAAATGTAGTTAATCTACGATGGGGGGGGAGGGTGTATGTGTGTGTCCGTCCCAGTGCCAGGAGACCTTTGCTATACGCCTTGTATAATTAGGTAAAGAACTTCAAAGAGCTGACTCCAGTACCAAGTTCCCTGGCCCTGATTCTCTACTGGATTCTTCATAGAATAAAGTAAACTTGTGGAAAACCATGTCGAAAAAAACCCCTGCTACTTGTTGTCTCATATTTCATATTTTAGTGAATCCTTTTCCCTTTAAAAAGTGTTTTAGTGATAGTGAGTTTGAAAGAGTTTGAAGTTTGTTTTAGTTTTAGTGAGTTTGAAAGGTATTATTTTTAGATGTCTATACTATTTGAACCATTTCAATAACTGCTCAGTATTTCTAACAAGTATAGTCCTGTGGATTTGCGCATGAGACAGAAATCCTTATGTATCAATTTTGGCAATGGTGACTATTTAGAGTAAAGCCCAAATGAACTCATTAGCACCATGTAATGATCATCACTGGTTTTAAGATGGATTTCCACCTAAAATGAATACATTTGGCACTGTACTAGAATGAGTATATGTGCATGGCACAATGCGGTGCCATACAGAGTTATCTAAGATGGCTCTAGATGAGGTAGGTCAGATAACAGGAATAGGATAATCACGTAGCGCAGTTGCTTAGCCCAAGCTAAGAAAGCAGGGTTTATTAGCCTCAGCAGAGTGCCATACCAGCACAGCTCTACTGCTTCTGGTACCCCAGTCACAGGCCAGCTGGGCACTATCAGTGTATCAATTTTATCACAGGCCTGATGCATGTGCTTTTATACCTAGTCTTATGTTAATCTGTTGGCCTCAGGGCCACTCATAATGTTGCCCTATAGCTGTTACCCCATGGGATTGAAAGATGATAAAATTATCACAAAAGGTTACTACCCAGACTCGGGTTTATCCAATAAGCAAATTATGATGCAGCACCTTTAGGTTTGAAATTGACATCGCTCTGCCTCAGTTCCAACCCTTTTTAGGCTTCATTTAAATATGCTTTCTTGCGATATGCTTTCCTGAAATGTGTTGGGTGTGCCAAGCAGTTAGATCCAGTTTTTATCGCTAAGGCTGAACCCTGAGCAAAAAACCGTTAGGCCAGCTAATCTCACAGTTACAGGTTTGCCTCTGGGGCCAAGTTCAGTTCCATGAACAGTTAATTTATCATTTTGGTTAAACTTATGACAGACAAGTTACATATGCAGTTTACAAACTTACAAGTTTATATTAATTAATATTACCTGTTTAGGCAAAATACCAAATGCTTCCAAGAAGCACATATTATTGCTTATTAATCCTTCTGGTTCTGGCTGTTACACTCCACCAGAAACTAGCTCACGTATCTTTGTACAGGCCTGCCTTGTTTGCTCTCAGCTCCCTGGTTCTCAGTGATATATGCCCTTTTTGTTGTGAAGCACACACGCACACTGACTGCCTCTGAATACTGCAAAGGTTTGCCTAAATCATCCAAACTAATGGGTGACAGGCACTTTCCTTGAAATATGCATTCAGCTTGTCAGCCATTTAATCAGTTTAAGGACATACAAATTGCAAAAAGTGTCAGGGTGACCCACAGTGGATTGAAATGAGAGAATTTATTTGAACGAGGCAGAGTCAGATTGTAGAATAATGCCCTGCAAGTTAAATGCTTTCTTTTTAAACTCAAGTCCTAAATAAAGCTAGAGAGGTTCTTTTGTAAGTCTGTTCTGTCTACATACAGCTTTGGGCTCAGTGTGCAATGACAGTTGTCAATAACTGTCTCAGTTTTAGCTTCTGCCTGCCTGCATGTATATAGTAACCTAGCTGTAAAAATGTCTTACAGCCTGAAATATGGAAGACAGTGCTTTAACGTGGAAATAATATTCATTTCTTATCAGTTGGCATTACACTAAGATGTCTTTGTACTTGTTGATCTTCAAAAATGTAAGGAGGTTGCAACATGGCACAAAAAACTTTATCTAAAAGGGTCTTAGTACTTTTAGCTGTGGGATAACTCTGAATTTCTATTATCAGTTGAATCATTATGAGGCACCTTTCTAATTATGTCATTATGACATTTTGTATGCGTCTATCGATATTATGGAGTAAAATTTTCAAAAATTCTAAAATCCCAGTAGAGATCTTTGCTGCTAAGTCACTAAGGTGTGTTTACCCACTATCTCTGTCTAAAATGAGAGCCTACAGCTGAGCATAATCTGTTTAGAAATCAGTTTTACATGAATTAAGTACCCTGGGGAAAATCTAAGTGGCTCTAGGAGTTTCAGCTACAAATTTCATCGATGATTAAGACCTTTCCAGTCTGTCCTTAACTCACCCTGCTCTTTCTATTTAGTGAATGGGTCAAAGATCATGATGTATTCCATATGTGCTGTAATATCTAGACATACCAGCATGGATCAAAGATACCGGATAATCAGCCTCTAGAGACTTTTCTTGTTTAAGCTGCTCCTCATGTTCTTGTAGTGTAGCATTTTGTGAAAGAGGTATTTCCAACTCTTTTTGTCATTGTTGTTAGCTTTATTAATTCCCCAGTGTTGATAATTTCTCTCTTAAAAGCTTGAAAATAATTCCATTTCTTCAGAAAATATCATTGAACAAATTCTGTCTTGACAATAATGTAAATAAGAAAAAGAGCTGGAGAAGAGAATACCAAAACAATGATCCGTTCCAGTAGCTCTTCAGTATTATGAAACCAAATTTGGTAATAACTCTCGTCTGGCTGTGACTCAACAGTTTTGGATCTTAAGAATTTACTACAGTTTTAAATTCATGTTAGATTTGGCTTCAGTGACTTAATTGAACAGTGTGAGAATGATGGCTTACCTCATACCCAATCCCCAGGACTTCTTAATTTTTGCAAGGCCCCATTCCTTTTAGCCTCTGTATCTCCAACTCTAGATTGCATTCTACCTTGCCAAATTTTATAATTTGGGATATGTATCTTTTTCCTACAGCACTTGTAATCTAGATCCAGTGATTTCTCCAAAGCCTGGGACAGAGTCAGTAAACCTCAGGGATAAGAAGTATGGGGGAAAAAAGGCTAAAGCCAGCTCTACACTTAACATTCTGCTGGAATAGTAATTCTAACTGGGGCTGTGGTTATTTAGGGCATTCTACACCAACAAAAGTATTAGTGAAGTTATGTATTAGTGAAGTTATGCAAACAGAAAACTCAGGGAAGTAGTATAAGCAGATAACCATCAAAAGTTTTCTGCCAGCATAAATTTCATTTATGCAAGGAAAACTGGCTGCTATAAGAAGGGATACATGTTATTACTATATTGATCTACAGGCAAAAGGAATCAAAACTCATGGTAGAGGTGATATCTTTTATTAGACTGTAACTGGAGGGCAGTCAGAGTCACTGTGCTCTCCCCTTCCACCTCCTTTACCAGGTCACGTTGCCGACTGGCACCCTCCAATTCTCACCTGCCACAACTTTGATCTTATATAGATATATTATAGGGAGGCTGCCTTTTGTCTTTTGTTCCACAGTTATCCAGTTATCTCCAGTTCCTCTACGGGAGTGAGTGTTCCATGCACTCTAACCTTATGGGCCATGCATGGCTCCTACCACCCCTGTACCACGCCCCAAGCATCACAGGTGTAACGGACATTGTTCTGTCTCTTTCTCTCTGTCTCCATGCCCACTTTGGAGCTTGGGCTCTCTGCAGCCGTATCTCTGTCTGGGCCCTCTCTGGCACTCAGGCTCTCCAAAGCTTTGTCTCTTTCCGTGGCCTCTTTCTGGGGCCTTCTCAGTAATGCTGCCCTCTGTCCCTCTCAGGGCCTTCTCAAGTGCTACCCCCTTTTCTGGGGCTCATCGCAATCCTGCCCCCTTTTCTGGGGCTCACCACACCTGCACTGGGGCTTCTCAGCAATGCCCCCTTCTCTGGGTCTTCTCAACTGCCCCTCTCTGGGGCTGGGGTCTATGCACCCTGAATGCTTCACCCTCACTGGCACTAGGGTCCCCACACTAGTGTGAGTCCCCTGTGAGGCCTCCTCCAACCCCTATTAGCCTCACCCAAACCAGCAGTATAGCAAATAGCAACACAAACACAAGCCCCTGGGCTATAATACAAACAGAAGCTGCCTGGCTATAATCGTGCTCAAGCCTACTGGGGTTTCTTCATCTTGCAGCAGAGTAAAACGTTGCTCCTGCATCAGGCTTCTCCTCTGTAACATGACTGACAGCTCCCTCTTCCTTGGCTGCTGGTTGGGAACTGCCTCTGGTCTCCTGCCTGTGCTTTACATAGGAGCCAGGCCCTGCCCCTTCTCTTCAGCTGGCTAGGCAAATGTGGGTCATTATTTCCCACAAGTTGTCTCAGCAATCGGCACCTAAGGGGATATCCTGGCTCTCCATAGACCAATTTGCAAATTCTTTTGCAAATATCTAGTTGGTATAATAAATTATATCACCTCTGGCATGAGTTCTGATTTCTTCTGGCTGCTATAACAAATGTTTCCAGGCTAGCTGCATGGCTAATAGTAGTCAGAGAACCAAGAAATATTTCAGTTCTCAGACTGGCTAAACTTCTCAGTGCTTATCTGAACTTGTTAACATTTTATGAGATCTCACTCATCACTGTTTTTTCTGCAATCCTCTCCTAGTGTTTTGCACAGGGTAGTCATATAACCTGGACTTTTTCCTGCAGTTATTTAGGGAAAATAACCACCACGTATATATTCTAAAAGCTTATGCAATTAGTTAAGGTTGCTTCTTTACATTTGCACAAAAGACATTAAAAAATAATTCCCAGAAAGTCTCCTATGGAGACTCTTCAATATCAAAATAGAAAAAGTCATCCTGTTCATGGCATTATATTTCTGTCTATCTTGGAACCTTCCCTTAGTGTAAAAAATAATGGTGTTGTGCCAGTAAACCTGAATAGTCTGCAATTTTGTAAGGAGATTGTGTCTGCCTGGTCTCAAGTATACTCTCATGTGCTGCCCGGGCACATGTGCCTGGTGCTGGGTGCTGCATGAGCTCCTGTGACCTCTGGAGGGGCCCTCAATCACCCCGGGGAAAGCACAAAAACTCTCCTGCCATGATTTTCATTGAACCTTCAGTGGTGGATTCCCCTGTTGAGGACTATTCCAGGTTGGTCATACCTCTTGATGGGTATTTGTGGGGCTCCGCCTCTCCTACACCCCTTCCATACGCCAGCCTCCAGGACAAGCCACTTGGTCTTTGTGTAGCTTGCTTTCTGGTGTCATCAATCCTTGCTCGTCATGCCACCTGGACTACAATTGGCTCTTCCCCTTCATTATACTCTAGGGGCAACTGGGTTACCTTGACCTCCTGGTGTTTTTTCAATGGCCAGCTGGCTGCTTGCCATAATTCTGAGGCTGCTCCCATCCTTGGAGCACTGCCTGTGCTCCAGCCCCCTCTTTGGGGCCCTTCTGTGCTATCTCCGGCCAAAAGAAAAAAAAGAAAAAAAACAAGAAAGGAAAAAAAAAAATGGAATCCAGGCACTACAAAAAAGTCTGAGGGGAGAGGTCAGCAGTCTTTCCTCCCTCACTGCCCCAGTGCATGAGGCTTGGGTTGTCCTTCAACGCCATTCTGGGTATTCTCCCCTGTCGAGGATCTCTCTTGCTCCCGTGGAGCCTGATCCTCTGTTGCACACTGGTGCTGCCTGTGCTCAGCATGGAGAGCACTTTCTCTGTCAACTGTCTCCACTGCTTTCCCTGCCAGTTTTTATTCCAGCCAGGTAGCATTCTGCAATGACATAATCTGCTTGTGCCAGCTCCAACCAGAAATAAGCGGCTCATGATGCCAACTCTGTGGGCGTTTCCTCCCGGCATGGCTCATCCTGCACTCTGCAGCCTGAAATTGGTCAATTTGCTGTGGTTTCAAAGCTTTTCTTGTAGGGGCGGGTCACCCCCATCTCCAGTCCCACCGTGGGTGACTGTCCCCCTGGGACAGAGATAAAGAAATAAATTTGTAGATTTTGAATGATTTAACTATACCAGAGTTTCTCGCACTCATATCCCTCCTCATCATTATGAAGAAACTTAAGGAGGCGTAAACATTTTTTTTCTACTTTGGAGGTTTCCTTTCAGATGGACTCCAACTTTAGAGTTTTAGATAATTTCTGGCTTTCAGTTCAGAAGTTTTGATCCCACCCTGAGTTTCACTTTGAGTTGTAGGTTCAAAGAACTAAAAGAGAAGAAAAAACAATTAATGGAACTCAGTTGAAATGTGCCTGCTTCCACTGATAGTTTTAACTACAGAGTTGTTTATTTTCTTCCCCTGACTTGGTAGTCCCTATAAATTTGACTGAATCCTTTTCAAAACCCTTCTTTCACTTTGGCCAGCCTGCCCTAGGTTTTCTTTGATAACTATATTGGCCTCATTTACATAAAATGTGACTGTGCAATTGTGCCTAAGTGACTATGTGGTAACCAGCATTACTGCTCGGTAGCATCCTGGCATGGTTACCTAGGGACACTAACTGTGCAGTGGCTCATTACCACTGTACAGACTGTCACGTCACAGTTTGTGCTTGGGCAGATGCAGCCACTGAGAACTAAGTGAACTGAGTCTGGTGTCAGTACAAAAAGCTTTTCCTGCTGTGCCCTGAGTGAAAGATGCCCCTAGACTTTCTGTCTTCTTCACTCATATGCACATACCTACCTCTTTGGATTGGTACTCACCATGGCAAAACATATATACATCTTTAAAATTTCTGATCTAAACCAAATTTAAGAATCATTTGAAATTGCAGTTATGCTTTCCATAGCACATATTGATGAGGCCCTCATTTTTGGCCAAACAGTCCATAGCTGTGTTTAAAAATGTATTTGGAACTTCTGTTTAAAGGCAAATATTTCTCCTTGTCTGTTTTTTCTTTTTGTTGCTTTGTTTGTCTAGAAGTATAATCATTTACTTTTATACTTATTTTTTAATGACTGGTAAATATCCAATGTTTGTATCTAATGGGAATATCTTAAATACAACATCTCTCCATATTCTGAAGCTCCAGTTAAGTGTGATAATTACTTCTAGCATTTTATAATCTCTTGCCTGGAATATCATGTTTAGCCTTTTTTAATACCTCGTTAATCCAGCAGTAATGTACTATTCATGTTACAGTTAAGTGAATCTAAGCCATAAAATGTTCATCTAGTGATTGACCAGCCCATTGCATGGGGTTGGACTAGAATTGTGCCTACTGGGGAGCCTATTTTTATATTATCTTACACTTATCCAAAGAAAGCTTGTACTAAACCCGAACATGCTGTGCTCAACTTCTTGTGGATGCAATTACAATATAAATTTGCAGACGGGTGCCAATTCTATCCCAGCAAGTTGAGTTATTTTCCTTTAGTTATTCTTTTTCTCTCCTGAAAATTAATTCTGTGGATTCTCTTGTTCATACGTCAGTTATTCCAAGTGACATCTCAAAGCAGAAAATAACTATTGAATCAGCAGCTTGTTTGATGTTTTGTTTCATTTTTAAAAATTTGTACCTTACATTTGTTTTGGAATTTGTGTGCTTTACTTTATTTCCTCAGTGAATGTCCAGAAATTCTGTTTTCACTGAAACAAGTGAAAAACCAGACAAAAATTCAGACAAAATGAGGCCCTACACCTGTAAAGAGCAAACAGCAAGTGGTGAATCTCAGTGCAGGAATATGATCTAAATTGGGTCTGTTTTGGTCCTGACAGTGCCAAAGAAGCCAATTCTGCAGATCCTGATCCCCATATAAAGTCCCATTAAATCAGTGTCTGTATGCAAGTGATTCGCCTTGTCCCGAAGAAAGATCAGATGTGTCAGTAAGATGGTAAAAAATAGTAAATAAATTTTATTTTATCATTTATTTATTTCAGTAATTTTTTATTGCCATAGGAAAAGAGTTACAAGAGAGCCTTTCCACTGGATTTAAAAGTATATAAAATATAAACAAAATTATTTGTAAATTATGAAATAAATGAAGAATACGCAGTATAAACAAACCAACATGCAAGAGAATGAATGTAGTGAAACAAACCTTTGATGCAACAAATCTATTACCTAATCTACGTGCACTACCTAAATAATTGTGCTCTTTACAATCTGACTTCAAAATGATCACAAATAAATGCACAATAGGACACCAGCAAGATGCCCAACATAAGGATTAGCTGGATACATCAAATATAACTACCAATATAAAAAAACTGTAGACTGCATAGTACTTTATTCTGACTTCATTAATTCCAGTCTAGATTAAGAATAAGATGTTAAACTAGAGGCAGTATATGAAGCAGATGAGATGAAAATAAGAATATACAGTCAGAATATACAAATTTCAAATGTATTTTTTACTACACATGATAATACTTAATTGGAATATTGATGTATCTTTGTTTGAAATGTTTGTTTTACCCTCAAAACAAAACAAAACAACCTCTGCAGAATTAAAATGTTGAATGGAAACAAAATGTCTGCTGCAGTTTAAGAAGCCCTTTAATTGTCAAAACTAGTTTCTTGCTCTCTCTTTTTCTCTCTCCCCCACCCCCTCCGCATCTTATTTTTAATTTTTGTTTGGTGGAGCTGGCCAATATCGCACTAGGTTTGCTTAGACAGATGGGTGAATGTACCTGAGTGACTTCTTTGCATCACAGCTGTACCCATTAGTGTACATTTGCTATCTGAGTCTGTCTAGTGCCATATGCTCTTTTTCTTTAAATAAACAGGTATATAATAGCTAGGACAGATGTGAAAAAGCAGAGCGATATAAGCAGAGGAATGATTCTGAGAAAGAATCAAATGATTAATCTTGCCACTGTCAGACTTGCAGAAGACAAGTTTGCAAGGGAACTGATTTAGTATATGCTGTACAATTTCTTTCATTGCTCCTGTGAAGGGTAGTTTTCATTGAATGGTAATCTCAGTTCCTATCTGTCTTCTTACGATTCATTAGTATTTATAATTCCATACTTTTTAAGCCCAGTGGCTTGCATATTGCTTACTAATATGCTTCAAGAATGCTGCATATTTGTTTAGTAGACAGCCCTAGTCAGTATACTTATCAAAGGAATTCATAGAGCAAGTTTTGGTTCTATTTAATTTTATTTTACTGTTGGTGTAAAATCACTGAGGTAAATACATATTCCTATTTTTTTTAAATGCCTCACAATACAAGAGAAAAACATCAATTATAAACATACAGGGTATTAGCATGCAGTTGTGGCAGTGAAACCTCAGCCAGATATACAATCATATAAACAACAAATTAGAACAATTAATCACAAAAGTGTCAAGATTTACTGTGGAATTATGTAAAATGTGTTCAAAAGACATCAGGAGCATGTCAAAATGTTAAAGAGCAGCTCTGCAGAAAAGGACCCGGGGTTGCAGCGGACAGTTAGCTGAATATGAACAAACAGCATGCCTTTGTAGCTAAGAAAGCTAATGGCAGACTGGTCCGCATTAGTAGGAGCATTGACAGCAGATCAAGGGAAGTGATTATTTCCCTTTAATGAATGCTGCAGTACTATGTCCAGTTTTGAGGTTCACATTTCAGAAAGGATATGGACAAATTGGAGACAGTCTGGTGGAGGGCAACAAAACTGTTCAGGAGGATGGTACACATGATTTCTGAGGAGAGGCTGAGGGAACTGGGGTTATTTAGTCTGCAGAAAAGAAGACTAAGAGAGGATTTAATAGCAACTTTTTACTACTTGAAGGATGGTTCAAAAGGGGTGGACCAAGATTGTTCTTAATGGTGCCAGATGACCGAATAAGGAGCAAATTGCAGTAAAGGAAATTTAGCTTAGATATTAGGAAAAACTTTCTCACTAGGAGGTTAGTAAAGCACTAGGACAGGCTACCCAGAGAGGTTGTGTAATCTTCATCCTTGGTGGTTTTTAAGAACTGGGTAGATGAAGCCTAGACTGGGATGATATAGTTGGGGATATTCCTCTTTGGGCAGGGGTTTGGACTAGATCAGGGTTTCTCAACCCGTGAGGCATGATCCAGAAATGGGTTGCAAGTATATGTGAAAGGGTTGAGAACAAAATTTAAAATGGATTCTCCTTTAAAGGAGAAAAACATGGGAAAGCATGGGTTTTCCCTTGCAGGTTGGCAGAGTTCCAGCCTGCAAGGGACTGCTTGGGGCCTCCCATCCCTTCAACCCTTCCCCACACACTGGGAGGCTGGGGCCTGGGGTGGGACCACCTGGTCAGGAGTGAGAGGCACTGGGCTGGGACTTGGCAATCATTGTTTACAAATGGGTCCTGATATGAAAAAGGTTGAGAACCACTGGACTAGATGATCTCCTGAGGTCTCTTCCAACCCTAATTTCCTGTAATTCTAAGATGTAGGACAAATTATGTCAAATATTCAGCAGGTGGCAATATTTTCTCCTCTCCAGGAAGTAGTTCCTTCAACTTCAAGAGTTCTTCCATGCTACCAGTAGTTCTAGCTTTTAGAACTTTAAACTGTACTTACTTTTCATTCTTATTTACCTGTTTTACTGTTGCTAACCTTGAAGTAACCTACAGTTTGGAAAATGAATGAATTTCATTCTCTAAGCATTGATTAAGTTTACATTTTATACTTCTAGTAGTGATGTTAATAAGAAGCAGGACATGAGTTTCCAAATCCTAGAGCACATCTGCAGAAACAGAATCAGGGCCAACATATAGCTCTCTAGAGATTCTGGACAATGACACAGCTTTATATGACATATTAATTTTCCTGGTATCAGAAGAGCACAAGGATGCCTTAATGTGCCCCACAGCTATGAATTAGGTCTTGTGCCTTTTAAGGATTCAATTAGAGATTGATCTACTGGGTGAAATCTTGATTCTGTTGAAGTCACTGGGAATTTTATCATCAGCTTCAACTGGGTCTACATTCTTCGCACAAGAATTATTCTTCTTTTACATGTTCATCTCCCAGAAATTCAAATATATAGAACCTAAAAATAAATCATTCCTGTATGCTTTACTTCTGATGTGATGGCTAAGAGCTTTTGCTGTCCTTATTCTTTCTAGTTTCAAAGAAGTCCTTGACTTGCTTCTATAATTGTTATTTGTGATAGGTATGCAAGGCTTGCAAACTCCTCTTGTCACTTGGACATAATATCACCACACATCATGTTTCCTTCCTCTTTTTCTATTAATACTTTATGAGCTTCATCAGAAATGTAAAGCAGAGAGCTGTTTTCTTGCTAGCAGTTTGTATGATGATTAAACATCAGAAAGAAGAAAACAAATAACAGTCTCAAGGTACACATGGTCTAGAATGAATAGCTTGATTTAAAATCTACTGGTCCAGCACATTGTATGGGCAACAGACTTAGATGATACAGTCTTTCTCTTTGACTTTCAATTTGTTAATCTTGTTTTTTCTACCAAATGTTTTTTTGATTTGTTAAGCTAAGGTTGTTATCCCTCTATTGCTAATAGTTATACAAGAGGTTTACATACTCTTCTTATATTGTGGAGATAAAAATAAAAGTAGAATGTTAAGTAATAGTAAATTGATGGGAGTTTTCTGAACTCTTTTTGTATGCCGTGTTTCAGCACATGGGGAAAGAGGTATGATTCTTCTCTTTCATATGTTAATATCTTGGATACTACAAACAAACCTATGAAGAGAGTGGGCACATACAGTGCTCTGGTAATCAAGGCCCTGAGCAAATTGGCTAATGCTTTGAGTCCCTTTATGTTACTATTATTTTATTCTTTTTAATGTCATTGGGGATATGATAATTTATTCACATGAATACTTAATCAGCTTTTGAATTCTGCAGTGATTTGGTCTCATTGCTACCTAGTGACAGCGATTTCTACAGACTAGCTATATAGAATTAGCAGAAAGGGCAAATTAGTAGTGTCAATAAAATGCATTTATTCATGTCTGATTATTGCTGATGACATAGCAAAATATTTGGAAGCCTTCCCAATGAATCAGGCCTTCTCAATGCACTTTCATTTTTCCATAGAATGTATTACATTTTATATCTTTATATCCACTCTGTTCTCTAAACTGAGCAGTCCCATTTTTTTACTCTGCCCTGAGACGTGTCTTTTCATTCCTTTTATCTTTATTCTCCATCTTTAAATGTCTTTAAATTATGCGATGCATATTTTTAAATGGGATAACCACAACTGAATATAATGTTATGATGTCAGTATTTGCCAGCTTTTTTTTAAGCAGCCCACATTTTATTTCCTCTGATTCAGTGAGATTTTCATGTGGCTGTTCTCAGCAACTTCATTTCCTTCCACCTAGTTAGTGGGTGTTTATGTAGTTACATTTATCAGCTCTGAATATAACCTGTCATCTGGGTGCTCATTTACCTAACTTTGTTCTGAAGTTCTACACACTCTTCTCTGCCTTAACCTAAACAATGTGTCATCTGCAGATTTTGCCATTCTGGTTTTCCAAAACATTTCCCAAACCATAGGGGGAAAAGCACCACGTCTATGGTATGTATTAAGCACTATCAGTTCTAGAATGCAGATTTGGGGTACTTCAGTTGTACTACAGACATTTACCTTTGATTCATGAAATCGTGCCTGCATGCAGTGGCTCAGACCAGAAGCCAGGGGACACTAGACCATGGCTCTCTGGCTGTGTGTTTACTTCCTCTTCCTGCTGCCCCTGAGGTCTCTGGGTTTTGCAGTCTAGAATTACAGCAGCAGGACTCTGTAGGGTTGCTTGTTATCACTTCCTATTCCTGCTTCCAGGTGCCTCTGGGATTTGTAGTTCACAGTTCCAGCCAGCAGTAAGTTTGAGCAGGGGAAGAGGTGTTTAACCCCCTTTCCCTCTCCCCAGACCCCAGCCAGGGTTTGCCTGGTGGAATAGTTTTTCCCCCCCATAGACTAGACTGCCTCCCCAGCTGGACTTGTCCTCTCCTCTCCCTCCTCCCCACTTGTTAGCCAGTTCTCACTCATCTAGCTAGGGAGCAGAGAGGTGGGGCCAGCCATGCAGACAGCATAGTGCAGCCCAAGGCTGTAAAGCATGCTGGGATTCTTGGGGACTGTGATTGATCTGAACCAGGAAGGGATCTGGGACAGAAGTATCACAAACCAGTTTGACCTAAATCAGTTAGGTCAGGTACTACAGGCAACCAGGTTGATTTTATAACGGTTTCAGCCATTTTGAAACTGGTTTATGTGCACTGAACTTCTGTTCTGTTACAGGTTTAAACCAGTTTCTGATCACTTGAACCAGTTGATGTGTAACTTCTGTCCCTAGACAGTGTTCTAGAGGCTTATCCCTGTTGCATTATATTCATAGAGGCCCTTTACTTCTAATTCATGTCAGTCAGTTTTTCTGGTACTGAAGTAAGATCTACTGTTCTGTGACCCCCAGAATCACAGAGAGCATCTCTTGTGTGGTTTCTGAAGGAGAAATTGCAGTCACATACCCTGCTAAACCGTATGTAATACAAATGTAGCAGGAGGAAAAGAACTTGTTTTGATACTGTGGTACTCTAAAAAGCATAAAAAACTGCTAGTGATAATGTAGATGATTTATGTTCTGTGTAATTCTAACACACGTGCCTGTCATTAAGTTGAACAGCAATGCAAAACCTTCCTTTTGTTCTCAGAGTTCTTGTGCAACACTGTAATTGTCTGTGTTAACAAGTATTAATTGATGTGATGCTCCTTAAGCAAGTTTTAAAATGTTTTATTCCTGAAACTCCAGTTGTGTGGCAGGAGAAAGAGAGCCTTGAAGGCAAAGTAAAAGCTGGCATTTTGATGACATTCTAGTGCAAGTCAGCTGTCTGCTGGTGTACTCTGTTTTTATAAATACACTGCACTGACTCATGGTCTAGTGGATCAGCAAGGTCAGCTTGAGAAAGCAGATAAAGGATAAAGTAGTGTCTGCCTGCTGTTTATACCACATTGGATAGATGGACTCTGTTCATTTTGCATGTGTGAGTTTTTTTTCTTTTAATTCAGCATGCTCTACTGTAGTCATTTAGACAAAGAATGCTTTTAAACTAGTAATGAGTGCTTTCCTGCTTGGCAGTTACTTAAACTGAACTTTGTGTCTAGAGCTCTTTACGACTCACTCATAGAGACCTAAAATAGGCATGACTGGTAGGGGAGAGAAAAGCTCTGTCTGGCTCATGCTGTTTCTAGGAAAAGGGAATATTAACAAAAACAAAAAACCAAAAAACCCATGCAAAGACCTACAAATTATGCAGTGTCTTTTCTATCCATGAATGGTTTCTCTTGTGTGCTTAAATAGGTTGTATTTCTGGACAAGAAGACAAAGCTATTTTGACTAAATAGGGTTTTTCTCCCCAGGTGCTCTTAGCAAATTGGTGGTTTCAGTCACGACAAACAGACTGAAACCGGTCCAAAGAGTAACTATCTAGTAGGTCTAAGCTTTATCATTAAGTTGCTCTCAGCTTTCCTGAATTTGGACCATCTTCCTACATCGTCAGGATCTATCTTGTAGCTTTCTCCCATTTAGCAGAACCCCTTTTATTGGTTTGCAGCTCTGATGCTGAGACCTTAGATCACCTTCTTTTGAATTGGATGCCTCAGTAAAGCAGGTTGTCTGATAACAATCAGATGGCCAGTACTTTACAATTATAATAGTGATTCTTCTTGTACTACACTTCAATCAGAGTATATGTCAGCTATCACCACATGTTACAGAAAGGGAAGCTATAGCATGGTAAAGTCAAGTGGCTGGCACATGTTTGCACAAATGTTAGAGGCATCTGGGAGTAGAGGCTAGGTCTCCAGGCCATTGTTCCCTAGGTATTGCTGCTGCTTAGCAAAATAGTAAATAATGCAGGAATAATATTTCTCACAAAAATGTATTTCTTCTTAAGGTCCCATCCAGAATTAATTGAAGTCAATTAATTTGCTAGTGGTGCTTACCTCTGAAAAGCCAACCTCTGAAAAGCCAGACACCAAAAATCTGAAGCCGCTTGTAGAGGTTCATTTTAACCTCTCAGGCAAATTGAGACGTGGTATAAGTTTGCACAGATTCTATTGACTTGACTGGAATCACCCCTTCCTGCTTA
Organism: Caiman crocodilus; assembly: GCA_030014935.1. Taxonomy (NCBI): domain Eukaryota; kingdom Metazoa; phylum Chordata; order Crocodylia; family Alligatoridae; genus Caiman; species Caiman crocodilus. The sequence goes on from JAGPOW010002742.1 coordinate 46,682,269, forward strand.
TTCTGAGTGTAGTTTCATTTTTTGTGACGTAGCTGCCCCAGCTTTAATATGGGAATAAAAATATTTTATTACCTCACACAGACAAGAGTTTTGGGGGTTTTTTTGTTTTGTTTTGTTTTCATTTAAAGAGATATATGAAGTATTTTTTAAGAAGGTGTTTGCTAACCTTTGCTGGTTCCTCTATTATGGTTCCTCTAGATATCATCTTCTCTAGGTATAGGGTGAAAGCTTTTAATGACTATTATAGTGAGTGCTTATTTATTGATTTTTGTCATAGTTTTATACACTTTGTAAATGATTGCTCAAGGTCCTTTGTTTGCAAAGTACAGGTTTCTGAGATGTAAAGATTAAAAGGAACCTTTCGAAAATTAAAATTTAAAGGATTTCTTAGAAGTGAAAAACTTTGAAACAATTTTTACAAGTTACAAATGAGACTCTTCTTTAAAAAAAGAAGAAAAGTCTTTAACAATACATTAAAATCTGATTTTAAGAATTTTTTTAAGACACGGATCTATCTAGTTCCTTATATCCTACTCTTCTTTGTATCATCTGAGCTCCTGATGGAAAAAATACGAAGCAACTATATAGGTATGGAAAGGCTTCAAGTTAATTCATGTGGTTGACATCTGACAGCTGTTTGATTCCTGGTTTCAAATAAGCTATTGATCTCACTCCAGTTGCCAGTGAACAGATGTCTACACCTCCTAAATTACCATAACAATTGGCATTCTTCCTTGTAGCCTTAGTGAAGGGAACTGATTAAATGGGTTTGGTGACTAAAGTACCCCCTCAAAAAATGCAGTAACCACCTGGGTGAGTGCTGAGGTTCTCTGCTTGTGAAGTATGGGGAAATTGCACGTGTGTGTTCTGCACTGTAACTTTTGAGGATCGTCACTCCAGAACTTTTCAGGAGCCACTAAATTCACATCAAGGAAAAGTTTGGGGACTCTGACACCCTTGAGCATGAGTGAGAGTGGCACTAAACGTTGTAGTCTATAAGAAAAATGGGGCTTTTGTTCTGTCTAGATTCAAATGATTGTGTATTACACCAGTGGAGAGAAGGGAATGAGCCTAGAAGAAATGCCTTTAATGTTTTTTTAATGTAATAACTTGTTGTTAAAAATGTTCATCCTACAAGTGGACATTTCATTGCCCTAGGACACCATATCCTGTTATGCATGCTGGTGTGTGTATGCTTCCTATGTACTGTTTCATGCCAGTTTTTCAGCATAGGCAGGAAAAGTCTGACCTGCCCAAAATAAATAACAATACTAGAAGCTGTATCAGTGTTTTATGCTATATGCTTTAGGCTGTATTTTAATACCCTCGTGACTTTAGCAGTTACCAAGATAAATTTCATCCAGCTGACTTTCTTTAGTTTAAAGATTATGACAAAGAATCTTTTGAATCCATTTCAACTAACTGCAGACTGGTCAAATCTGAGTTTGAGATTCATGTATCTGTATTTTATAGGTAGGTTTTCCATTTTAAGATGCTCTCTTCAGGCGCTTATAACTTGGCAAAGTTTTAACCTATTAAATTTGATATGCCCAGTGGTTGTCCCTGGTGCCAGCTCTAGAGCATTCTGGAGACTGGGATCTTAAGAGTGGCCACAGAAGAACCCATCTCATTAAAATATTTCCAGGTGTGAAGTGTCAGCTGGATGAGGATGGGCAGGGTATGTTTAGGGTTAGAGTGTGCTTGGGCCATGTATAGACATACTAGGGGAACCCAGGCAGAAAAGAACAATTTATTTTTCAAAGTTAATTGATGCAGCACACACTGCACTAATGCAGCTCTGCTGCTTACTTGTTTGGGTTTAAGTGTGAGTAGAGTTAGTGTGGCAAGTCTCCCTATGGTGTTATCTTGGACCGTATAGATACACCTACATAGGACAACAGCTACCTACTGCTGTCAGCTACTTCATTAGCTCCAAGTGGTAAAGGTTCCAAGCAAACTTATATGAGTGTTGATCTGATGCCACCTAATTAAAATTTTATAGTTTGCTCTTTTAAAAACCTAGGCAACGGTACACATAAAACTGAGTTAGAAGAATGTCATTAAGGTTGCAGAAATAAGTAAGTACTCAAAAGTAAGAAAATGCCAGGATTAAGGTAATGTTACTTCTTCCCCCCCTTGAACACTTGCCTTGTGATACTTTTCTTAACATCAAGATCTTAAATATTTTTTTTCTTCAGAACCCCTGCTTCATTCAGTGACAGCATGGATCCAATCTGGGAATGTACAAGTGTGAACAGTTGGATTTTGTTGTCAATTTAGCCCTTGCTTCTTTTGAGGCAGAAATTGAAAGGTGTGTAAAGAAGGGGGCAAGGGACAGTTAAGACAAGGGGCAGGCAATTATTTTGGGCAGAGGGCCGCTTACTGAGTTTTGGCAAGCCATTGAGGGCCGCATGATAGGCAGCCCAGGGTCTATAATTTTCTAAATTTTTAAGGGCCCTGTGGGCCAGATAGAATGGCCTGGCAACCAGCCCCTGGGCCGCATTTTGCCCACCCCGATTAAGACGTATATTACTCTGGAGGAATGAATTCAATCACTCTGCTAGTTCTTGTGTGACAATGACATCACTCAAATCTTACTTAGAATCATAGAAAATTAGGGTTGGAAGGGACCTCAGGAGCTTATCTAGTCCAGCCCCCTGCTCAAAGCAGGACTATCCCCAACTAGATCATTCCAGCCAGGGCATTGCCAAGCTGAGCCTTAAAAACCTCCAAGGATGGAGATTCCACCACTTCTCCAAGTAACCTGTTCCAGTGGTTCACCACCTTCCTAGTGAGAGAGTTTTTCCTAATAAGCAGCCTAAATGTCCCTCGCTGCAACTTGAGTCCATTGCTCCTTCTTCCGTCAGCTGTCACCACTGAGAACAGTCCAGCTCCATTCTCTTTGAAACCAGCTTTCAGGTAGTTAAAGGCTGCTGTCAAATCCCCCCCTCAGTCTCCTCTCTGCAAACTAAATAAGCCCAGTTCCCTCAGCCTCTTCTCATAAGTCACCGCAAAATTGTCCACACCCCTTCTGTTGTGGGGGGCCCAAAACTGCACACCATACTCCAGATTTGGCCTCACCAGTACAGAATAAAGCAGAATAATTGCTTCCCTCAATCTTCTGGCAGCACTCCTACTAATGCAGCCCACTTTGCTGTTATCCTTTAGTTCTCATGAGTAGTCACTAACTGTGTGTTACCTGTCCCACCTGTTCACTCTGTGGTCCACTTTGAAGAAGTTCTGAGCTCTCACAGCTGAAAATGAAATCAATAGGACTGCATGTAGAACATAGAAAGTGCTGGTGCTAAGTGTTGTAGAAGTTGGGTCCTAAACTGAGCGCACAAAATTAGCAAGTACTTTTAACTCAATTTCTCTATGCCTTGGTAAAATGAGGAAAATAACACTCGTCACTTCATATTTATGAAAATAAATATATTAATGGTTGCTAAGCATGTGCATACTGTGGTGATATGCTCCACAGAAAAGCCTAAGAAGAAGTTAATTCTGTCTTCAGAGTAGAGTATAAATTTTGTTAATAAAGTACAGAGCCTTATATTAAACAGTGAAGATAAACAGATAGATTTAATAGCTATTCATTAATTGAACATCGTCCATTCTGTTCCCTGAATGGGCTGGGAGTTCTATGGAAAAATGTTATCTCATCTATTTATTTTCCATTAGGAACTGCCATGGCTGTGCTTACACCCAACAAAATCATTCCAAAGCTTGACACATATTGATCTCAAAGGATTCATACCCTACAATGTAGGAATCTGTGGCTATGGAATGTCTTAATCTCATAAGTAAACCCTATAAAGCTTTGATTTAAACTGAGATAAGCAAGTACTGTGTAAGGCAGGGTGGAGAATTGCGCTATACTTCCACGAATATTCTATAGGAACCTCTCTGCTAAGATTCACTCAAATATTTAAACCAATTTGCTTTGGTGACGTACTAACCTGTTTTATTTGCTACCTGCAAATATTCTATCAAGCAGGTTTCCACAAATGGAATGTTCATTGAAGCAGCAGAATTTTAGCAAATGGTGTAGAATTTTCACAGAAAACATATTTTAATTTATTAAACATATTCCTGCACCAGAACACTGATTGTAAGAGTTATTCTCCTCTGGATGGTAAATAAAACTTCCTGTGTTATCTGTGCCACAGCCCAACCCATTTGGATTTCAAATATAAGTTGTCATAACTCAGTTATGACAATTTCACTAGTAGAGGACTTGTTCTGTTCCTTCATGCTTTGCATCAGAAAACTTTCATATTGGGTTGTCATAAATGCCAGCGGATCCATTGTGAAAGTTCTTGGATTCTTGAAATAGAGCATTTCCAGCTCATTACTATTGAACTTCTCAAACACAAGTACATCTGACCAAGTAATTTCATTATAGCTGCACAGGATAACAGTATGAATTTGCAAACTGTGGAAATTAAACTAAGAAAGTTTATATATAAGTTTTACAAAAAACAATTTTTTTATCTTAATGTTTTATTTTTTTCCAGGTATATTAATTTCATTACCAATTTGTTCATAATCAAAAAGCTAACAAGGAAAAAAAACACACCTGTTTGGCCAGCATTGGAGATGAGTGATCTCATTCAGATCGAATAAAAAATAATCTCAGACAATTCTCCTGCAGGTCAGAAACATTTAATTAATTGTACCTACTCTAGTCCCTAATCTAGTCCTCTACCTACCTCTGAGTGCCCTCATTTTAACTGGTTGAAATATTAACAGTACTGAAAAAAAAGTCCTCTGCTGTACTGATTCAGTATTCAGACACCCAAAATTGGAGGTAATTTTGATCTAGATTTTAGTTAAATCTGTTTTTAAACAAGTTCTCAGCTTCCTCAGTATTTCAGCCCTGACTGATATAAGAAAGTATTATATATTAGTTTTGAAAATATATATAATACACATGCAGCAGAGCTGTGGCAAAATTTACAAATGTATGCATACCTGCACAAAATAACCTACAAAAACTTGTAAGTTTCAGTCATGATCATTTTAATTGAAAATGCAGCAAGTATGCACTATTGTAATTGTACATCCTGAAGAGAAATAGAAGATTCTCATTTCTGATGAGAAAAATAGATTATTGATAACTTTACATATCTGTAACACATCAGGATCCCAGGGGCAGCCATGACACTCCCCAGTGGCTCTGCAAGCATTCGCCACTCTGCCCCTAGGACACCTACCTGCCTTGCCCACCCCACCTTGATGGAATAAATAATGATAATAACAGGGAGGCTGCCCTCAGGCCTTTGCATGGCCCTGGTTGAACTGAATCCCCACTAGGGCTCCCAGGCCCCTTGTTGGGTCTCTATAGTCAACTGTACCCTACAGAGCACCAACAGGCTTAAGGGCTAATTGTGTGGCTCCAAATCCTTCCCTGTACCATGCCCAAGCCTTGCAGGTGTTACATTATCATTGTTCTCCTGTCAGGACTTGGGTCTTGTTGACCTCTGCCCCTTTACTCTCAGCTAGACCTCCTAGCACAGGCCCACTGTCAGACCTAGCTTTGAAGCACTAGCTTTGGTTCATCCCTTTTGGTCACAGGTCCCTGGCCCCTGTCTAGCTCTACAGCTTTTCACTCTTCCCTTCTCTGTGCTCAGCAGTAGCTTGAGCCTGCTGTGGCAGGGCCCAAGGTGATTGTATGCCCTTCAGACACTAATGGGACCTCCGTGTACTATCCCTATAATCCCAAACAAAGCTGCCAGTGTAAACGCAACATAAACATAAGCCCCTAGGCTATAATGTAGCATAAAGGGAAAGCAGCCCTCTACCCCTTTCAGAGAGAACATCTTTCCTCACTAATATAGTATACCCAGTGTGGGCTACTTGTGAACTCCTCAAGCTTCACTGTTCTTGCAGGCAGCAAAGCAATTGGCCTTAGCATCCCCAGGTGGCTCTCCAAGGCAGGAGCTCCTGCCCTTGCAGCTTCCAGGGAGAGTCGCCCTTGCCAGCCCAAGCCTCAAGCTTCTATGCTCCCAGAGCCCTGCCTACTTCTGGCCAGCAGGCTGCATGCAGGTGTCTACTAATTGCCTCATTGGCCTTGTTGCCCCCGCAACTGGCTGCTGCTGTGCCTTACCTAGCCTGCAGAGCTCCCTGGCCAGGCTGCATTGGCATTGCATAGGGGATGCACATGACCCCCCTGAGATTGTCTGTGCACCGCCCAGAAGCGCCAGCCACAAAACGGAAAATGCCAGCAGAAGTGCATTTCCAGTTTTGCCACTGGTGGTTCTGGGCTCAGCAATTGGCTTCCCCTCCCCCTGTCAGCAATCTGGTGACCCCCCCCAGACTCAGAAGGCACCAGTTTCCCATGCTGGGCTGCTTTTATCTTCAAGGAACAGGGAGCCCCAGGCTCTCTGTTACAATATCTCATAGTCATGTTGTGTTGTGGTTAAAATATTGAACTGCAGATCTGACAATGCTGTTGTGATCTTCAGCAGATCACCTAGGCCCCCTCTACACATGCAGGTAAAGCCATGATGAGATCTATTGCATGATTCACACAACTGTGCATTAGATCTCATTGCATGTTATTGCCATCGCAGGAGAAGCCTGATTTATGCCAGCGTAGGGGGAGCCCCACACACCCCATTTAAGGGCTCCCAGCCACAAGAGTGCCCCAAACACCCCTGGGACTGGAGGATCCCTGTTCCAGTGATCTCCCTGTCCTGGGGCTGAAGGAAACCCCCAGGACCAGAGAACTACCACAGGGGTGATTCCCCCCCACCCCGGGATGTGGAGAAATACCCAGTGCTGGAGAACTGTGGCTGCCATGCTCCCTGGGGCTTGGAGGTTTTCACTGGGCATGGTCACCCCTGTGGCTGGTAGCTCTATCTGCTTCAGGGATACCAGCAGCAGGGGCAGCCCTGATACATGTGTAAATTAAAGCTCAGTAGCAACCAACTATAAAGTCAGTACACATTTTTTAGGTCTAACTTTATAGATGGTTGAAGCTTTTTATTGTGTGATAGTTAGTTTGCATGTGTAGCTTGTCTCCAAGTAACTGTACATTTAACTCGTTAATTGTGCAATACCTGTAGCATGTAAAGGGGGCCTCATGGTGCTTACAAGCATTACTTTCAGATTGCCGTAACCAAGTTTAGGGCAATATAAATGGCTGGGTATGCAAGTGTTCACAGGGGTTAGGTCACCCTAAAAATGGTGTGCCCAATCTAAAGTTAGTTCTCATTAGATGTTAGACAAGAACTAACTTTAAATTAGCATGGATTAACCCATACTAAAATGGGCTAATCTGACCTAAAAAACACTTGCACATGTTCCCAGCATAGCCCCAGGGCTGGGTAGGCAAAGCTATTCACATCCCTGTGGCTGTGTGGTTTTTAACGCCCCCAATCCTGACCAGACTATTCCCCAGCCCCCACACCCCAGGGCAGCCTCCTCCACAGACTTGCCAGATCTCCCTCATCATACCCGCACCTGCTGCAACTTATTTGCCTCCACCTGCCCACACCACTTCCTACCAAGCGGTGAACACTTTCACACAGAGGTCCTGACTCAGTTTTAGGCAGTTTAGACTAAGCCACCTGACCTAGAGGTTTTCAACCTTTCTTAAGGAGTGTACCCCTTCTGGTGGCGGCAGCCAGATGAAGAGTGAGGGAGGTGAGTTGCACAAGGTGGCATAGGGTGGTGGATAGCAGTGGTGGCCGATATATTTGAGCTCCCCCCTCACCCCGCCTGCATCGTAGATGGAAATAGATGGCCATCTGTGCAGCCCACAGAGGGGAGCCACTGCCCTCACCCCCACCCCTTCTCGGCTCTTTTCTGGGAGGTGGCTTCATGGGGTGGTGGGTGGCAGCACTCCATTCCTGCCTGCCCACGTGTACCCCCTAGCACTTTTCCTAGTAGCCTTGCGGGTACGCGTGCCTTGGTTGACAACCCCTAGCCTAACCCAACCCAGGTCCTGTGAATGCATTTTTGCACACTTAGTCTCTGTTTCTGGGCCATATTTAGGTTTCCTTCAAATGTGAGCTCTGCCTGAGAGATGGGAGCAGAATGCAAATAGGGCTTTACACCAGCTTTGTTCCTTTCCTGTACAAGGGCTCTTGGGAGCCAATTCTATCCTAGCACAAGTTTAAACAATATCAGGGGCTGCCTTAACCTCTGCTGAGGTTAGCATTCTATTCAGGCATGCCATGAAAAATGTGGTGAGAGATAGGGCCCTTATCTGAAACAAGACTAAAAGTACATCCTTCAGAGGATCCTGGACAGCTTAATTCAATGTTTATTCATTACCTAATACACACTTCCTACTTCATTCAGGATTTTCCTCTTTCTTATGTACTTAAAATACCACTGTGGTCGTGTGTGTGTGTGTGTGTGTATTAGTATGGTACATTCCCAGGTGTTCCAGACATGGGCTCCAAATTCACATATAAATAGAGAAGGGCCAATCAGCAAGATCCCAGTGTTGCAACAGACAGTTTTGTCACAGAAGTCACTTCTCTGCAGACGGTTACATGACCTTTGAACAAAACCAAACCTCATGTGCCTGTCACATGAATAAAATTAAGTTGAAGGACAAGAAAAGCTGCAAAGTCTAATGTTCTTTTTTTCCACGTCTCCATTCCCCCTGCTTTTGTTTCACATACTGTTTGTCAGGAAACCCATAAACTGTAGCTCTCACTCTTGAAAACTGATTGACATTAGTGGTACCTTATTGGCCCCTTGTGGTGACTATTTCTCTCTAGTATTTTCATGAAAGAGCTGTAAAGAAATGTTTGCTTGTGAGTTCAAAGTATTTCACTACTTTGTTACTTTGTTTGGAAAGTAGGTTTTACAGTATTAAATGTTTTCTTAGATCACATATATTATTTTTGTTAACAAAAAATGTTTAATTCACCTAACTTCTTTTCATTAAGAAACAACCCTGGAAGTGATAGCATTTTAAAAGGGCTCTCCTTATTGTTAAATTGTCTGTAACATATCCTAAATCAACAGTTTTTAGGAAAAGTGAATGTCTAAGCAGACCTTTATATATTATAGTATTAACTCCTATTGTGGGGTATGAAGAATCCATGTTGTCATTACCAAGAACAAAGCTTTCCTTGGCAGTAGAATCCAAGCTTACTGCGCGTGCGCATGTGTGTGTATATGGCCACTAGTTCCAAAGGTCTGAATACAGCTTAAATCAAGCATCATCCTCCTGCTCTTCTACCTTGCCATAGTATGCTTGTTTTTAGTGTATGGAAATGATGTTTCCCTATCATTTTTTTTTTATCTATTAATCTATTTCCATCTACTTTATCTATTCATCTATTTTCTTTGTAAAGTTATAGCCAGTTTTTGAATTTGCCATTTTGTAAGCTTAATAATATAATTCTCTAAAATTCTCCTGTAGCTAACTGCATTCCTCATTGCTGATTGTTCCGATTGCTCAAATTTCAGCAGTCAACTGACTCCTGGTTCTATCTTCAAAAATTCTGCCAGATCTCAGTATTGATGCCTCTGAGGTATCCTTTCAGACCTTTCCCTGATTAAAATGTTTGATTTGCACCTTTTGCCATTTATGAGTTGCTTTGAGTTTTAAAAAATGGCTATTATTCAATATATTTTTAGGATCTTAGTTTAATATCAATGTGCACAGTGCCTCCTGAACTACAGAGCATGCCATTCTGAAGTCATTGGGTTCCCATGGTAAAGTTTATGGGTTTATATAGGTTAATATAGGATTTTATAGATTTTCTGTAATATTTTAGACTGCTTTGTGCTTTGTCATAATTTATGTAAAATCATCCTACAGTAGCATATAACAATTATAAATACAGTGCTTTACTGAGGGCACTGTCCTGTGATCCAGAGACCTGATGAAAAATGTCTCGTGCCAAGTACTGTACAAACACATATGAAGAACAATTTCTTCTCCAAAGACCTGAGCAGGTTTCTAATTTAATCACTTCACCCAGCTTGTAATGTCTTCTTTTCTATCACTCAGTTATGATTATCTGGTAAATCTGCATGTCACTTGTAGGTGAAAAGTATAGCTACTATACCTCCATAGGTAGACTAGAATTACATAGTTATTTGTTTTTGCCTTGATGAAATATAATAGTTTCTCCTCTGCTTGTTTGAAAATCTCATCTCTGGCTAGGCAATCCTTTCTTCATTTATAAAAGGATTTGGTGTTCCAGCATAGTGCCACTATTATGTATGTGCTCTTTCTTTCTCATTTTAGTCCTCAAGGGCCCAAATGTGCTTGACTTAAAAACACCAACAACAGCACCCCACCCCACAAACCTCATTATTTATCTATTCTGGTGGAATCATTCCGTTTGTAAAGATGTTTTATGATACAGAATGTTTATGTCTTTCATTCTGATGCCCTTGTCTTTACTATTTGTAAATCACATAAAATTCTTCCATGTTTCCTTATACCAAATCCATTGCACCTATTTTATGTGCCCTTTTTATCTTACATGCTGTTCATCTTGGCTTAGCCATGTTGTATCCTGCTATCCTTTTTTGATTCTTAGATTTTACCAGGATAAATTTATGCCACTGCTTTTATGACAGTTTTTAAAGCATATCCTACTTTTTTCAATTACTTTTTTCCCCAACTGTAATTGCCAGATCTTATTCTATACTCCGTAAAAGTCCAGTCCATTTTACAATGCTGCCTTTTTTATGTATTTCAGTTGACTGGCTACTCATTTTATATTTTTGATTGCTAGATCCTATTCCTTAGCCTACACTTTTTCAAAAAATGTATCTGGCTTATATTAGAGGACCAAAACCATAATAACATTTTAAATGTATTGGTTTTAAGTAAAAGAACAAACACTACCCTTCATCCATTTCAAAGTATGTCTAGAATTCCACTCAGGAAAGATTATTTTTTCAGGGTTTTTTTATTGTTCATCTTATTTAGAAATTTGCTAAGAGATTTTAAGAATGATTTCTTTTAATTGTTTAATTTTCTTTTCCCATAAACCTATGAATCTTTTGGTTAGGATTGGTGTGTTGTTGGAGACACTATAATTTAGGAAATGCATGAGGCAGAGGAGTGTTTTATGATATCTTTTATTGAACCAACTGTGTAGTTGAGAGAGATGTTAGGTGAGCTTTTGGGCACAAAGCACTGAGAGGCCTGAAGAAGGGCAATAGTATATAGGCTCACCGCCCTTCAATGCAACTGTGACAGGTGGGCGGGACTAGAAGTCCCGCCCCTCTGCTCCACCCTTTGCCCCGCCCCCTGCGGGCATTAAGACCTGAAAGTTTGTCCAACCTCTCTCCCAACTATATAGGAGGTCCAATAAAAAGTATTACAAAAACACTTGCCTCTCATAACCTTCTAGCTGCCATTGTTAGAAGCTCTATCTTCCAGATTAGTGAGGTCAATAGCTGGTTTAAGTGTAAACCACGATAATAACTTCTGATTCCAGTTCTGTTGCTTTTTCCCCTCAAACCCTTTGCCTTTAGAATGTTATGGATAAATGTCCATGTCTTCAGTTATTATTCCGAGATACTGAATATGGACCAAAGTTATCTTCAAGTAGTTTCCTCCCTCCCAGTCAAGTTCTGCAGTACAAAATTGAAAAGCCTACTTCCTGTACACAGCCAGCCTTGCTCTCATTTTCATGCCCCTTTTGTCAGTTAATAGCTAAAAGTTCATTCAGTGGAAGAGAATGTTTCTTCCCAGCAGAAATGTAATAGATATCCCATAAACAGAATTCTTGACCCAAACCTTACACCCAGCAGCCACAGGCCTCTGTTCTCCTTGACACTGCATCCACTTGTGTTTTCACTATTCCCAAGAACTTATCTACTCCCTATGACATGTCTGGCAAGCTATTACCCTAGTTTGGGTGTCAGAGATACAGCGTGGCCTGTGGAGCCACATCATTGAGGCTCTGGTGCTGGGGCCAGAACCCTTGTTCTCCTACAAGCTGGATTCAGTCAGTGCTTATGGTATCTGCTCCCACGGGTCTGGGACTGTGCCTCACATGGCTCCTGCTTTATCTTGTCCAGGATGCAAGTTGTAAACAGCATCCACTTCAGCCGGTCCAAGGAGGATGCCAGATGCAGTGTGGGTCCTGTAGTGGATGCCACATGTCAAAGCAGGCACTAGATACAGCATGCAGGGCTGGGGAGCTCTGTGGGTCTCTCACATGCTTGATCCAGCGTCCACTCTGGCTGGTCTGAGACCTACCCTGCACAGTGTCCACTCTGGACTGGCTGGCAGTCACCACATGCCACTTGCATCATGATCTGGGCAGACCAGGTGATGTGTACAGTGTAGTCTCAAAATGACTGGACCAAGTGCTGTGAGCACTGGATCTGACATCTAGCGGGGTGGAGACCGTGGGCCCAACCCAGCCTATGAGCTGGTCCCAGGCCACTCATCTGACCTGTGGGGCCAGATGAGTTTGACACCAATGCATGGAGGATTATATTATCTTAATTTCTTCCTTTTTAAAATTGGGGTGGTGTGCAACATGATATACAAAAGCAGAGGTGGACACAACCCTAGTCTGGAAGAGTTACCTTGTTAAAATTCAAATATGTAGACAAATAGTTAGAAGGGTTACTTACTGTCCCTTTTTGTCTTTTATTTTAACTGCTGCAGGCATGAATCAGAAGACAAAAAAATAGAAAATCAGGCTGTTCCCTCTGCCTCTCATATCAATTCTTGTAATACAGATTTTGCAGCTGGAGCTTAGCTGACCATTTTGTTGATGATGCATCTTGTTCTCCATAGTGATAATAGCTTTTGTCTGTAATATGGGCAGATATGACCCAGAAGATACAGAATGAGCAGATACATTGTGAAAGTCTTTTGACCCTCTCCATACTTAAATTATTCTTTCTATGTTGTGGAAGCAGTTTGTGGGGTTTAGTTTTAATTGTTATAGTCCATATCCAGACAAGTAAAGCCGTGCATATGTGGCACAGCACACACATCTATGGTGCCATTTACTGCACATTCAGGTGTTCTCTATGCTGCAAGAGAGCAGTGCGGGGTTGGGGTTTTTTGACCTTTGGATATTCAGGAGTCAAAAAACCCCTAGAAAAAAAAAGAGCAGAGATTCTCTTGCTGGGGGCAGCTCACACTGCTCAAAACCAGAGCCTAGCTGGCTGGATCCACACTCTGGCTGCCAGACAGGCTCTGAGAGTCAAGCTCGCTGCTACAGCAGCTCCAGGTCCCTACGTAAGGCTGCTGGGGCTAGCCCAGTACTGATCCTAGCCTTCCATACTCCACCTGGGGTAACTTGCTGCATCCCAGAGGGCAGGTGGCACAGACATTCCCTGGGGACAACCAAATGTCCACGTTTATGTGGATGCAGTCATAGACTTTGAATGGCAGACACTTGTGCTAGTTCTCTACATTGCTTCCAGTCAATCTGCAAGAAGTATTTCTGGTACAAGACAACATTTTGACCCTTAGTGCCTTCATCAAAAAGAAGATGAAGGTCAGCCACATATATGTGCATGTTGTCTTCATATAGATTGTCTTTGGTTCTTTAAAAATGGTCAGATTACTTAGAATATGAGCAAGAGTTCAATAAAGAGCAACCTTAAGCAGGTTTGATGACTTTAAGTATTATCACATTTTGACCTTTATTCTATGAATAAGGACATGTATGAGCTTTGATGAAGACCTTAATGCAGGAATTATGCAGCTAAAGCTAATTCTCTTCTTTGCTAGTAACACACCTCTCTTAGTGACTTTTCCTTCTTTCCCCTTGGCTTTTCCACCAGTACCATCATGTCTCCTCTTGTTGCCCTGTGCTTGCTTTGCTTGTTAGGGCTCGCTATGTCTCTTTTGTCAGCTTCACTGCTTTCAGAATTGACTTCTACCCTTGAAAGTGTGTCCTGTTTCTTGGATACAAAGCCTCCTTTTATTTTTTTTCCATCCCCTTATAAAACTTGCTTCTAAAAAACATTAATCTCTTTGAGAATGTTCTGCTCCTACCATCCTTTTTTGTTTTATCTCATATGTTATATTTGTTCCATGCTTCTCAGGTTTGGGACCAGAACTTTTGCACTGACAGAGGGTCATCCTGATGTGCTCACAACAGTGCACAGACAATTAATAACTTTTCACAGTAATGCTATCTCCATTGCCCTGTCAAAATCCATACATCTATACTTTATAATACATCTCTTTTTGTTCTCCTTTTTCTTTTCTTTATGACCCTATTCTGCACTTTTCCTAAAAGCTGTAAATCCCTATCACTAAAATTAAAAATATCCTTTATCAGACTAGCAGATTACAGTGTTCTCCAAATATGAAAGGAGAACACGTTTTGCAGTATGCTTAAAAGTTACATATCCCCACAGAAGGATCCAGAGGTAACAAGAAGAATTCAGTCCTGCTATCACCAAAATCAGTTGCAATCTTTCCTCTGACTTCAGTAGAAATAACAGTCCTGAATGACAGGGATTAGAAACAGGAACTATGTTAGTACCTGGGTAACCTGCTCTAAAGTGTCTGTAGCAGTGCGTTATGTTCTGATGTCCATCCCGATTCCTTCTCTCTGGACATTCTGAAATTTGTACAACAGACTTTGTTGCTGTTCAGACAGGATGTTTACTAGTGGTGCGAGTGATTGATTTTCCACAAAATAAGATATCAGAAAGATTCTCCCTATGAAAAACTCTAGAAATAATAGGATGGAAGTCTTGGAACTCTTTATATAAGACATATATCCTTTATATATATATAAGATATGTGTATAGTACTTCATATTTTGATTCTGCTGATCAAAATCTAACCCCCTGATAATGACTTGTGGATATTACAGTCTTGGATAAACAAACTATTTTTCAGGCTCTGTTGGCCATGTCAGCTTATATTCCAATCATGTTCCTGGAGAAACCCTGAGGAGTCATGTATAACTCATCTAAAATGGGTTCCTATCTACATTTGTTGCTAATTCTGTGGAACTGCTTAAGCATGCAAATTAGATAAAATCATTGTGCACTGCTCTAACCATAAAAAATGGTCCTACGGTCTGATTCTGTAACTCATCAGGATTGTATTAATTTCCATGCTGTCCAAATCCTGCTTCTGAAATATTTACAAGAGAAAGGGAAGATGCACACTGCAGTTTAGAGAAAGACAGCATAACTGTTTTACTGTGTGGTATCCATTCTGCGCGTGTGCGCTCACTCCCTCTCGCTCTTCCTTCTCCCCCACCTCCATCTCCCTCCCTACATCTGCATCTCTCATCCCCATTCTCTTTTTCAGTGGCTGAGATATGTCAATTAGAGGGGAGGGAGGGTTAACAGAGCTGCCTGAGGAATCGATTCTTGTCTGCCTTTCTGAGCAATCTGTGTGCGCAGCAGCACATGATATGATTTTACACAATACCCAGTGAATGCCCTAGTCAGCAGCTTCCAAGGAAAGAGCTGTATTGAAGAAAATAAGGGTACTTCTCTGCAAACCAGAGGGAGCAAATGGGCTAGAGCTAAATTTGGAACATTATAGCTTATTTCATGCAGGATTATTAGAATTATTTGGGTTTCCAAATGCATGCTTGTGCACACATGCAGATTTCCTTGGCCAGCTTTTCCACGTGACCCTGCTGGATGCAGTGCAGCTGTAATTTATAGATGGCAAGAGCAGAGATGGCATTATCCTTTTAGCACTGTTCAATACTGAAATTATAGTGTTCTTCTGTAGTGATACAGGTCCAGATGCCCTTTATGGGAATTAAGACCAACTTCTTGTTTTGTAAATGTCTCCACAATCAGTCATCAAAGAATAACTTTGTCCCACCCCACCTTTTTTTCATTTTCAAATAGAAGAAATAAAGTGTATTTTTAAAAATAACATGGGCTGAAATTTTTACTGGCTTTTCTGGACAGACATAATAGGAAGATTAATCAGCTGTGATTAGTTTCCCTGTGTCATTTCCCCATTCCACCTATCTTTAGTTGCATAAAAAGCATAATCATTCCACTAGGGAAAATAGGGTCAGCTATTTCAAACTTACAGGCTCCTGAATAATAACGATATGATGTTCAAAGCTGCAGTCTGCATCTTCCATTAACTTCACTCAGGCTTGTCCCTGCTTATGAGTAACCAGGTGAGTAGGCTATGTGTTTTTAGATGCTGGAATATTGACTGTGATTTCTTATTTTAGGACCCAGTTTGAAAACTTGGGTCTTAGTAAAAATAGAAAATATATAAATAGCATGTGCTTTTTTCACACATGTAACAAAATACCTTATTGCATTTTCTCTGCTTATGGATTTCTGGGCATCCTTAAAGCTATATCCAGGGATCTTGTAGGGCTCTACTATAATGCAGCCACTGCTGGAGCAGATGTTTTATTGCAGGTGGTGATGACAATACAGCAGTGATTCTCAGCCAGGGTTCCATGGCACCCTGGGATGCCTCACATGATTCAAAAGCTAAACCCAGAGATTTCAAATAGGAATCCACATTGTCAAAAACATTCTGGCATGCTGTGGGCTTCTTTGCAAGAAAAAACTAAGAATTGGCATTTTCTGAGGGTGCCTTGAGTCTAACAAGGGGTGCTTCGAGTCTAAAAAGGTTGAGATCCACAGAAATCTAGGCTCAATATATTCTGCATTGCTCTTGTTCACTGCTTTTGTTTTCTGTACTATAAAAAAGAAGAATAAATAGTAGTTTTGTTTTTCTCCTCTCCCAATGAAGGACTGGGCTGAGTTTAAATCAGAGGTCCATAATTAATTTAGTGGATGGTCTCCCATCAGGTGGATGAGTGTCTATAGCATATAAAAACTACTTCAGGTAACAGATTGAAAAACTGAAAAAAAAATCAGTTTGATTCTGAAAAGTTGATAGGGACTGAATAATCATATCAAAATAATTGTTCAAAAATATTTGTTCTGTAGACATCTGATAAAACTGAAATAACATAAATGTAAAGTTATGCTAAGTCTGCGTCATCAAAAGTTTCTAAAATTGCTTTAATTTTTTCTTGGGAGTTCTGTCTTTGTGATGGTAACTTTGAAAATACATTTCTGCCATAAATTTTAGCCTTGTGGTTTTTAGATATTTTTTCTCTTTGAAAGCTGTACAGATGTTTTATGACCGTTGTATGAAAATGTTTCAGGGCCAGCACTGAAAATATGGGTTTAGAAAACTACCCTTGATGTGGTAGCTGTCGTCTTTTCTTTTACAGAGGCAAAAGAGCCTTGTCTTCTGGGAGTCATTTTGATGCTGCCATTAACTATATGACCTTGAACAAGTCACCTGTCCTCTCTAGACTTCAGTTTCTCCATCTTTAAACTGGCTAACTTACCAATTGTTTATACATGGCTGGTATGTAAGGTGCTTTGCAAGGTACTGTTCATTCTAAAACTAAGATGTCATAGAATTCAAGTAAAAATATGCATATTTTATATTTTGATTTCTCTTCTCTTTCTACCATAAGAATACATTTTCCCTGAAATGGGCACATGCTATGTTCCTTAGTCCTGGTTAGGCCATGGGTGTTGTTGTATGGTTCTTCCAAGAGTGTACAAGCCTGTAAGAGTTCTACAGTCTGCATTTCCTCATGCACATGTCAAATAACTCCATTTCCACATGTTACCTTTTGTCCTGTGAACTTCATTTAAGAAATTATTCCAATGTAGTTTGGCCAGTCTATGCCTACATGCACAGGTAAGTATTCAGCAATGTTCATGTTTATTTCCAATTCCTTACCAATAAAACTGAGCAGTGAGTTCCACATTTCCATTCATGCAGCTGCCAGTGGTGTTATTTTTTTAGCACTTCTGTTGAGGCAAGGAAGTTTTTTCCTCAATTTCAGTCAGCCAATGGCCACAGTGTGTCAATGGAGTGACTAGCTTATGCCATCACATGCATTTCACTTTGCCTGCAACAGCTCTTCTGATGCCCAGTGATGAGATTCCAGGAAACACATGAAGACAGTTCAGAACAGTGGACCTTAAGACATGAGCAACTCTCATTCAGTGCAGTGTCTGAATTTTTTCACACACCAGTCCTTCCCATATTAGGCATGCCTATTTGAGTAGCAGAGTGAAAAGACAGCAATTCATACTCGTGTTAGAATTTATGAGCTTCTTCAGTATATTGTTTCAGATGTTAACTTTATGCTCTGTCTTTTCCAAGTGCACCCTGAAAAATCAAGAAAAATATAAAATAAATGTAAGCCCTGCTCAAATACAAAATCTTTTGCTTTAATTAGCTGTTTATAGCAGTGACAATTCATAGCATTCCCATATGCTGAACACACTTGGTAGAATCCTGTTTTATTTCACACAAGCAGTTTTGCCACAATGTAAGTGTTATTTATGGCATTTGCACTTCCATGAAGTGTGGACATGGCTGGGTGGTAGAGAGATAAGGACGTTCCTGTATGTTAGGTCCAACAACTGAGTGGTTAGGGCACTTAACCAGAAAGTAAAAGACCTAGTTTCTAAGCCTCCTTACTCTGGAAGGGGTTTCACTTTGTATCTCTCATTTCCTAGCCCAGTCCACAAAGCACCAGGTCTCACAGGTAAGGCCTTGCCCAGTCTCCCTCATTTAGCTGTTGGGGCTAAAATGTGGGAGGCCCCTTTTCCTCCTGTTTTTTCTGGATGTACTCTCAGGTGAATGCCTGTGGAATTGTGTATGTGCCTGGCTAGGGCACATGCTCGCTAGTTATCTTAGGCGACGCATATAGGGGGTGCACATGCACATGTCAGATGAAGACATTTCAAAGTATAGCATCTTTAATAACTTGTGTCTCTGCCGCCTCCCAGGCTGTTGTTGTTTTCAAAATGGGAAGTGGGAAAGAGAGCAAGGGTGAGGGGCTCAATTTATTGCTTTTTCAGCCCCTGCTGGAGGGTGGGGTGGTTAGATTGGAGTCCCCCAACCCACCCCACTCTCCAGCACTGTCTGGGGAAGCCCCAGAACAAGCTCCCTCTGCTCTCTTTCCCTGCTCCCATTCTGAAAATGATGCAAACTGAGAGGGAGGAGGGGCCATTTCTAGGGGAAACTGGCTACAGCCACCACTTAGATTCTCCTTCCCCTTGGAACCAACAGTAAACTTCTACTTGGTCCAGGG
The DNA here is from genome assembly GCA_030014935.1 of Caiman crocodilus. Taxonomy (NCBI): domain Eukaryota; kingdom Metazoa; phylum Chordata; order Crocodylia; family Alligatoridae; genus Caiman; species Caiman crocodilus. The sequence continues at coordinate 46,701,321 of JAGPOW010002742.1, forward strand.
ATCAGTGTAATTCAGAACACTTCCTGCAAAGCATTTTCAGCTACAATGGGGAGCTGCACTTCTGTCTTCACCCTTAGATTTAAGACAGAATTTCAATAAACCAATTTAACCTAAATCTGTTAAGTCTGACACTGCATCTATCCAGTTTATCTTAAATTGGTTCCAGTCATTTTGAAAGTGGTTTATGTGCACTAAACATCTGTTGTGTAACAGATTTGAACTAGTTTCTGATCACTTATACTGGTTTATGTGTAATTTCTTTTCCTAGACCTAGGAATCCACTCTGCATGGGAAACAGAATTGCAAATGGCCAAAAATGGCACTTACGGACCTGAAAAACTGCTGTTGTGTGTGTAAAGTAAAATTAGATTCTGCCCTTTATAGTTAAATATCTTGGACACCTTTTCCAATACTGGTTAGTTTACATTTAAAAATTGAATGACTCTTAGATGGCTCTGCATTGGTATACAGATACCAATATCTTAAGACTAGTTGTTCAAATATAGCTGAGGGTGGTGCTTAGTGAAAGTCATTTCCCTCTAACTGTTGTCTGGTGAAATATGTGAATCATTTGTTGAACTCTGTGCACTTTTGTGGATGCATAACAGAATTACAGCACAGACAGAGCCCCTTGTTTGAAGTCTATACAAAGGGGCCATGGGCTGAATGAGCCCAAAGATTATAGTCTACAGTTGTTACAGTGCAGTGCTCTTGGGAAGAACTATCTAGGGCTGTACATCTGGTGCATTTCACAAGCACTGAATTCCTTTTTGTAATAATAAATGCTGGCAGATTTAGCAAATCTACTTACAATCATTAGGCTTGGCTAGAATGCAACCATGAACATGCTTAAGTACTTTGCCTGGATTCTGGAAGACCGCTATACAGTTAGAGGATCAATCTACCATTGCTACATTTTGTAATTTGTTATTTCAGAATAAATGAGGTGAATCTGGTAGTTGCACTGCCATGATTTATAAAAAATGAGGATTTTACTCTTAGAGATTGTATCTTGAACATTTGCTCTTCAGGTTGGCAGGGTCTCCTGGGAACACCACTAATGATTCTTGAAGGGAACCTATGAAAAGCTGCAGGTGTGCCAAGTCAATCTGGATCTGTGGTCTCTGACACAGCCTGTAGATTGTGTCATTCTAATGCAGCAGACTCGAATTATGCAGTAGCTTCATTTCAGTTTTAAAACAGATTCTTTTTTCTTGAATAACCTGTTAATTATATTGAGATTAAATTCAGCCTACTTTATGTACTCACTCTATTATAAGTTTTCAATATGCCACTTTTCTTTTTGTTTTGTTAATAATAGCACAAAATGACAACACATAATTGTATCAGAGAACCTGTTGAGGTGAAACCTGGGTATTTTTGCTTGTTAAAGTGTCAGTTGGACCTTTGGTACATAGGGAGGTATTTTAGGATAAAAAAATAAGCATATATAACTGGATTTTTTTCTGTGAAATCACCCATAGCAAAATATCTAAAAGTCTTAATCTCTGCTTTGCTCTTTGTAAAATTAACTCTTCTTTGTGATGAATAGGGCAGTTAACTCCTCCCAGAATCGTGGTGGCTGGCTGCTTGTAGACTTTTTAAATTGAACAAAATGCTACCTTTTCCTGAAAACATATATCTAACTGTTAATATAAATACATAAATGACGAATATTTTAAAGAGCAAAATTAAATGTTTTGCCCTTACTTAAAAGGCTGCCAATTCTTGGATGCTGGTGAGAATAGAAAGGGTGATTGAATTTGTGACTTTCAATTAAACCATTCACTGTTTTGTTTTATTTTTTCATACTACTTCCTTTGGCTCTTCAGCAAGTCTTGACAAGGGCTGGCTACCCCTCAGATCAGGGACTGGCAATTATTTCGAGCAGAGGGCCACTTACCCAGTTTTGGCAAGCTGTTGAGGGCTGCATGGGTAGTCCCGCCCTTTGACAGGTGTCCCAGTGTCTCAGAACCAATGTCCCAGGGCCAGCACCGGTGGGCCCAAAGCAGGGCACAGGCTGGCAGGGGTCTGTGGAGCTGGGCTGGGCTGTACCAGCAGGGAGTGGGGAGCTGGTGTGGCTCCATAGAACCCCTGCCAGCTGGGACCCCATGCTCCTGCCACCCTGTTCTGGTCCCCACCAGCACTGGCCTCGGGACACCCTGTGCTCCCACCAGCTCCCTCCCACTCACTCCCAGTGCCTCCGAGCCCTGTGGTACAGGAGTGGGGCAGCACACAGCCCTGACCCCCTGCTCGTCAGCACAGAAGCAGCTGGTGCTGAGCATGGGGAAAAGTGGCCCCTCACCTTGCCCCATGGATGGTGCCCCACATTGCAGGCGCTTGCAGCCTGTGTGGGGCTGTCCGGAGCAGTCACAGGCAGCCCCAGGCAGGCTGCGAGTGGCTGCAGCATGGGGCACGGGCCATGGGGTGGGCAAGGGGCCACTTTTCCCCATGCTCAGCACCAGCTTGTAACCCACCTCACTGCCAGCCTGGCAGTGGGGCTGGGTTACAAGGTGGTGCTGAGTGCAGGGTGGGGGAGAAAGCAGCCCCTTCCTGCCCCATGCCTGGAACCCGCATTGCAGCTGTTTGCAGCTTGGGGCTACCTGTGCCTGCTGCAGACAGCCCCAAGTGGGCTGCAAGTGCCTGCAGCATGGGGCACCGGGCATGGGGCAGGAGAGGAGACACTTGTCTCTGTGCAGGGAAGGAGCCCAGGGAAAAGCTTAGCACAGGGGGAAAGTGGCTCCTCCCCTGCCCCACACCCAGTGCCCCATGCTGCAGGTGCTTGCAGCCCGCGTGAGGCTGTCCAGAGCGGGCACAGGCAGCCCCACGAGAGCTGTAAGCTGCATCTTGGGGCACCAGGCATGGGTGGGGAGGGGCTGCTTCCCTCTCCACACTCCTTCCCTGCCTGGGGTCCTCCCCCCAACTTACCTGAGCTTCTTGCACCGGGGCAGCCACATGCTCCCGTCCCAAAAACCTGGCTGGGGGGGTGGGGCTGGGCAGACCCTGCTGTTGTTGGAACCCGCTGGGCTTCCCCTGGGTCCTACTGCCCTTGGGTCCTGTCATTTTTTACAGGAACCAAGGGCAGAGAAATATTAATTTTCCACATTTTTTTAGGGGCCCTGTAGGCTGGATAGAACGGCCTCGTGGGCTGGATTCAGCCTGCGGGCCATATTTTGCCCACCCCTGTCTCAGATGCAACCTGGGATTGCAGGGGTGGGAAGTCCACTATAATGCTAGATATGGTACTTGGTATATATTCTGAATCCCTTTTATCCTTTCTAAAAATAGAGATGTAAATGGTCAGGACTGGATTCTTTTTTTCCTACACCCTCCCCCTCCTCCAATTATCTCTGAGGAAGATTTATCAAAGGGGAGTTGTAGACTGAGCTTATATAGCAGGAGATGGAGCACCACCCAAAAAGGCTATAAAATTCTTCATGCACAGAAATGTAAATTTCCCTTTAAAATGCACTGGAAATTATGGATGTGAATCTGTGAAAGGTGCAGGATTTTGCATCTCACCCAGAAATCCTTGCACCCAAACGCAGTTCACTTCTATGATAAAAAAACAAAACTGGAGGATGGTGCTGAACACATATTTCTTTGAACATCCCCAGTCCCTTTTTTAATATTTTCATTGCAGTGAGTAAGAAATACGAGTCTGCCAAGCTGCCTATTGAACTATCTGCTGCAGCTTAACTGCAGCAAGAAAACAGTAATCCTATTGTGCTCCTACAGCAGTCTCCCGGGAAGCAGAAGGCATTGAAATTACTGAGCTGTTGTCCTGTCCCCTCCTCACCTGCCTTTGTAGCTGTAAATATAGTGTCTGCCTATAAATAACAGTTTGCTGCACCTTTAAGCACGTTCCTTAACAAGAGGAGGTGATTTACTGAGGTGATAAGCTGTAACTAATACTAGGGTATCATAATAGGTAAATAGATTAGCACTGTGCTTCTCTGTATTTTGCTTTCTAGGGAGTCCACTGGCCCATTCATTCATCGTAGATGCTTACTACAGCATTTTGCAATACATCGAGTTAAATCAGTCAGTTCCAGGACTGTAGCTATTGATGGTTGTGTGTATACAGCTAATGAAATGCATTAGTGAATCTCTTGGATAGCTTTGATTATATAGCATATTTTTCTTTCCCCTTTCTAACTCTTCCTAAAACAGAATTATAATGGGCTCAATCCATTATTCAGTACCGTGATTATATAGTTTGAAATGCATCATCATCATTTTGTTGTTGGTTTTAGAATAATGTAGCGTGCAATAGGATCATTGGCAGTAACCATATTAAAAATTGAATATTTATTCTGGGTTTCATCCTTGACTTTCTCCAACTTGGCAAATCACTTTTGCTTTCTTAAAGTCCAGCATTTCTGGAGACAGCAGATTTTTAATTAGACAAAACATTGGTTATCTGTTCTGTGTTAACAGGTTAAATGAACATTGTCTTCTGTGTGATGTTCTTCAGTCCTGAGCATCTCTTGTTTTTGCAAGCAGCTGGCTACTCTGACCTGAGACTGGACCCCCAAACTTACTGCGCTCATTAAGATGTGTGGGACTTTGAACTTTTGGTACCTGGCATGTTTTAGCTAATAAACCTTTTTTTTTGGTCATCCCTCAAAGAATCTCTGTGCTTTCCAAATAGCCTGTTTCCTTTTCCCATTTCTGCTGCACCACCTAGTGACAGGTCAAGGCCGTGACTGCTTTTCGGAAAGCATTTGGTCTCATCAGCAGGGTTATGGCTTTGTCTCGCATTTAACTGCAATTCATTGAAAGTTGTGATGGATTACAGCTGCAATTCATTGAAAGTTGTGATGGATTACAGTTTAAGTGTTAGGGTGGTGTCACAAATTCACTTGCAACAGTTACAAATCATTGGAATGTACTGGCCGATTCAAGTTAGTATGTATCAAGAGATAGCCCTTCCCTGAAAGGGAACAACTTTGCAATACCATGATGTCATTTAAAACATGCGATACTACTTGAACATGCATCTACTTGGCTTTTAACTGCACTTAGTAAGTGTTAAATTAAACATGTGACACTACTTTGAGTATAATTCTCTTAAATCCTAGTTGCATTTCCATATGCATAGTATGTCTTAGTATCATGGCTACCCACATTTTATTAAAATGTTTTTGAAAAACTTTTTAATTTCAGGACAGTTCAAACTTTTACAGTCCTGGGTCTCTGCAGGTGTTTGCTGGAAAGAATTAACATCTTTGTTTACTGAGTTTCGTATAAAGAAATCTAACTAGATATAAACATATCAAGGGATACAGCCAGCTGTCATGATTATATAACAGGTTTGCAATATTTAGTGTTTCCTTCAAGGCCTCAGCTCCTGGAACAAAGTGATCATGACATAATTTACCCAATTTTTAAAAGCAAACATCTGTCCTTCACATCTAGAACAAAATGCTTGAAAATGTGACTCAAGGGTACCGGAAAGGTGGTAACAGGTGGCTGACAACATCGGAAACAGACCCTGACACAGGCATGTATGAACTTGGTGGCCACCCAGACAGAAAAGGGACCTGAAAATGGGGGGGGAAAGGGGGATTACAATTGGGGGAAAAAAGCTTTAATATTGTGCATATACAGGACTAACAATATTATCAATTGATAAAAATGATGGTGGGGCACTTTGAAATAAAACACATTCTATGAGCTTTAGTTCGAAATGCCCTGCTGCCATTTTTTCAGCATGGGGACACCTAGGGATGCTGATACACATGATGCATTGGTGCTTTTAATTAGTATAGCTCACTAATTAAAGTGCTCAGGACGGTGTCCCAAAGCATGTGTAAAAATGCCCATAGGCTGCTTATAAATGAAATCTCGCCCTTTTTTACTAATGATATTATCCCCCTTTTCACAAACACAGAGGCCTGTTGCTTTTGTGCTGAGCACTGGTTTAATAATTTAGTCATAACTAGCAAAGTACTATTGATTTGTTCCTCTAAAAATGCTGAAGTATTTAAAATAGTAAAAACAAATATTCACATTAAGAATTACCCAGGTTTTGCAACTGAAGGAGAAGTAGGTCAGAGACCATACCAAGCAAACCTAAGAATATCCCCTTAAGCGAAATAAATGAGTGAATACACTAAAACTGTCATTGCATTCTTAGTATACATTTCTGCAAAGCCTGTATGACTGAGTATTGGAAAAATGGCAATGTTTATATCTTAATCAGAGTATCTTTTGCACTTGGAGGAGGGATGATGGTAGCAGGGGAGAATTTTTTGGAAAAATTTTATGCTGTTCTTGCAACAGTTGACTTTCCTGTAAATAAACAAGCATTATAACATGCAAAGGGCATTGTAGCAATGCAGCATAGGAATGCATTTCAAGTCCAGCCATTAAACTGCTTAAACTGCAGCAGAAGGAGACTGGGAGATGTTCTGGATGGTCCATCTGCAAAATCTGTGCTCCTGTTTTACAAGGAGGAGGGGCAGCAGGGTGGGGAGAAAAAGCAGCTGCTTGGCTGTTCTGTGAGAGGGAGAGACTGACTGTTGGCACCATCTGTAGCTGTCCTTTGTGCTTGCTTCTTTATCTGTTCATTATAGTGTGATACTGAATTTCTCGTGCTTTGAGTTTAAATGAGTTGAGATGTGCCTAATACCATTGACATAAAAAGCAGCAACTAAGTAGACTAAAGATGAATAGTGCAATCTGTAAATTCATTTTCAGTTTGTTTCATGTAACTTGAATAGGCACAGGAAGTAATGTTCTCCAGAATCCAGCTGCACCAGATGTGTGTGTGGTGCGTATTCATCTTGCCAAACTAACAGCAAACTGGTGCTGTGGCTGGGAGGGTTTGCAGTATTTCAAACAGACAATGGCAAAATTGCTGGTGCTAGGAGACTGGGTTCTTCTTTACCCTGCTTCAGTGGGGGTAGAGGTAGTTTGATATTTCTCAAGACACTTACAAACTAATCTATTTTCATTCCATTCACAAACACCGATGCAGGGAAGAGAATGATTATTATACATTGTACATGAGCTGGAAATGTCCCATGGGAGGAAAGGTTAAACCTCTCAGTAATGAGTACTGTGATAGGGATAAATACATCTGTTACTTTTATACCTTCAGATCCTTAGTTTCCAAAAACATGAGTCCTCTCCAGATAACTTGTAACCATCTCCCTTATCTTGGAAACCTCACAATGCTTTGATGTTTACATTTCATCTTTACAAATGTGGGCATTTGATATTGGCAATAATAGTAACTCGTTAATATCCTTCCCTGCCAATACCCCACCAATGTAACTGTTATCTCTTTTGCACTGCAGAGCCATGAAGCACGAGTTACTCTGCCTTTTTCAAAGCAGGTTCCCAGCTTTTGTTTGCAGATTCATGTCCTCAAACCCATTAGGTTGCTGCTTTTTATCTTTATTTGTCAAGCGCATATATGCCTGCCCTAGAAACTGCTCCCTCCTCACATCAAAGCCACATTTAAGATGGACGGTTTCCATTCGACACCATAGTAATTACACTCAGCTGTGGAAGTGCTCAGCATCCACTATTATTCTGACACGGCTGCATTTACAGTTTGGTGGAACACTTTGTTCATTTTTCTCAGAACTCAAGTGGCTATCGTGTGCATGAAGAAACTCTGCTAGGCAGTGATTTTTATCTTCAGGCGGCATGAAAAGAAGGGGGGACCCTTTGTCACTTGCACATTAGTAATGATATGCCAGGGATAAAAGGTGAGTGTAATTTGATCAAATACATGTTGACAGATTCCTTGGCTAATAGAGAAGCAGCTTAGAATGACACTCATTGCTAGAACATTTTAGCAAGAAATGCAGTGGGAAAGCTTTCTGTAGGCTACATGTGATGCTAACAATTTCAGAGTGACCATATTTAGTGATATAGAGCAACAGTGTCTCCTTTTTGTCACAGCAAAGATTTCAAATGCTTTCCTAAACACAATTATTGATTTTACATTTGATAAAAGCAATAGAATTGCTATATTCACCACCATATCCCGGTGGTGTGTGCTTAATTTACCATACTGGTGTCATTTACATTAAACATCTTATGTATTGCCAGCTAATTTTTACAAAATCTCTAGCATTGCTTATATGGAAAATTCTGGTTTTGTGTGTTCATGTAAAAATCAAATCATAAGTTTTACACAAGCATAGTTTAACAATTACCCTCTTTGGAAAAAGTTCCAGTGTAATTATAAGTTATACTAACTTTGAGCATATAATAGAAAAAAGTGTCCCCTTGAAATAATGGTGTCCAATTGCAAGTGATTATGGTATCAGATTGAGATGATATAACCATAATGGAAGTCTGGAACTGAAAATAAAGCTCCTTACCTGTGTCACTTGGGTTGGTAAACTTGATGTTTTGAATCTCATTTACTTTTAGCCATTAATGCAGTTTGTTTAGTTTTGCCTGGCCTTCTGTTGGTTTGGATTAATAACCACATACAGAAACATTTGAATTTAAAGAATAAACAACATGTAACTGAAATTCAAAACATAAAAACATTTTTATTAATGTCACATGATATAAACTTTTTTTACAGGCTAAAACCAACGTGTTCCCAAAATGTTCATTTCAGCATTTAATGGATGGGTGGGCCACAGCATTTTCCAGGTAGCATGAAGGTTATCTTATTGCAATCCATCGTCTACCACTTCACCCCAAAATAACTTCAAAATTATTTTTTGCAATGGCACTTGTCCCAGAAGTTAGAATGACTGCCCCAATATTTATTTAAGTGACCTTGAAGACTTACCAAGTGAAATTCTGGCAAACTGAAGACAGAGGAGCCCAAATTTTACTCATTGCCATTTTTGGGTACTCTGTTGGTAGACCAGTATTCTTAAGTGTGGGTGCCTCAGTCAGAGGCCCTATACTGAAAGCCCTTTCATGGCATCAACAGTATTAACATTTATGAATGGTTAATGCCTCTGAAAACAAAGCTGTTTATTTAGGTGACTAAATTGCTGCCCATGCATATGTTTGTAAGGATAGCCACATATTTATCTATAGTTCCACCAGCCCTGAGATTAATCACATATTTTAGGTAAAGTATATGCTTAGAAGCTTTGCTGGCCTGAATAGGGATATATGAGCCTAACTCAGTTTGAGGATCTTGATCATACTATTCTGTTTGCTTGTTTACAGCCAGTAGCTAAAATAGTTATTACAAGATAATTACAACACCTGGTTTTCTTCTCTAAAATTGTGTCTTCTGCAGTGAGACACAGTCCTTCTCTTTTTCTCCTTATCTACTAGTGATCTCTTCCCATCATCTTGCCCATGTTGGCAGGGCAGCCTGTTCTTCCTCAATCTTGACATCTGGAACAGCCTTTTGCTATACCTGTTCCTTATCCATCTCCTGTCTCTTGAAAGCTCAGCTATGAACATGTCTTCTTCCTGCCACATATTCAATAAAGTGGTTAGGGATACAGTTCGTATGAATGATACTATACAAATTAGTTGCATCATAATTATGTTGCTATGATAACCCAAAGAAACTATAGTAAAATTGATCACATAGGATAACAGTGATAGCCAGCCTGTGGCTGGACTGTAAGGCCTACAATGTCTCTTTTCAGCTTGAATAATGTGGATAAAACATCATGCATCTTGATACACTGTGCTACTTATTGAGCTGTACACCTTCATTTTGTTCTGTTTGCTCAGCCCTGCTTTCGTCGTGGTGTGAGGAGTTGGGACGGCTCTTGCTGCTTCGTCACCAGAAAAGTCGGCAAAACGATCCCCCTGGGAAGCTACCCATGCAACCCCCCATGAACTCTATGAGCTCCATGAAACCCACGCTTTCTCATAGGTGAGTCTCACATGAGCCTGCCATTTTAAGAGAAGAACTATATGTAAATTCATTATGGTGAGCAATCTTTTAGTTGAAATAATTATTACTATTAAGGATAGCTAGCGTTTCATGAGCAGACTTACAGGTAGCAGGAGGCCTATAATATAGCACATACTATATAAACCAAGATTTCACCATTGCTAACTATCCAGTGCGTGATGAAGTCAGTTTCCTATCTCCAAATCAGGTTTGACAGAGTTGTATGCATTGGCCCTTCCGATACTAATTCTTAAGCCCCAGGTGAAGAGTCAAGTTGCCCTGCACCTCCCATCAGACATTCTCCCTTGACCTATTCAAAGAACACTGTCTTCTCTTGAGGCAACATTTCACTGACGTTTACTTTCTTTGATTGCATTAGAAATACTTGGCCAGATTAAAACAGATTAGTTGATATTCCAGTATTAATATAATAGGTGTTGTGAGGAAAATGAGAATCTTCACTACATTTATCTTCTGTTGGGTAAAATTTAGAGAACCATGATCCTGCTTGAGAAGAAATGTGAGTTGTAAGGTTGTCTGAGGAGAGACTAATATATGAAATTTCTGGATCCAATGGGAAAAGAGTAGCAGCATTTCTCTCTGCAATGGATCCAGGTCAATGGGTGTGGAGAATTGCACAGTACCAAACATAACTTCTACTCTTAAGTTCTCTGGAGATGGCAGTCTTTTTAACTTTAATATCACTGAAGAAGTTTAATTGATAGCTGTTTATATTACAGCTTGTATTTATTTAACTATTATAACATTGTATAGAAATTTGAATATCCATTTAAATTTAAATTATTCTTGCCCAGATACTGTAGTAACACAATACACCTAGAACTTTGGGCTAAATTTTGTTCTGGCATGTCAGAGTTTAAAGAGCAGTTTGCATTTCACACCAATATTTTTTACTGTGTATATTTTTTGTTTCAAGTCAGTTTTTATTTTGATTTCCATATATTTCTAGTGCATTAATGGCTAAAAATATAGAAACTTTCCTCTTTATTTTGACCATTTTTAAAACCACTTTTCTACTCTAACTTATTATTGACATGTGTATGTGGCTGAACTGTTGTGTTTGAATTTGGCATATGAAATGATTTGGATAAACAAACTTAATAATAATTTTAAAAATCCTCTAAAATAATATTGGAGTCCTGGGACCTGAGCTTTGGAGAAACAACTCTCCTCTTTACATGATCCAAGGTGAAATCAGCAGGAAATATGCATACTAACACTTATTAGGAACCAAAAATGTCTTGTTTATTAGCTGTCACTAGGTAGGTGTGGTAGCCCCAACTCAAGCAAGCAGAAGGGTGCTGTTAACTAATACATCATTACTTCCACAGGGAAGAAAAAGGAATGGTCCAATAGTTAATGCTGTAGCATGAAACTCAGTAGACAGAGGCTCTGTTGCCTCTTCTGCTGAACAAAGCACTTGTTAGAGTGAGATTTTAAAACAATATTTAGATACCCAAGTCCCTTTGATTCTAAATCTGTCCATTTGTCTCAGTTCCCCATAACAGCACTCCCCAACTTTACAGTTTGTGAAGATAAAAAAATATTGATGGTGCTTCGATAGTACAGTAATAGGGCCACATAAGTACATAAGATGGAAAATTCAATCTTTAACTTTTCATGGCTCTTCTCCAAGGAACCAGTCTATAGCATGAGAATGTATAGGTAACATTCTCAATGAAATCTAGATTTACATTCTAATGTATGGGTATTGGTATACCAGACTGTCTTCTGCCAATAGATATGCTCCATTTATCAGTGAGAATGCTCAATTTCAAGCAGCCTCCATGTTTCTTACTCTCTCTTGGATATTGCCTTGAAAGGGTTTTACTTTGGCTACTGTTGTGAGATTTGTTCCATTTCAGTCTTGTTAAATGCTGGGTTTTCTACTGGAAACAACACTTATGTGGCATATCTTCTTGTAGCGGAGCATTTTAATATGATGGCATGCAGCAGCCTGTTGAATATTTATAATACCTGCCCAGCCCTTAAGTACCAACACTTGAGAGTGGGCATTCATTTAAGCCATAATTTAAACCTTAATATGACCATTTAAAATTGTATCAGATGGTCAGTTAGAGTTAGATGTTTTCCAACTTGCAGTATCCTTTATTGGGACTGTTCATTTCTATGATTGTTCAACAGTGAACCTTTAAAACAGAAATTAAATGTGGGGTAAGCAATGTTTGTGATTTTTGTTCCCATTTTGTAAAATAAGGGATGAATAGCAGCTATTAAATAATACTTCAAGGATATAAAGTGTAGCTGGATTGAAGAGGCAGTATTTGGATCCAAACTAGATTCTGGTTTGAATTTAAGATTGAATAATGTTAAGATCCATAAATTAGATTCAGTAGTGCCAAAATCTCTTGAGCCATTTGTTCTCAAGTTTTTGGCTGCATCTGAACTGTTATAATATATTACTAAGTTCTTTTCAGAAATAAATTAATGGAGTCGGGTGCTTTGTAGGGTTCATAAAAGGGCTAGATGTTCATATGAACTATGAGGCCACCCACAGTTAGGCTGTAAAGGGAATATAATAAAGTTTCAAGCCAGTCACTGAATGGTCATTGGTCAAAAAGAAACTTCCTTGTTGGCAGATTATACCAATATATCCCTTATGGGTTGTGTTAGTCCCGTGTGTGCTTTCTTAATGTGACCGATGTGTATGCTTTATTATTATTACTATCTTTACCACCCCTAAAGTGCCTGAAAACCTGTGTTTCAACAAGGACACGATTCTCTTTGGTGTTCAAATGTAGAACAAAAAGACGGCCCATGCATTCTCCTATTATATACTGACCTGTTGTCTGTAATGCTGCACAGGCCTCTCATATTTTTGCAAGTAGAAAGTGGATTATTTCTGGTTTGAGTTCTAACACAGAAAAATATCATGGGAGCCTGGTTCTGAGGATTCATATCTGAAACATTGTAGGCACGTGACTTTTAAAAGGTTGCAGGTTAAAGAGTCACATTTGTTTATTTCTTGTGTAAAGCCTGGTAATTTTCAAAAAAATATAAACTGGTTTGAGGAATAGTTGAAGTGAACAGACCAATAGGTTGTTGACAGTCATTTCTGCTCAAAGATACTTGTGGTGCAAAGGATGGGGAAAAAAATCAGGGTGGAAGTTGTGCGTATTAAAATGTTCATAGTATCATAGTATCTAGGGTCAGAAGGGGCCTAGAGCAGGCCATCTAACACATCATGTTGTGTGTATAGATTTTGACCACTGTAGCATGGACTTCTGGTTGTATGACTCTGAGCATTATCAGCAGTCCCTTAATACAAGGATGAAAGTCTTCCAAGAACTAGGGAAGTCATTAATGAATCCTTAGATGACTGAGGAGGCTAGTCTGAGATCCATATGTTCTACTGCAGACATAGCAAATAGTTTGGAGGACACAGGAGTAGATCCTAGTAGATTCTGAGCATATTTAACACTACAGCCCCTTTCTGTTTTGGGTTTGAACAAATATAAAATATACTTCCAAAGTTAGAAACAATGTGTGCTTAACTGTTTCCTTTTTATTATTTTTCAGCAGCAAAGTCTCTAGGAATTTAGCATTGAAGTTGCATGCAATTTTTTTAAAAAACAATTATCCTCCTTTGTTTTTGGGATGCCATTTGATTAAACTGTAAGCTCTTTGAAAGAGGGACGGTATCATCTGTGCCTCATGAAAAAACACTGTTTTATATTTTGTTGTAGCTTGGTCTTCATTGCAGCTGTGGATGCCAGACTCATGAAGTCTTTTCCAGTCCCTCTCATCCATTCACGTGGGTCAAATCCACGCTGTTCAGAGAATGAGCATGTGACCTAGTCAGCACTTCAGTCCTACTCTAGTCCTGCCTAGAGGATTTAGATGAGTCTGAAGCACAATGTTTAGTCCTTGGGTTAGCCCTGTGTTGTACCAGGGTCAAATTGTATTCTCTGTGATTCGGCAAGTGGCATAAGCGCTCCATATTTTAACCTTCTAGGTCATGCTTACCACACAAGGTGGTTGTGTTCTAATTAATAATTATAAAGCACTTTCCTTGGTGCTGTATAAGTATAAAGTATTTTTTTATTACATTATCTTCATTTTCATTTTGATCAAAGCTAAACTTAGCACTTTTATTAAATGATCAACCTTGTTTTCTGAGGATCAAATTGACTCCTGCTTTATAATGGCATAGCTCAAGCCAAAGTTAATGGGAGTTGCACCTTATTTTTTTCTGAGATGATTTTGGCACCATACAACAGGAGGCCATACATTACAGCTTGCATAGCACATATTAATGTTTACAGTGTCAATGACAATGTCTAAAAATTCACAGCTGTTAGCTGTGGTCTCATATGTTATCATGAGTATTCCTTGGATTCTTTTTATCTTCTCTTTTATTCCAGATTTTGGCCTTCTGAATTAATTAATTGGCAGCATTATTATAGCCACTCTGCTTAGGGCAATCAACATTGATTAAAATAAAGGGATAAAGTTATTTTTAATACAAATGATTAGGTTCCAGAGATTTAGATTAAATTAAACAGAAGATCAAATTAACCAGTAATTCAATTTGGCCTAGGTTTTTTATTTATTAATTATCATTATTATTTAATCTCCAAACAGTTTCTCCCAGTAGCACCTTGGTGCTCTTTAAAATTGTTTTACGGTCAGTAGAATTGTTTATGTTTTTGTTTGTTCCATATTAAAGGTAACTAATAACTGGTATATTTTAATGAAAGGTATTGGTGGAATGAGTTCTTACTTCACCTAAATTTCCTGGATGCCTAAAAAAAATTGCAGCTGGAGAGCTTGCCTCTTTGCCATCACTGGCTGTTTCAGCTAATGAGGACAGTTTGTACTTAAAATTGCTCAGCTGGGAAAATGACTGATATGAAGTTCTAGAACAGAGTACAATAGTTGTATGTGGTATGATCCTCTGATTCAGAGAATAGGGGCCTTTGCACACTCATCTTTGAGCTTGAAACCTAGAGAGAAACCTCCACAAAAAGGTAGCATTGTTAATAGAAAACACCCACAGACTTTCAGTTAAATTAATGTTTTTGTTGATAAAATTGTGAAATATGTATAATTAGGAGTAGAACAGATGGTGAATGCTTAATTTAAGGGAATATATCCATTAAAGCAACCTGTGCTGCTCCTGTTTCTGCAAGAGCAATGAGTTGTGGCTAGCTACAGACACTCAAAGAACCTGAGAGAGAATCAATCTAAGTTACGCCGTTTTCTGTTAAGTGGTATTGTTTTGATCTGTAGCCAGCAGCATACACATTTGCCTTTTGGTAGGGGGAGGAGAAGAAACAAATCTTAGAGTGGGTTCTACCATTTTTAAATCAGTCTGCATGCACTGAATTTCTGGTCTGTTATGGGAATTGATGAGGTTCTGATCACTTACACTGGTAAAAGTGTAACGTCTGTTGTATTTTCTTCTGTCTCTCATAATTGTGGGAGGTGCTGGCATGCACCGTCAGAAGGAAATAAATAAAGGAAAAGTTCAGAGTCCAGAATCTGCTAGGTTCTGCATCATAAATTCTTGAGCAAGTGATATGACATGAAAGTGGCATAGCAGTGGCAAGATTTTGTTTGCTTAACCTTGGGTTAAGAGTGACATCTAATGCGTTAAAACTTTGTGAAGAAAATGTTGTATAATAGTTGCTTGAACAAACCATCCCAATATGCTCTGTGCAGTCTTGCCTTTGCTCTGCATCTTTTTCTCTTGACTACTATTAGCATCCTGGTTCAGCATATTGTATTAGCTGGAGACAGCAGAAGTCCTTGAATGCATATTTCAGCCAGAAGCAAAAACCAAATAACTGGTATTCTGATTCTTGAACTGAAATCTGGGAGACTTTTCACTCTTCTTGTTATTTACAATCACTGGTATTTTGTGCATTTCTTTTGTTAATTAGGCATTTAAAAGATTAGTAGTTTATTTTGGACAAGATAATTTTGAGATCTGTCCTAGTGCCACTCAGCAGAATTGAGAGATTCCATTTCTGCAAACAGTAATTGGAAGAGTAATTCTTATATCTTCCTTTAGGTGCATATTCTTCAAGTTTGCTTAGTTTGCAAGCTATTTGGGGCAAGAATGAACTTTTACTTCTTTTTTGTTTATGACAGCTAGCAATATGTATTAGAGATTTTTGTTCAGGACTCTTGATGCTACCATAACACAAAGCTAAATAATAAAACGCCAAATTATGCCTCAAATGTATATATGCATGCAAGTTAATAAGTAGATATGTGTCTGTATGTGTTTATATAGACTAGTTCAGCATAGACTAGTTTTCTTTTATTGTATAGGCCTAGTCTACAGTAGGATAAAAGATTGTTATTATTTTTTTAAATACAAGGTATTAACTGACTGTAGGAATCCTGCTGAAGATAAGGGTAAGTTTTATTTTTACACATGATAGCTGACTAAGGCAGAATCTGAGATCCTCCTTACATTTTCTCTATCTTCAGTAGAATTTTACAAAGCAGTGAGAGATACAGCTTTTATTCCAGTCTTTGAGACATGTCAAGTAGCCAGTCTGCTCTCTCATGAAAAAAAGTTTGCTTCTAAACTATAGCAAGATGCATATGCCTGAGATTGGATAGCACCCTCGTGGAATTGGAAAAAACGTCCTGTATATTCTAATTGTAATTAATACATCTGTAATTTACCATTTACTGTTTGTGAGCATCATATTAGTATCATATTTTTTACCTGAAAACTAATGTATAAAGCAAATAGGCTTGTGCTGAGTTTAGGTGCTTTTTGCCCTTTTTGAGTGGTAGGAAGGTCCACCCTGTAACTTTTCTTCAATGAAGTCAGCTCATTTGTGCTGGCATTAGATTTAAAATCAGACAGCTGTGGCAGTGTCCCTTGTTTTGACCAATTTTGACTGTCAGTATGATAACTGTGTGGTGATATGGAGATGTATACTTTGTTTAGGCCCTAATGCAAGCAAAAGTTGTTGAAAATGTTGGGAGTGTTTGCAATGAATTTAGTAGCTTTGGATCAGGCCTGTGGAACACCAGAAACTAAGCTGACATTTTCCATGTAAGAGACAACTGCAGCTTCAAGTCCAAGTATTAAATTTGGTGGGCTTTTTCCATTTAAAAGGGTATAGGGAAACCGCATATGTTTTACAACAATAGACATAATTGCTGGTTGTAAGCACATTATTAGCATTACACTGTACTTGGAGATCCAGAAAATGGCACAGACTTTGAAAAGAAATTGGGTTTACAAGTCTGGTCTTATTTGTCAATTTAAATGAAGTGCAAATAATCAACTAGTTGGCATAAAGACTGTAAAATAAATTTGGTTTGATTTTCTTTTGGTAATCTAATTATTGTTAATACTATGTAGTAAGAGTTTCAAACGTTGGTTTTGTCCTGAAACCTTCCACTTAAAAATACCTGAAATGAATGAGCTTCGATGAAATTTGAACCTCCCTAATAAACCCTAGCTAATAAATTACTTCTTTAAAGAAGGAAATTACAAGAGGAATAAAATTCCTGAGATATGACTTTTGTCATTTTTTATTCCATAATATTGTCATATACTTGGGCTCTCAAGTTTCTCTAAATTTCATACTGGGTAGAAAAGAAAATAGTCACTACTGATTGTAGTGATGTAGAGCTTTCCTAGTGGTCCCCCTAAATTAAAGCGGGTAGGAATTCTAGCTAAAATAACTGACTCTGTTTCATTAGCAATAACAACAAAGACTCATTCAATAGACAGAGAACATCAACAACCTGTACAGATGTATCAGTGAAATTAATTAGGTACTGACAATGCCTTTAATGGGAATTGGTTATTTCTTCAAATAAAAAGGCTCTTCCAAGAGTGAAAAATAACACAATAGCCAGGGGAACTTTTTTAATTCCTTTGTCTCCCACCATGCTAAGTAAAAAATCTAGGTAAGGTATCATAATCTGTTTATGGTCTCATTTACCACTTACCATGTCAAGGGAGACATGATGTGATAGTTTGTTTGCCACTGTTGTTGTGTCAGCAACAACTTTGACAAGCAAAGTATAACAGACTTCTCTTGACATTTTTCAAACCTGCCCTTTCTGCACCATGAAGTTCAGTCACACCAGACCAGTTAAGTCATTTTTGCAGAGTGAAAACTCCCTTGCCCACCCCCTCGCCTTCTCCTTGCCCCCTCCCACACCTCTCCCACGTTCACTGCCCCACTCCAAAACACATTACAGCCAGACCTAGTTAATCTGAACCTGTTTGTAGGTGTTATAAATACAATCTACCTACAGTTACTGACTGTTATGGAAGCACTGTGCTATGCCAGGCTATTAAGGAGTTAGTCTACAGATCGCATCTAAAACTAAAACAAATGAAAACCAGCCACACATTTTATTTAATTGCAGTGCTTCTCAGTAAAAACTCAGTCCCTTTTGTATGACATAGGCCAGATTTGTTGTCATTGACATTGAAATAAAAAAGGAAAAATCATTCATTGGCTGTGATCAAAAGGCACAAGCTACTCATGCAATAATTTCCTTTGATTCAGATATGAACTATCCATCGATCAACCTCCAAACTCGCTTCTAAATTTCAAACCCGAGCTAATCTCATTCTGACTTTAAAATTGAAAACAAATTAATCAGCCCCAGCACTGTCTTGCAGCAAGTTTCTTTCTTTCTTTCTTTCTTTTTTTTTCAAGAAAGCAATTTTTCCGCTCTTTGGGAGCGTAAATTAGCTTCATCTATAATCTCGGAAGTGCAAGTCCATCAAACCTTCCTCATTACTGCCTGCTATACCTTCTCTGAGTCAGACTCTGCAGATCCTCCAGTACCCTTATTTCTGTGCAGGGAATTTTTTTCCCCCCTCTTGTCTCAGAGGCAAAAGCAGAAATGGAATCTGCTCACGCTTTCAGCAGTTCCCTCCCTGGTTGTTGTAGCAGTCGCTGACCTCCAGGCACTATGAACAAACAGCAAAGCTGGGAACAAAAGGAGTCTTCTGGCTGCCATTATCTCACATTAACATAGCAGACGCGCTGCGGTGTGAACAATGCGAGTCTCATTCGCGGATAATCAGCGAGTACCCAGGCATTTGGATTACCAAGGCAACAGGCAATGGTAGAATACTGGGTGGGTGTGTTTTTTGTTGTAAAGGAGCAATCGGATATGGAATCCCAGGTATATTGATAAACCAGAGCAAAATAAATGCCTTGCAACAGGGGGGTGGAAACTGAGGAATTGTTTTGCATTCTAAAACACATGAGACAAATAAGACATGGATGAAGCAGGTCTGTGTATGCTGTGAAATGCAATAAAGATTAAACTGCATCTGTCAAGCTGAAAATGATCATAAGATATTTTCAGCATCTTAAAAAAGGTAACAGGTGGCATGTTAATAACAGGGCCATTAGTGGTGGATTTTTGTAACTGTATTCTGGGACTGTAATAATGCCTTGTATAGTCGACTTATGTAACAAAAGAACTGTATGTGATGCTTTAATCTTTTTTTCTTTAATCAGAATGGATGCTGTAGTCCCATCATGTCATATGGTGATAACCCCATCCAGCCTCTTCTGATGCAGGAGTGTTTCAGTAACTATTGTGTTTCTTACTGCAGAACTGTTGTCATTTTTTCTCCACAGACAGAAATAAGTTGCATATATTTGTGTGTGTTTGCATGCACATGTGTGTATGGACACATGAGAAATACATAACAGGACTAGATATGTATGTCATGTTCAGGTTCAGGAACCTCTTTATTTCTTTTTAAGGGCAGTATTTGGCTTGATTTGTGTTCTGGTAGAAAGGATCAGATTCTGACTCCCTAATTCACATTGAGTAGCACCTTACTCTGCAAGTATTCCTGTTGAATTCAGTGGGACTGCTTGTAGGATAAGATGAAACTAAGCAGTACTAAGTGTATTGCAGTTTGATCCATAGCAAACCAGACATGAAATGGAAGGCAGTTTCCCCAACTAGTGAGATACTTAGGCCATATATAGGCCTCACAGGCCTATATGGCACAACAGTAAGAATAAAAGTTCAAGTGTCATAACATTCAGAGGAGAATTCTAACCTGTCCTGAACTTCAGGCCTAAATTTGCAATGTTACACATCTATCAAACTCCACACCAGAAGTGGCTGCATTTCAGTAGTGTGCATAGTATGTTTGCACATGTATACACACACACAAACACCCAACAATATAGACATTTTGGACATAGTATAAATGGGTAACACAAGTTTGCAGTATTGATAGTCATGTGCCAAATTGCAGAGCCATGTGACTAACTGCATGCATCATGCACCTTCTGCCCGCCTCGCTTGCCGTCTGCACACTAGTTAATCTTCTGGGGACTGACACACTGTACCTCAGTGGAGCTGCAAACCGCTCTACTTTTTTTCAAATAACCTGCCAGGCTTCCTTCTTTTCAGTCAAGTGTAGAATTCCTAACCCCCTTCAGAATTTCCCTCCAGCACATGCAGCATTCAGCCTCAAAACAGTGGGGTTTAAAGTAGAATTAGAGCTTTTAAAGGGAGACAGACATAACCTATACAACTAGCTGGGATATTTGGTAGGTGACAAATTTTAAACCCAAGACAATTTTACGTATAGAAAATCTCTTGGGGATATTTTTTGGAATGTCAATGTTTATGTATATATAATATTGCCATGCTCTTTAACACCTGCATATTTAGAGTCGTACATTTAATAAACTCTGATGGAGGGAGATAGTAAAAAGTCCAAGGGAAAGTTCTAAAATCATGTAAAACACTTTTTGAAATATAGCTGGTACATGTAGAATACCAGTAGTGTGCTCCAAGGTAAAATACTTAAAGGTCTTTGGAGCTGTATCATCACTTGAGTATGTATAGCATATGGTACAGGGGTCAAGTTTCATGTGTTAGACCCTTAGTCAGTATCATAATAGAAATATATATGGCAAATATTAGCATTTATTTTTAGTTGGAGCTGCATAATCCATTTACGACTTCAACAGTCTTAAGTAAAACAGTCAGCCCAAACTCATACTTACAATCATTTTTCACACCTATTACCACTATTATGCAACATTTTGGGTTTTTTCCTACTTTCTCTAACATGTGTCATATCAAACTCCTTTTTGTATTAAAAAATGATATACATAGGTTATTATTGTCTGTTTTGATAACTCCTCAAATTTCCCTGTTGTTTGGAATCACATAGGCTATATCCCAACTACATGGTGATAGATAGATAGTAAGTAAGTACAGTGAATGGGGTCCTTGCAACCATTCCTTTTTCCAATGTTGGTAGTTTTAGAGTGTGTTGTAGCTGTCCAGGAGACAACACAGGGCATTTCTACAGTGTTGCTGTTCTGCTGTATGCTGTGGTACCCACCTCATATGCATCCAGTGTTTTGGATTCTGGATGTGTGGTAAGTGGGACAGAAGGACACTTTACTACACTCACTATGTATTTTCAAATGGAGCAATGCTCAAAGTTCAGAATGTGTGCACCTGTATCTGAATATCTTCTATTTGTAAACATGTGGTATTTAAAGTGGTTATTAGAGTCCACATAAAATGTGGCATAAAAGGTTATGCAATAACTTGGTTACGTATTACTATGATAAAATATTTAATAGCATTTGGATGCTATTTTTAAAAAATATCCATAGTTTCAAGGGTTTTTAATTGAAGTTTTCTGTATTCATATAGACACAAAAGGAACAGGGAAAAAATGTAGCTAAAGCCCACTCCCTACCATGAACACACAAAAATTTAAAAGAAATATTGGAATTCAGTACATGCATTGAAGAACACACAATAATATTATCTTTCTGCTATAAGAAAATACTAACTACATTCTTAACAAGTTTAAAATGGTGACCTGACCAGGAGGGCTCACTAACTGCCAGGCAAGTCACTACTTAACAAATATCTCAGTTACGGTCACTCGCACACAGAGCTTACATAAAGCCAAGCTGAAAACGCATAGTTTGCATAGACATTATATTATATGAAATGCATTGGTTAGCATGAGAGTTGCAGAAGGTTTCATTTCCTCCTCTTACCTTGGGCTTTGTGTTTATCCACTGTTAAGGTGTATGGGTTTTTCTGTTGGGGAAAGAATGTTATTCTTTTGTATTATTATTTACTATAATTTGTTTAGTTTGTATTGCAAAAGCAGCATCATAAGGTCTCAACCAAGGCTGGTTGAGGCTCTGATGTAGTAGGCAGTTTCTATCTCAAGAAGCTTAATAAGGTAAAAGAGAAACGTGCCTGGGATCAAGCAATAAGTTTGGAGTAGATCCAGAACATAACCCAAATCTCTTGATTTCTCCAGCATCTGATCATGCATCTTGCGCTACCTTTTACTGATGCATTTTTTGTGTTAAAAAAAAAAGAAAAAGAAAGAAAAGAGAAACCAAGAGATTTTGCTTTGTTGGGTTGTGCTCAGCTTTGAGAACTGGAATTTTACTCCCTTTAATTGACAAGTGCATGGTGAAAATGACAGTGAATGCCTCAATAGCAGTTGTCTGTGCACATCAGTGTCAGTCCAAGGAGCACTGGTGAAGTTGGTAGATTTAAAGGACTCTATTTTTTTTTTTAATCTGTTGGCAAACTTGTAGATATTGCAGGTAGGCCAAGTAGAATACCTGCCTGTATCAGTCCAGAACTGGTATTAGTCTTATTGTGGAACCCAGCTAGAGGCAAATGCATGACTCACTTCCTTCCTCCAATCCTGCATGTTGGATGACTTATACTAACTTAGTCTTAACAGTTGCTTTGGCTGCTCACTTCTCAAATCAGCTCAGCCTACATGTAAGAGAAGACAAGTATTGCTCCAGAACTTTAGAGCATAGCTGGACTAAACCATGACTAGCCTTAATTTTGAGATAGAATGATATAAAGTTCGATCCTGGAAACTTAATGCCTAGTGCAAAAAAGCATGTGTAAGTTGCATGTCCTCTACCTTTTGTTGCTTTGTGATGACCTCCCAGAACAACAACAAAAAAACAAAACAAAACCCCCAAACAAAATGGGTAACAAGAGAAGTATGCCTACCACAACTGGTAGGCATACTGGTGTATGGTTAGGAAGCCTTGAAAAGGCTAGTAAATCTGACCTGTTTCCTTCCCCATTCTTATGTTTTCCATGATATTTCTATTGAATCTGTTTAGTGGTATCTATTTTAATAAAAAAACTGATGGGTTTTATTATTATGAAAAGCAGTTTGTAAACAATTTATGGATTTAAAGTAATTATTTAAATATACAACCTAATATTGAAGTGTAAAGGTTGGTTGTTTCTCCCATTTATACGTACATCCATGAGATGTAACTACATCAAAGCTCTACAGTTATGTGTCTTTTACAAAGTAACATGAATCGCTGTTTTTCAGTAATCAGAGATGTAACAACAGTGTCAGATATACTCACATTATATTAACATGTGAACCAACAGATAGTAGTTTCAATTTTGTAAGACTTTTTAAAAAGGCGTTTCCAAATAACTGCCACAAATCATGTGTGAATCATTGCAAATCACTAGTTTCAGTGTACTCATTTTCATGAAGCAACTTTTAATAGCAAATTTAGCTAATAATCCATGGCTGATAAGAAATCTGTGACCAACTCAAATAAATGGGGGGAAGGCTGTTGTGTTTTAGGTCGTGCCACTAAAGAAGCTCTCTAGACCTAATATATTACTTCCTGTTAGTGTATTAGTGCTGACCAGTGACTTCAAAGCATACAAGCAACTGAAAACTCTTTCTCCTTGCATTGTGATTGCTGCATCACTATATTACACTTTAAGGGTAAGTCAGAAAGCCAGAGGCTGAATTGATTCAGTCTTTGCAGGTTAGTCTAAGCTGCATAGATTGAACAAAGAAGCAAGGCAACAGACATTCACTTTCAATTCTGGAAATGCAGCCACATGCCTGCAGTGGCTCAGGGCAGAAGCTGGGGGCAGGGCCAGGGAGCACTAGAGCACGCCTCCCTGCCACTGCCAAAAGGAAGGGAGGAAAGAAGCCCTCCGAGGCTATTTTCCCCTCCTTGCTTGAGCGGACAGGGTGTGATGAGGCCCCAGCCTGGGGCTAGTATGCTGAGGCCAGGGGAAGGGGATTTTAAACCCTACTTCCTGGCCCAGTGGGACAACAGCCCCAATCTGCCTGAGGGGCAGCCTCTGCCAGGGTTTTGCCCCCACCCCCAGGCAGGCTGTGGTGGGGAGGCTCTCCCTGGCTACACAAAACTGTAGGCCGGGCAGGGGGGCAGCCTCTGCCAGACCTCCACCTCATGCTTGAGTGGCTAGTGGGGGGCATGGCCACACCCAAGCTGAGGGCTCACAGGCTGAGGCAGGAAGGGAGGGGGGTCTAGGACAAGGGATAAGGGTTTAAACTCCCCCTTCCCCTCCCCCTAGCCTGCATGGGAGCCCAGCTGAAGTCTGCCTTGCAGGGGTGAAGTAGCCACTGCCTGGCTTTTCCCCGCCTCCCTGCTTGAGCGGATGCCCTCTGGCTACATGCCCTACCCTCCCGGTCAGCCCAGAGCTGCAAAGAGCAGCTGGAGCAAACAGCACAACACTGCCCAGCCCAGAGCTGCAAGGTAGGTTGGGATGCTGAGGGACTGTGAGTTAACTTGAACCAGGAAATAGTCTGGTACAGGAGTTCTATGAGCTGGTTTGACTTAAATTAGTTAAGTCTGATACTATATCCAGCCAGGTTTATCTTAAACCCATTTCAGCCACTTTGTAAGTGGTTTAAGTGCACTGAACTTCTGTTCTGTTACAGGTTTAAACCAGTTTTTGATCACTTAAGCCTGTTTGTGTGCAACTTCTGTCCCTATCCTGAGGGTTATTTTCCCTCTTCCTTTTTCTTTTTTATTCCATGGCTTCCTCTGCTGCTTAGCCTCAGTGATGACCACTTGCTTGTGTGGGTTCATTAACACTGTTATAAATTTAGTTGATACTTTTTAGTTGGACTCCAGCTGAGCCCAAACTAACTCAGTGCCCTCCGGGGTGTAATTAAGAGACTTAATTACCCTTCTACTGATGAACAGAAATGATGTTGTGGATGGCATTTCTTTTTGACTGAGGAGGTGGAAGATTCTTTCCCTATAGGCTGCTATTTTCAAGTTTAAAGAACGAGAGTGGAAGAAATCACAACTGTAGGTAGCAATGGAAAAAATGTTATTGTACTTTTTCAAGCAAGAATCAGATTTCTCACATTAGAGACTGGTTTGAAAATTCTACATTTGGTATTTACCTAGATCTTCTTTGGAGGTTTCCGAGGGATATAAGCAGGTATTGAAAGGGTGAAAATGGAGGTTAGTTTATCCTTTAGCGAGGAGTCTTATGTTACAGCATATCTCAGTGCTTCTCACAGCTCAGACTAGAAAGGAACTCATACAGATGGTTGTATCTGGAAAACTGCAGGTGTTATATCTGATAGGTACAGGCCATAAGTAACCTTGTGTGCTTAATCCATAATTAGCTAGAATTTGAGTGTTCTGTAAAATGTTTGAATTTCTCAACTGAAGTGCAAATCAGTAGCATCCCCAGTGTGGTCAGTGAAGTTAAATTGATGTAAAACCAGAGTGAGATCAGAATCCAGTTGAGTGGATCTAAATTAAAATTTGAAACTGATGTTAGGTATATCTGCTAATTTCAGTATCTCCATAACTCAAGCTTATAGTTTGCTGATTATGTTGTGATGCTGTTTAAGAGAGAGGCAACATGGTTGAGAGAGGTAAGAGATTTTCCAAATTCTGAGTCCTTTTGTTGGTTAACTTATATTTGACATGTTTGTTGGGCATAAAATTGTATTTTGCACAAATCTGGCACCATTTGTACTTTGTAGGCTTTTATATGCTGAGGTTTGGTTTCTCTGCCTGAGGCTGTCATCTGTCAAGTATGTGGCTTCTTGTGATGTTTCTTATTTTTATTGTTATGCAAAACATTAAAACATTACATAGATGAGATGTAAGGGTATATAAGCAGTAAAAGTGGTTTCAGTTGGTGTGTGTTCTGATCCTTTTCCTCCAGTATATACTTCCTAACAATTTCAAGGTATTTTCCTTGTCCCTGAGATTCTACTTTCTGACCCTAGCAAATTACTGTATTGTTTCAGTTTTCTTCTCTAGTCACTAAAGGTTAGTTACTTCTGCTGATTTGCCATCCCCTTGCTCTGTGACTGGCAGTATTTGGTACTCACAATATCAGAAGGAGAGTTCTGTTCTCCACCAGCATTAGGAACAGTAGCTAGAGATTCAAAAGCAAAAGAGAAAGAAAACAAGGAAGTGGGAGTCCTTGAAAAGAGAATGAAGTAAGGAGAAAAACCAAAAAAGGGAAAGCTGTTCCATAGGGCTAAGGATACAAGTATACACAGGGAAGAATGAGCACCTAATGTGATAAGGTGTAAAGTGGGAGGATGTGTCCTAGAAAGATTCTAGTAGGAACTCAGGCCATTTCACCTGGCATCTACAGATCTGAAAACTTAGTGTGCCACCAGGACTTCATGTGGAACACAGCTAGTAGGGCTATCCCAGCAAAAGAGACATCTGTAGGTTTGGTTAAGCCAGGGCTGTTCAGCTTCCAAGCAGTTGGGGGCTGTGTGTGTCCTGTCCCCCCTTCCCTCCCCTCTTTCCTCACCCTGAGACAAAGGAAGGATGGTCCAGTGGTAAGAGTAAAAGCATGGATTTGGGAAATCTGGGTCCAGTTCCCTGTTCTACCATAGACTCCATGTGTGACCTTGGGTGAGTCGCAGCTAGATCCTGTTTCATTCTTAAGAGCCCTAATGGCACTTATCCAAAATGTAGTTGCTATTTTTGGCAGTTTGTGATTCTGTTACACATGCAGCATGGATGTTGAAGCTCCATAAAGCTCCCAAGTTTGCCCAGTAGGCTGCCCAGGACAAGTGTAAATCCTGAAATTGGAGCCAGGCAAAAACATCATGACTAACATTTTATCTGTCAGAGGGGGATTGATCCTCCATCTGCTTCCCAGCCTGACACTCTTAACCACCAGGACACAGACGTGGTATTATCTGGTCTCTTTTCCAGCCCTCCTCTTGGAGTTGATTCCCTAGGTGATCAGTGGGGTGGGCATAGAACCTAGGCTTCCTACTTACTGGGTAAATGCCCTAACCACTAAGCTGTTTGGCTGGAACATGGAAGGGCTTCCTGCTTCTGAGTCAAACACCATTTAATAATGGGTTTTTCTTGGCTATAGTTTCAGGGGTTTTCTCACACAGAGCTTTGTACCTGCCTGGTCAGACTGCAGCCTACTGAACTTGCTAAGTATCCTGCCCTCTAAGATAAAGACTGTCCAGCACTCAAATACTGTGGTCCAGACTATTTCCTTAGACAAAAAAGGTTTTGCAGTATCACAGTTACAGTTTATAGTGCAGTCAAAGACTAGATCCTTAGCTTAAAGCAGGACTGTTAAGTCTCTGAGTGAGTGGGATCCCATGCATCCCTAACCCACCACTGCTGCACTACATGAGTGGCTTCTTTCCCCACTGCACTGCCCAGATCCCTGGGCCCCCTCTGGGCTGTCTTAGTTCCACAGGCCACACCATGTTGTTCCCAGGGGCAGGAAGCATAATCAGAGAAAAGAAGAGGACCCTGGGGACTGCAGCAGCAGTGTGGGGACTGATGCCCTGGCTTGAAGCCTGTGAGTTGCAGGTTAACCCCTTGGGAGCTGGATAGAACCCTGGGACTACTGGTTGGACAGCCATAGCCTGAAGGATCTGTTTTAAAAGGACCTGTCTAAAATCTGTTTGGTCAGTATCTGTTTAAAATCAAACCTCCAGGCATATATATTCATTAAATATATGATACACAATTGAAGAAAGCATCATACATGAATAAAATTAACTTGAGAAAAATAATACATGAACCAATTAATTGCAAACAGAATCTTTTGCACATACATTGCATTTATCTTTGCTTGCCATTAAAGGTTTTGACATATTTGATAAATTATATTGCATGATCCTTTAGTTTGAAATATATAAATATTCTCTATCTGTACTGTATTCAGCAGGGCTTTTTGTTTGCAAAGAGTTGTAAGTCTTCTCCAGAAACAGAGCACAGAAACTCTTTGCTTGTGTCTGTGACCATAGCTTATGGAAAAAGCCAGTTCTTTCCATCACAGTTATCTGAGCAGACGCATTTTTACTTTAGCAGTTGATTTTCTAGAACACCGATTAGCTAATACTGGTTTTGGCATCCAGCAGCATCCAGCCATCATGCAGTAGGACGCCAGCTGAATTCTAATTTACTTTTTAAAAATGATTCTGCAACTACTATTCTTTTAAAGGCTCTTCTGGCCATGCTGGGACCTAGTACAGACATTGTAGCTGCAGTCTAGTCTCACAAGCTAATTGAATTGCGACGAGACAGCTGAAGCAATGATTGTTGAAGAGCTTGAGATGGATGACTTTTTGTGTCACAAAACAAACACATCAAGGCAGCTTGCTTAGCGTCCTTGTTGAAAACAATGTCCACAAGTTTGTTATTACCTCCTCAGGTGGTAGTTTTAGAGGTGACATGTCTGTGTTTGAATATATTCCCTCCAGAATGAGGTGGGTTTTGTCTATCATGAACAAACTTATTCCCCAGCTCCTTTCATAGAGCAGCAATCACTCTGTTAGAAACCAAAGCCTACTTCATAAGCCTTTTAGACTCTTTACAAGGGGAGTGAGTCCAAGAGAAGCTCAGGTTATTCCATCTACTTTAGGGATTAAAATATCAATCCTTTCTAGCCTACCCCACCTCCTAGCATTCATTAAACAGTTATAAAATATGACTCTTGTGTATTTGTTTTTTTACAGTGATGGGTCTTTCCCTTATGACTCTGTTCCCTGGCAGCAAAATACCAATCAGCCACCAGGTTCTTTATCAGTGGTCACTACAGTATGGGGTGTGACTAATACCTCCCAAAGCCAGGTAAGCATCACTTTATGCTGCCAGCCCTCAGTTATCCATTTTGATAAATTTCCTTTTGGATTAAATCAAAATTTATCACTATAATAAAAAATCTTTAGAAATAATAATAGGGGAAAGCAGGGATATGTGTGGAAGAGCTTCATTGATCATACAATTTATCTTTTTCCACTTGTTTTTTCTTGGAGGAAACAGAAAGGGCAGCATTTTAGAGTTTCACTCAATTGAATTCTAACACACATAACTGTATGGATGACAGTATTAGGGTAGAGAAAAGCACATTTTTTCAGGGTACAGTGTACACAGTGAAAAATGCTATTTCTGATCATCCCAAACTGTCTGTGAATTTAGACTGGAGTCACCAAAGCATTTCAGTGGAAAACTGCTGTAATAGCATAAAGTTGGGAGTCATGGATTCACTTTCTGCTTAATTCAGAGTAGGGATTTAAACCTGTCTTTGAGCAAAGTGCTCAAATCACAAGTGAAACCAAGAATTTTGTAGTGGGTGTTCTGCAAGCTTGTCCCATGGGTGCTATTTATTACTGTGAAAAAATGCGTAAATATGCACTGCAGCAGAGACAGTAGCAGATCTTTTCCATTCCAAGTGAACACCATAGCCACTAGGCTACAGTCATTCTCTCTCATCTACTGAACACTTAATGAGCCCTACAGAATGGAACAATTTAAACATGAGAGAATGAGAGCTATTTTTCCCGGAATACCTTATAGCATGGTGGTTAGAGCCATCTTCTGGGAGATGTGGGTTCAAATCCTTTTAGACAGAGAAGGGCATTGAATCAGTGTCTCTAATTTCCTAAGTGAAGTGCCCTAACCACCAACTGGGCAGAAAGGGACACCATTACTTTCTCCTCTTCTGAAGGGTACCTATGCTTGGCCATCATTTCCACTGATTTTTACTTTTTAAAAAATGACTAATGACTAAAATTGAAACAAAATATTTTGTTGAGTCAAACAAAATGCTAAGTTAGAACTAGAATTTCAGTTTAAAATAATATGTAATTTTTGATCAAATCAAAATTTTTGCTTCTGAGCTTTTTGGTTTGGCCCTGGAAAGATAAAACACTTTTTAAATCCTTAAATTATCTTGGTGCAATGTTCTGAAATACCAAGATGGGAACAGATGTGTAAGATCTAAACCTAGAGTAGAAATAGACAGAAAATGAAAATTCTTTCCCATCTTCCCTTAAATGTGTCCTCATTTTTTTTTAATCCCAAATTGGAATGGAAATTGAAATGCAAAATTTGAGAAGGGGATAGTTTTCCTCAAAAGCTGTGTTTCTGGGGAAGCAGATGGAATTTTTCAGCTAGCTTTCTGCCTGCCTGGAAGGCTCCCCATGAATTCCATTTTCTTCCTGCAGGCAGCAAGTCAAATTGACAAGGATCTTCCAGCAAGCTGCCAGAGGCTGAGTGCCCAGGCTCTGTACCTCTTCACATTCCCATACCAGTTTAGATGCTGGAGTGCAGGGGACATGGAGAGCCTTGGCACTCTGCCTCTCTGCTCCCCCCCAGCACAGCTGTGGACCTCTGACTGCCTGACTAGAAGATTTTTGCCAATAGGTAAAAGTGGAACATTACAGTTCTGTGGCACCAATAGCCAGAAGAAGCCAGTAGACCATCTGTTCTGACTTCCACAGACCAGTACATATCACCCAGTTGCCCCTACACTGAACTCAGTAACTTGGTTTAGAGTAAAGCATTTCAATCTTCAGAAAACTGTACCAGTGTGTATCACAGGCAGATTACAAGGGAGACTGAAATGCCATAGATGTCCATGAGTGCTGTAGTGACAGGGAGCTGATTATGTCAGCTGTGCCCAGACTGTCCTGATTATCCATGCTGCAAAGAGAAGCAAATAAACCCTACAGTTGCTCCAAATCTGAGCCAGGAGTTCCTGACACCAAATCTGAATATCATTTTTGCATTGAGCACTGTTTAACTCCATCCAGTATCTTATTTCCAACAATGGACAATGCCTAATTCTTCAGAAAAAGGGACAAAAAATAGTGCATCAGGGTAGTGCATCAGGGAAAAGTCCTTCAAGGTGACTGGTTGAGGTTTTCATTAGTCATTCTATTAATGTGATGTATGAGCATGTTAAGGGTAATATTGAGCTTCATGTATGAGGACCCATGAACAAAAGAAATGAACAAGAAGACTAGATTCATAGCCTTCAAAGGCAGATGAGTTAGTCGCAACCATCTAGTAAACCCCTGATGGCATAATTTCTCCTAGAATGGATGAGCCAAACAGCCAGGCAGCCTTCCTTTCAATTTCCAATGGGAAATTCCAGATTTTGATTTTGGAAAAGGTCATTTTCCATTGAAAAGCGGACACATTCCAGTGGCAAATTCTTAAGCTGCTCTAGACTGGAAGAGCCACGTCTGCATCCAGCTCTTGTTGAAGTCAGTACAAAGAATCTATTAACATCAAAGAGATTTACATCTAGGACATCTCTATGGTCATGTCTACATAGACAGCGCTGTGGACTTTGCTGAGAAGTAATCAAGTAGTTAGCAGTGCTGTGCAAAGGAATAGCTGAGTGCTAGAGCACCCTGGGATGCAGCCACACATGGGGCAGCATCAGTGGCTACAGTCCTAGCAGTGGGCTGGTAGCTAGGTTAACAGAAAAACTACTGCTATTTTTGTGTCCCCCCCCTATTCCCTCCCCACAAAGTCAGTGCCTGGAGCTGGTGCCCTGGTTGCCAACCCTTCCCCACCCTTTTGTTTCACTACTTGTGCTGTATAAAAGCATAATTGCAGACATACTGTGTCCAGTACAGGAAGTAGTGAGCATGGAGAACTTGTATGATGAAGTTAGTGAACTACTTTAGGCCTTAATTTTGCTATCTGTGAAATGGAAATTCTTCCCACTACTGTTGGGAGGTTTAATTGATATTTGTAAGTCATTTTGAGGTCCTGCATCAAAGTTCAACTTACAGGTTTTTTAAACTAAAATTGTTATCTTGGAGACAAATTATTGAAAAATAAAATGTTTACATAAATATTTATTTTTTAAAAAATTAATTCATTTTTTAATGATTGTGCAGGTGAATTCTTGGCCTCCTAAACAATGATGTCCTCAATTCTTTGTGGTAACTTCTCAAACTGAGATAGGACTAAAAACAAAGAATGCAAATAAATTACAAAATCACTGTGTAGTGGAGGTCAGAGTAACTCTTAGTTTGCAAAGGATGTTGGATAGCTCACAAGAACCTGAAACCTAGCTAAAATTTTTCAGAGTACAGGTTCTATAGACACATGATATTGTAGTTCTATTGTTTGTAGCAAACTAACATGGTGTTAAGTCATAGCTTTTAGTACTTTAAAAAAAATTCTTATTTTTTAATATTTCTCCATAGGTGCTGGGAAACCCAATGGCAAATGCTAGCAATCCTATGAACCCAGCAGGAAACCCCATGGCTTCTGGGATGACTACCAGCAACCCTGGCATTAATTCCCCTCAGTTTGCTGGGCAGCAACAGCAGTTTTCAGCCAAGGCAGGCTCCACTCAGCCTTATATACAGCAGGGCATGTATGGGCGACCCAATTATCCTGGAAGTGGAGGCTTTGGTGGGAGGTAAGACAAAGCTGTGTGGGATGGTAGTGGGGAATAAATGACTGAGAAGTTTAAAGTTTGGTACAAAGATTTAATGAATGTGTTGTAAGGAGTCTTACAGTTTACCATGCCTTACTAAACTGCATGCTGCCTCCGCTCCTTGAGAAATCAGCTACCTAGAGTGCAGGAAGATTCATCATAGGAACTAGAAAAGGCTTAGGTCAACCAATTAGCTCTAATAAACCCCCCAAATAAAGTTTTAATTAAGCAAGATTGTGACACAGACAATGGGTTTAGGAATGATTAACATTTAGGAGGGTGAATGTGAGGGATATTGATGATATAACTTCCAGCAGTCTGCATAGGGAAATAAGTTCAAATATTAGTGCAGCTATGGCCCAATGACCCAATAGGTTTCTTACACCTGGGAGTTTCCTGACAAGAAGTTTTACTACTACAAGGATTTATGAAGTCTTTACATTTTTATTTTTTTTTTTTTTTTTGTATTGAGGTAAATGTAGTGCTTATGAAATGTGCCAAGTTAACAGTTTTGGTTATCTACAGTTTTACTTTCCATGCATGTATTTTGTAAACAGTGGTAGTAAATACGCTCACTTGCCCTGAGCTTTCTAAAGCTGCCCAATGCTGAGACCACTTCTGTGGCAGTAGTGTATTTCCCTCTCCAGGCCTGTTAGCATCCATAGCATCCATTTGCTGAGATGGCTGAAATAAATGGCACAGTTCAGTAAAGTAATACAGGCCTAGAATTCAAGAAACCTTGCTTTTGTTTTTATATCTGCCACCAACTTGTGTGACCTTGGACAAGTTATTTAAACTTTATCTACTTACATTTCCCCATCTGCAAAATGGATATAATAATACTGACCCACCTTCTGAAACATTTCACAGATCTGTAAGTGAACTCTGTTTTATTTAAATACATTGTAGTATTTTTCATGATCAGTGCTTGAACCAGACAAAGGCTGCCAAAGTACTCCCCAAAGAACACTGAATAGCTACCAAATGACAGCTTTCAATCACTGTCAATCATGCTTGGCCCCATTGGCCTGTTTACTGAGAACTCACTGGAGATAGAGCTGTTTAGCTACACCTGGAAAAACGGGCAAACTGTTGAGGAGTGTGGATAGGCTATTGTGGAGGAATCTTGCTACTGATACTGCTGTTGAGTCTGCCCCTGTATCATGGAGAAGTAGAGCATACCTTAGTTTTCCGCCTAGCAGTCCAGCGGCTCCGTGAAGCAAGGCAGTCAGAAACTTCTGAAAACAGTTGCGCAGTTGTCCTGGAGATGCTGATGTACCTGCACGTTGGTGGCATCTGTGTGACAGCTACACCAGAGCAACTTGTATGTCCTCATTTACATCCCCCATTCCATCCTCTCCTGCCACAAAGCTTGTTCTCGCTAGAAACCTACACATGGTTTTGGAATAGATCCAAGTGATGTCAGACCGAGGCCCAGATCTAAAACCAGAACACCAGGCACATTTTAATTCTGTTTTCTTTCCTTACTTATTAGTTACCCTGGTGGCCCAAATACCCCTGCAGGAATGGGAATCCCTCCACACACGAGGCCGCCAGCAGATTTCACTCAGCCAGCTGCAGCTGCTGCTGCTGCAGCAGTTGCAGCTGCTGCTGCTACAGCAACAGCTACAGCTACAGCCACTGTAGCAGCCCTTCAAGAAACACAGAACAAGGACATGAATCAGTATGGACCGGTAAGAGAATAGATCTCTCCTACCCATCTGCCTTGTCCCTCTGCAGATAAGTGGGTGTCCCTCTTTAGCCCCTGCGTATTTGGTGTGTGTGTCTTGAGGTATGCATAGGCGAGGGGGGCAGGTATCCCCATTGCAGGGCATGTGTGTGTACATGCTGATTGCATAGAGTACCTAGCACCTCATCTATGTGAATCCCTGTTACCTGTTGTGTGCGCACATGTACGTCATGGGTTGTTTCTTAGATGAATGAATTTGTTTCCAAAGCGACAGTGTCACCTATGAATGATGCATTATTATTACCTTCCCCATCTCTCCAGCCCTCCCAATTTGATCACCCTGACAAGAGTTCCAAAGGTTTATTTTAGGTTCTGTCCTGGCTCTGATCACATTATCCTTTGATTTAGTTTGGTTATTTCTTAACATAGTTCAAACAATTACATTTTCTCCATTAAAAAGAAAAAGAATTTAAACGCACCCTCTTTCAAATTTTATGAAAGCAGCAGTTTGAGTCATGCAGTTTGGTGACTCTGAGTTCAACCTACAGTTGCTCCTTGCAAAAAATTTGACTAAAAATGAACAAGTCTTGATCTGTGGTAGCTGCTTTTCTCCATTGCTTTCATTCCTTAAAGTAGGGCTATCAGGCTGGCTGCCCATGGGCTGCATGGGGTCTGTGAGGGGTTAATTTGCAGCCTCCAGGCTTCCACAGGGGCTGCATTCCCCACGTTGCTCTGGCTGCAGCAGTATCTGGGGGCTCTGGGCTCTTCTTTCCTATGGTTTTGCATTGCATGGTGTGGTCTGTGAGAGCCCTCCTTATCCAGGGAGCAGAGTGTAGAGGTCAGGACAGTGTAATGGGAAGGAGTGGGGGGTAAGGAGTATGCATTAAAGCATGTGGGGCTGGCTCTTCATCTGATGTGTATATATACCTAACTCTAATGAAGTCAGTAGAGATGCACCTTCTTTACACTAGCTGAGAATCTGACCCATTACGTTGCCAGTTACCTAAAAGAATTTGAGTGACTGGTTTTAAAACAGCTTGTTTCTTATGTAACTGATATCTATCAGCCTGGTTGCTTTTACAATTTCAAGCTGAATGATTATCATGCAAGAAAATAAAAAGATAAAGCATTGAAAGCTGCAAGATTTATAAGAAAAATGCGACATAATCCACCCTGCAAACAAAGCGTACTCAGCTCCCCCCTCCCATTGTAAATGCATGTCGCATTTTATTCTTTTTTTTTTTTTCTTCTGTTGAAGGTTTGTTCCTCTTTCCAGATGGGTCCCACTCAGGCTTACAACAACCAGTTTATGAACCAACCTGGCCCCCGGGGCCCTGCTTCTATGCCAGGCAACATGAATCCAGCAAGCATGGGAGCAGGAATGACACCTTCCAGTATGAGCGGGCCTCCAATGGGTATGAACCAGCCCAGGCCTCCTGGGATGAGTCCCTTTAGTACCCATGGACAGAGAATGCCACAGCAAGCTTACCCAGGGCCACGACCCCAGTCTCTGCCTATACAAGGCATGAAGAGACCATACCCAGGAGAGGTGAGACATTTAATTACTCCATTTATCATGCTTCATTATATACTTTGGTGAGATTCATTTCTGTGCAGAAGTCCTTGTAACACCCCAACTAATAGCCATCATAAGGCCCTCCCTGTACATGAAACAGAGATGTAAGTCCATTTCAGTGCCAACTAGGAGCCCTGATTCTTCAGTTTGTAGCAGCTCTTGCTTTTTTTAGCTGTGGAAGTCCCTATTTCAGCATTTGGCAAGGCAGCCAAAATAGCAGCTATCAAATCTTCACAAACCCAGCAAACGCTTAAGCCCTCAAAATGTCATGTTAATGCTCTCATGCTTGGGCTTGCATTCATAGACTTTCTGCACAGGGATGGGTTTTACATTAAATGCTTAACCAAATGTTGTTATGGTCATAACCTCTCATGTGTTTATGAACTGTATTTTTTCATTTTTGAAGAAATAAAGGTCAGGACACTGCATAAACTCCCAGCGTGAATAAAGCATTAGCTTTGCTTTCTGAACCCTGTGGCACATATATATAATTTTGGGCTGACTTATTTTACTGTGTCTCTATCTATGTTTTACTAACAAGGACAAGAGCATAAGATCAGAGCATTTTACAGGACATAGTCTTGACTTGGCGTGTGATTTCAGACAAGTTACTTATGGCTAGATTTTTAAAGGCATTTAGACATTTAAAGGTGACAACTGGGATGTTCAGTAGCACCAATTTACCCAATTTCTATTGAAATCAATGTGATTTGTACTTCTAGATGATTTGGAAAATCGCATTAGTCACCTATCTGAATCTTTAGGCACCTAAGTATCTATGCCAGTCTGCTCCCTCACCAGAAACCTTAGAAGTAATCTCCCTGTAGCATCATATTATATATATGATACTGATAAAGCACTAATTGACATATTTCCCTAGTTGTATCTCCACAAAATGTAATAGTGGGAATGCAAATTTACAAAAACACTTTTGCTGAAGATTGGCATGGGATATCCAAATGTTAACAAATATTTATTGTTGAGTTGCTTGCAGTTAATCTAAATAACCCATTTCCTGGCCTGTAAATGAATGATATATTTTTTAAATAGGCATAAAAAGTATACTTGTTGCTGCAGTTGTTTATCTAAGAAGGCTTTTTCACTCTTTAAATACTGTCACTCTCTCTACAGTTGAATTAACAGTGCAGAGAGTGGCTTGTTCAGATGATGTTTTTTAGCATCAGAATTCACATTTTGGGAAAGATTGTATATCCCTTTTCACTGCTTCACTTGCAGGTTTGTCATCCCAAGTGAATACAATAATGTTCTCAAGTAATCAGCATTTTACAGTGCAATCATCTCACATAGTGCCATACTTGCACTGTGAAAGTTTAGTGGTTGCTATTCTGATCATAGTTTTATGTTTTTACAAATTATCTTATTTCTGAATTAACTGTTTATTGTTTTAATTAAACACTATTCCTAACAAATTTGCCATCAGACTATAAAATTTTTTACCTTGCCTCAAAAGGGCTAAATCGTAACAATGGTTAGGGATCCCTGTCCCATTTAATATTACTAGGATCTGAACATTCTACACACTGATACCTAATTCCAAATGTTGGATAAAAATGTCCTGAGAGGGAACATTAATGAGTTTATTTTCATTTTAATTTGTGTTTTGAAAATGTGATCATGAATTCAGGATTATCTCTTGCATTAAACATATTTTTGTTGCCTTTCATCTCTATTGTAAAATAGCCAAATTATGGAAACCAGCAATATGGACCAAATAGCCAGTTTCCTAACCAGCCTGGTCAGTATCCAACTCCCAACCCTCCAAGGCCCCTTACATCTCCCAACTACCCTGGACAGAGAATGCCAAGCCAGCAAAGCACTGGGCAGTACCCTCCTCCAACAGTCAACATGGGACAGTATTATAAGGTGAGAGTCCACCAGTCTACCAGTCCTACCAGTCCACTGTGTTCTGGTAAAGTTCTGTTCCCTGACTTTATGCATAAAATAAGTCTCTGGTAACATCACAGGATGCACAGATATAGCTTGATTCTACACAGTTAAAACCAGCAGAAGTTCATCATTGAGTTTGATGTTGCAGATCAAACCTGTGTTGATCATGCCATATTATAATTTAATTAGTAGTTTACACAAAAATAAAATGGAATAGTAGTACCTCTCAGTCCAGGCTTTGCCAAGAAAATGTTACTTGAATTTTAAATATTTCCGTAATTACTGAAAAGGTGATCACATCTTCCATTCTATTTCTTTGGATATGAAATCTGTATAAAGAAGTGTATAATACAGTTCCCATTTAAAGCTTTTTGGCTCTTCATATGCATTTTGCTTTTCTTTGCCAAAAAAAATACAACAACTGACAAGAATCTATCTAAGGAAATTTATAGTAGCTGTGACCTGTTTGGTAAGAACCCAAGAAGTGATGCAGGATTTGCCAGTGATATCAACTAAGACCACTGGTGAAGCTTCCTCCAGATGTTGCCTTGAATATTAACTTTGGAAGTTAAATTTGTTATTAACTTTTCCCTTCCCCACATTTTGTCTTTTTACTTCTTATGCTGCTTTCCTTGAGCAAAACCCAGCAGAGTTGCCAGAATGTTGAAAAGGGTTTATTGTTGATCCTTTATGGCTTGACATTACTAGCTGTGGCAAAGCTCAGTGAGGATATATTCCTTGTAGCGTTTCTACTAAGAACTTATCAGGAAAGTTGATAAGTCAGACCTTTCTCTTCAAATTCAGATGGTCATGCCTTTCTGTGTCATTTGGGTAGCAGTCTGAGCTAAAGGATTCTGGTAGTGCTGAAGGTGCAAGTGGTTGAAAACATCTTTGGAAAGAATTAGGGGCTCATTTACCACAGAGCATCTGTCATGCCTGCAGTCAATCACTCATTGCTCTAGGCAAAGCATATATTGCGTTATGACAGCTTCTGTCCTAGTTCTTCAAGAGAACAGATCCTCAGATGATGTAAATTAGTGCAGCTCCATTTAAGTTAAGAAGCTGCAATGATTTATGCCAGCTGAAGGTCTGTCTCAGGTGCATTAAAGGTGAGAGAGCAAGCTTTTCAAATATGGTTCTTTCTGTTGAAGTTTTACATTTTGTTTTGATGTATTTTTTTTATAGCCAGTGGAGTTTAAGGAACAAACCAGGTTTTCTAGGAGCAGTCCCTTTTACTTACTACATTCAAAGGAAGGTCAGCTTCAGTTAAGACTAGCAAATATCTGTAGTTCAACTGTAAAATTAAAATACAGGCTGATATGGTGAGAGAACAAGTAGACATGAAGACGTCATGAAGAAGGTTTGTTTTTCCTAGCTAAGGCACATAGATCAAAGTTGCAGTACAGGTGAGTGAGTCCTTGGAATTTTGAAAACTGTGGTGATTACATCCCTGATGAATGTAAAAAGTTGATGACCTCTGGTCTCAGTAGGGCTTCCCACACTATGATTACTGGATGACCTAATGGTAATATGCTCTCAGACAGAGATAAGGTGATGTAATATTTCAGGTGAAAGAAGAGGCATTGTAGAAGTAGGGCTAAAGCAGGAGTGACTAGAAGTGGACAAAAGAAGAGGCAGTGCAGAAACCAGAAGTAGCTATCTTCTATCTTCACATTCAACATCTCATGTCTATGGTGCTGTATGTTTTAAAGGGAGGAAAAAGAAAGGGAAGAAAACTAAGCAATTAAGGTTAGAAAAATTAGTTTTTCGCTGTACATTACAAATGTGTCTGGGCCTGACTCATGGTCAAGAATCAGACTTTGAATGTCCCATTATTGGGGTCATTTGTAGAGATATTGGTTCAGGCCTATTTGTAATTTTAATGATGGTAGAGCTGTGATCTGCACA
Organism: Caiman crocodilus; assembly: GCA_030014935.1. Lineage (NCBI taxonomy): Eukaryota > Metazoa > Chordata > Crocodylia > Alligatoridae > Caiman > Caiman crocodilus. Next base: position 46,740,786 of record JAGPOW010002742.1, read on the forward strand.
GGATTAAACAAAGGAAATGGTAGCCTGTTGTCAAGTGACTGAACAGTGGCATTATTGTTGGTTTGTTCATGAGAAGGAAAACCAGCTAACTTTCAATTATTTATTATGTTTCCTTTGGTGGTGCTAAGAGGGACAAGTCAAGAATGGGGCCAAATAATGCTAGGGAGGAACATGTAACAAAAGATGTTCCCAGACCAAAGAGCTTGTACTCAAAATAGATGAGACATATTAAAGGGTGGTGGTGGAGGTAGAACATGACTACAAACGTCATGCAAGTTCCATGACAATTTTGGTTTTATCTTTTGTGTAAATTATTTTATTTTGCAGGGTGGGGTTATGGTAGGAGGGGCCAGGTAGAAAGAAAAGCAAAGGAAGGGAAGGGGCTGGAGAAGATGGAAATGAGGAGGAAGTGGGCAGGAGAGATTGGAGCGAACAACCAATCAGTCTAGTGGGGAGACACCTCTGTGGAAAAGGCAGAAGGTACACTGATGGCCTCATTGGTGTCTGGTCTGTGCTTGAACTGATTTCTGCAGATGACCTGTTTAGCTTCTCAGTACAGTCTCTTTCCCCAAGGCTTCATGGCCCCATGGAACGGGGATGTTCCACTGGTCTGGGTTTCCCCAGAGGTGTGGGTGTGTCTGCACAGTTTTTAATCACTGACATTTAAAAGCTGTACATTCCACTCTATCTTTTTGTTTTCAAACTGCAATAACAATTTGATCTTATTTATTTTTCTAGCCGTCAAGGCCTGTACCTGTGGCAAATTACCCTCATTCACCTGTTCCAGGAAACCCCACACCACCTATGACTCCAGGGAGCAATATTCCTCCATACCTGTCGCCTAATCAGGATGTCAAACCGCCATTCCCACCTGACATTAAGCCAAATATCAATGCTTTACCACCACCTCCAAGTGAGTAGCAACCAGAGCAGCCTCTCAGTCTTTAACTGTCCCTTCATCCTCTGCCACACTTTCCACAAAGCCCAGAAATAATGCTTTATAAATAGCATCTTGATTGCTGCAGTCTGAGGAAGAATGCTGATTGCCAATTGATGTGTGGCATTGACCAGCCACGCTGTGCAAGCTACTCAGAGTTGCGGGTGGGAACGCAGGAAGAAAATATTTTTTTTCTAAAACAAAAAGTGTGAAAATGCCAGATGGGAATCTGTTTTCAAGTTCAACTTGTAAGTCTTTTGCCACCAAAATATTCCTTTATTTGCTTGCTCAAGATAGAACTTTTAATTTTGAGTTGTCTCACATTGCTGATTTTGTTTATTGCATAAATTTTGCATTGATATCAGTGATTGTATATTTTGGTCACTTGCAAAGCAACTGAATTCTATAACAGAATATAGTCTAATATGAATGTTTATAATGGTTCCTGGTTGTGTCCCATGCAGACCTCTTGGGAATGTTCATTAGTGTGCCAAATACTGATGTATATTTTTTTTCATAGCCATTCAGCCTCACAGCTACATTTGGCTAGGAACAGCGAAGGGCTATCACGGTACCACTGGCTGTGTACTGACACAAAACACTTAGAACCTTAAGATGACAAATGAACAATGCAAGATATCATTTATAAAGGGATTAGGAGAAGCAGCGTGTTTTCTATAGAATGATTTCTGTTGTATTAGTTCTTTGCAACAAGTATTTGTGTATTGTTGGAGAGCTGAAAGATGAAGGTTATCAATGCTGCTTAAGCCTCAGCAGTCTCAAAGGAAAGAGGGAATTTTAGGTAAGAGTTGAACAGCAGCTTCTGTTTTTACTGAGAAAAAAGAAACACAATCATAAATTCAGTGATTATAATGGGCAGAGAAACTTCCTGCCTCTCAATATTTCCAAACAAAACCTTTTGTGTATGAGAACATAACCACTGAAAATATCTGGCCCTTGTAAATTACATATAACAAGCAATAAAACTCTTTGTGATGGGAGACTAAATGGTTAGTGGAACTGCCTTTCTCCTCTGCATCCTCATTTGAACCAAAAGTCATTGCCCTCTGGTGGTGCACTTGAACTGAGTTTAGTAATCTCAATTCTGGTTCTTAGTAGAGACATAACTTCACTGCAACCCTCCGTTCAGCCCCTCCCCACCCCCCAATTGGTAGTTACTGGCAACTTTCTAGGCAGTCTTAGCAGAGGCCAGAATTTGAATAGACTTGGATATTGAATTCATGCCTCACCAGGACATGAGGTCATTCCACATCAGGTTTTGGTGCAGAGTGCTGCTGCTGCTTCCCAAGTCATAAACCATGGCTGTCAATTGGAACCTAATGACCTAAGCTAAACTCAATTACAATTACTGTCTTTTTCTTTTCTGTGTGTGAATCAACTAGGTTAATCCAGTAACAAATCATTGTGTTATTTGTCATTATTCTGTATAAATATACACATTATTATTGCACTGCAGATGCTAAAGGGAAAGTTCACACTTTCTCTCCCTCTTCGATCCCAGCCAACCACAATGATGAACTGCGTCTGACGTTCCCTGTGAGAGATGGAGTGGTATTAGAACCCTTCAGGCTGGAACACAACCTGGCAGTCAGTAACCACGTCTTTCACCTACGGCCAACTGTTCATCAAACATTGATGTGGAGGTAGGTTTGATCCATATTGTGTCGTGATCTTATGTGAAGGCAGAGTGACAGACAAAGTAAGCATTGCTTGGGTCACTCACAAATTTCACTGCAGAAAATGTGGTTGAAGAATTTCCCTTTAGATTTTCATATACAGGAAGTCACCAACTTCCAAAGACTGAAGTGCAGTAATATATTTTTTCATTAGGATTCCATTCCTTTTGCTGGTGTCACACTGTGTTCATTCCTTCAAAGTGAATATTGTTCTAAGTAATTGAGTTGGCCATATACCAGTTCTGTGCCCTTTGATTGGCCCTGGCTTGCTGTATATATTACAATTAATTGCAAAGAAACAACACAAGAGGCATGTCCATGTGTGCTATTAATTCAAAGTAGGCTTACTGTGCAGTATTTTTTAAAAATACTGTAAAAATACTGCACAGTAAGCCTATTTGGGAGCATGTCTACACATGCTTTCTCTTGGGAACATATTTGCTCCCAATGTGAGCAGCTTGATACAGGGCTGCTCCCACCCTGCTCTGTCCACATTTAGCAGCCAGGGGAAACTGCAGGCTTCCCCAGATGCTAGCCTGGGTTCTGGCAAGGAGCATGGGGTCAGTCCCCATGTGCCCAGGACCAAGAGAGCTCTGTCAACAGCAGCTGTCTCCAGGCCCTGTACACATTGGGAGGAGTCCTGATGTGCCCAGGGCTGGGAGATGGCTGCTGCTGCAGAGCTCTCCTGCCCCATGGACAGGGGGACAGGCCCGATGGGGCTTCCCTGTGTGGCCTGGGCTAGCCAGAACCTGTCCAGGTCTGGGGCAGAACCCTGCCAGCTCCAAGCTGCACCGAGAGTGCTCTGCACAGCCTAAAGTTGTCCAGGGTCTTTCCCAATCTGGAGCAGGTCCCAGCTAGCTCTGGGCTGTATGGATTCTCCACCCAGCTGGGGGCTCACTGCTAGCTGTCCCACTGGTGGATTAGGGCAGGAGGCTGGGCAGCTCCTGATGGCCCCTGGCTGAGCTGGGATTCCCCACCCAGACAGAGGGTTGCTGCTAGCTGCCCCACTGGTAGCTCCCTACTCCTGTGGGGATCTGGGAACCCCACGGTGCTGGTGTGAGACAGTGGCATGATCCCTGTGCTGATCAGCTCCTGGGAGCTGAGCAGTACCAGAACTGGGCCCTCTGCCGGTGTGGCTGACTGGGAGAAAATTCCATGGCTACTGCACAGTAGCATCATGTGGCAGCAGGCATGATGTGACACTACTGCACAGTAGTCTCTGTCTACTGTGCAGTCAGCATCACAAAAAAATTGTTCAGGGACACTACTGTACAATAACTCTGGTTACCACACAGTCCTTTAGTGCTAAATGACTGCACAGCAATGATTGCATAGTAAACATCTCATGTAGACATGGCCAATGAGTCTAACTAGAGAGCCTTTAATTGCTATTAGCCAGCTGATTAGACCAACTGGTAGATGGGATGTACCCAGGAATTCACATGTTTGAAGTGTGACAGAACAGTTACTTATTTAATACTTTTATTATACATTGAATAATTATAGAAACCAGTTAGAACCTAGGCTGCTTACAGACATGGAAGAAAAGAACAGTGCTTTGAGCTCAATGCCCTCCCTCCCCCATGTAGGTATACTGTATTTCACTACTTTGCTATTTGTACCATTTAGTTGTCCCCTTAGAGATGAACCTCACTCTGTTCCTGGATGATGTGTTACTAAACTTATAATCTTCCAGGAGCAATCTACAAGAGTCTTGAAACTCCCTGCTCATTATGTTTTTGGCAACCAATCCTAGCCAGGTTACCTTCCAGGAAGCAAGAGGAAAGGGGGGAACTTTGTTAGAAGCTGAGACTTTGTTAAGCTAAGGAGAATGGGAGGAGTCTATGGGGAAGATTGCTTGCTAGAAGCAGAAGCCTTGCTGACCCAAGGTTTTGCTGAGGCCTTAGCGGAAGAGTGTCAGAGATACAGGGTCTCTAGTCTATCCACCAAATATGATGGGACAAAAGGCAATTCTGAAAAAGGATTATTTAAATGTATTTGTTGACTAGCTTTTACTCCATCAGGTTAAAGACATGCATGGCTGAGACCAGCATACAAGGATCACTTAAGAAGGGCATTCAAAATGAAATATATTCCTTTCATCCTTCATGCACAATCTTTTCTTATTGTGTTAATACCTGACCAAGAAATACACTGTTCTCAGCCATTTCGTGGCTACTTCTATTTTCACTCAGTGTTGCAAAGGAATCTAAGAAAGGCCAGTAGAAGTCCTGATATCAAGGGGCATTCAGTTGACCAGGAAATGAAAGATAATTTATCTTATATACTCAGGATAACTGGCTATATACAACCTATATGTTCCCTTACATAGAACTAGAGGGAACCATGCTGCTGTTCCCATATTTCACTTTTCCTTTACTTCCAGTAATTAGTTTTCATCAGACAGAGGAAACTTTCTCTCTGGATAATATTTTGTAGCACTGTAATTCAGATGTGTATAAAATAATATCAGAGTCTATGTTGCCTTTGTCATGTGGACAAGGAGCAAGATGTACCTGTGTAAGCCAAATCAAAATAAAAGCTTTGATTGGTTAAGTTTTCAAATGCTTCAGGATGGATTTAAACTAGCCTCTTAATAGAATATTAGAAAATAATTATCATCTCCTTGTTTTATTATATAGAGATTTGACTCTTACACATGATAGAATTGAGAAAATAAAACAGCTTCTTTTAAATATGCTTTGCAGTATGCCCACATTACTTCAAGTTTCCCCTGGAAACCATGCTTCAAGCCTAGGCTGGTGATCATAGGCTTTTAATGTCAGCAGTTGAATTAATAACTTTCTGACCTGAACTTTTCTATGCTGGGATTCTCTAACTGGAATCTAGGCAGGACCCACTTTCATTTTCCACTATGATACATTCCTAATGCACAGCGTTCTGGGATTTACATGTGTGAGAGTTTTCAAGTAGGCCGCATCCAATAATTAATGCCTAACTTGGAGGTCAGTAATTGCTTACTTGCATTTCATTATGCTAGAGTCTCACAGCAGAGGGAGTTTGGCAGCTATTTACTGGTTCTTATTAATAAGTAATCACTACGGGGGATTGTGCAGGCTCATTCTGTAGATTTATAGAGCTGCACTGAGGCATGAGGCTATGTCTTAATATCTGATCTTTTCCTTTTTTAAAAACCATACTTTGCCTCACCAAAAACATGGGTTTGCATTTAAATTTATTTTAATGAAGACTCATAGGTAATTTGTACTCTGTTTACTGCCTTGAAAAATAAGTAATGTGATGGGGCAGTCTTAACATTCAGAAAAATAGGAACTTGCTTTCTTGCATCAGTCCTCCCTGTCTCCCTAATTTTTCTCTTCTCATTCACATTATTGCGCACGTGTGCACACACATGCACACACACACATGAAAAATGCCTGGATGGCCTCTGTAACTGTCAGCTGTGTATAAAATAATTAATGCTCCAGTATTTATTTTCTATTACCATTCAGCTAAATAAGAATTTTCCCAACTGCTGATGATAGTGTTAGATAGCATTAAGGAACTTTGGAATTTCAAATTGCAATAAAGGAATATGAGGTTTACCTTGAAATGGATGGATTCCAATGAGTGAATGAGTGAGTTTAGGATTGTATAGGGAATGATGGAATGGAGCCCATTTTTAATGTTTTATGTTAGTTAAAATATTGAGTAAAACTTTTCTCTCATACTCATCCAGGAGATCTCAGCATAAGTGTTTCTCCCCCTTTTGGGAACCCTTCGTTCTAGTGGGAAACAAAAGGTTAGAGATGAGATCCACTATGAGAATTTTGCCTGGAAAGCAGTTCTTTCTAACATGTGGCAGTTTAGATTTATATGTATAGAACAGCATGAGGGTTTCCCAATTTCTAGTAATCATTGTACGACTTTCCACAGACTGCTAAAGTCAGCAAAGCCATTTTTAAAAAAATATCCTTTAAAAAAAAATTAAAGAAATCCCCCTGTCCCACCCTGTTTCGGTGGTTCTAACAAATTCTGTATAGAAACTGAACAGGAATGTACCATGAGATTGTGATCTGAGTTGCCACTTCCTTCCCCGATAAAGATTTCCATTATGAGCTAAGAGTTGCCTTCTCCAAGATTTCTGAGCCTGAAACACCAATAGTATGCAACAGCAAGTCTTCTGTGAAGGAAAAGTACAGAGTACAAATTACCTCCACCTTCAGTAAAATCAATCTAAACACATTTATATCCATTGTTTCAAAAATGTATCTAGTATTAATAAGCAGCTTCATTGGGTTGCCTCCATTTTTAGATTCTCTAACAATCCAGCTGCAGAAGAGAAAGCTGCAGCTTACCCATGGTCTCTTATGATATTGTTATCCACGTCCTCTAAAGCTCTTCCAGGGGACTTCCAGCAAAGAAAGCATGCACTTGGCATTTCAGTTATGACATCAGTATAAGCATTTTGGCAACAAAACTTTTCAGCTGTCTTGTTGATCATAAATAGACTCCAAAGAGCTAAACCCTTACATTTCCAGTTTAACCTCTCAATCCACCTTTAACTTCCTGGCCTTTAAGCATACCCCATTATAAAATGAGGCTCATACCTATGTGACAAGTTGAAGGTGCACTACTATTTACCAGTTTGTTAAGGATTAGTTTCAGCTTGGCTTCCTCATCTTCTTTAAGAGCCTATGTGAGTGGCTGTTTGGAAAGTAGGGTACGGGTATACCTTTGAGTAAGCAGGGAGCCCACTGCTGAAACAAGACTGAGTAAGATTTTTCTTTTAAGTTAACTTGCTTCACTTTCTTCACAAAAAAAGACCTTTCTGACTTTCACCTTCTCCTTTGTGCTGAGTCATTACACTGACTTGCAGCCTACCCTTTACATCGAATGTCTGGTTTAAATGTGAAGTCTCAGCATCATCTCAAGGTTCGGGTAGATCCTGAGCATTAAAGCATAGTATCTTGTTTCTATTGCTGGCTTTTCTGGGAGTGTTGCATGTTATTTTCTTATTAATTGTCAAGGGATTCCAGAAAAAAATATCTGAATTGAGTAATTCAGAGTTAAGAAAGGAAAAATAATTTTAGAAGAAATAATATTTCCTGTAATAAAACAGACTTCTTTCACTATATGGGAACAAAGAGTTAGTTGGGTGTCCGAATTGTACTACAGGTCTGACTTGGAGCTACAGTTCAAGTGCTACCACCATGAAGACAGACAAATGAACACAAACTGGCCAGCTTCAGTCCAGGTCAGCGTTAATGCAACCCCACTTACCATTGAACGTGGAGACAACAAGACATCTCATAAACCTCTGCACCTAAAGCACGTCTGTCAACCAGGAAGAAACACAATTCAAATTACAGTCACAGCATGTTGTTGTGTAAGTACATTGGTCTTGCTGCTGCTGCTGCTGATGATGATGACTCTGCAGTTCAGCACTTTAAGAAGGAGCAATTTGCAAATGTTTCCTTAGATTAAGTTCACATTTTTTGGAGGGGAGCAGGAAGGTTCAGGGAGGGACTTGTGAGGATTTGAGAGGTGACCAGATCAGACAGATTCCCCTTATGGTAAGAGTGACCATAATCTGGAATAGACTTCCCAAGGAGGTAGTGCAGTCTCCAACCTTGGAAGTCCGAGACTGGACAGATACTTTGCTGGGATCATTAGAGGTCAACAGGGAGTTTGGACTCAATGATCTTTCAAGGTCTCTTCCATCCCTTAATTTCTGATTCTGTCATGCTATGATTTTTGCTGTGGAATTGATGTAGCTTTGGGAGAGTTTCCTTACACTGCCATGTGGAAGGACTCATCACTGAGGAGGAGAGAGGAGTCTGGTCTCTGTGTCCATTCAGTATTTGCCATCTGACTAGGCTGACAATCAGGTGTTAACATGAAGATGTATTTTCATCCCACGGACACTTGTCCATTGGGAATCGGACTGAGACCAAACTCAGCACTCGCTCAGAGTGACAGTGTCGTGTGTTTGTCTCAGCTTTGCCACTCTCACCCCAAGACAGATTCTAACCAATGAGTAAAGGTGAAATGCTCATATCCTATTACTCAATTCACTAAGCTGTGCAACTTGCCTCCCACTGGAAGCTCTCAACTACAATCAGTATGTATTCTATTTTTAATGGAGTGGGACTGCACTCATCACAGTGTGGGCTTTCTGCCATTTTTTTTGCCAGTGGCAAGGATACAGGCTTTGGGGATACCTTTCTCAGGGTCAGGATCTGAAACAGTTTGATGAGAGACCTAAAGCTTATAATTGTTTCTGTTGCCTTCTCTGACCATTACATGCACCTTGTCTTAAAAAACCCAGCAGTTTGATGGATCACTTATCTAGAGGGGGGGATGGGGAGAGATGTTACGGGAGCATGTCATCTGTGCAGCCCACCTTACCAGTCTGAGAGGAGGGTAAGTGGCATAGGCACTGACTTGGGTTTTTGCTGGTGAGTGCTTTTTTTTTCATATTCCTGTGCCAAGCCCCATGCAAGCTTAATTAATTCAACCCAGCTTGCCCAACGTGGTTCATGGGTGCTGAGTAGTGAGTACCTGCTAATTTATTTCAGTGGGTGCTTGAGCCCTGGAGCACCCACAGAGTTGCCACCTATGATAAGTGCTGAACAGATGATGGATAGATAATCCAGAGGCAGTTTTAAATTCCTTGATATAACAGATTATCACATCAGCTCCCTACATTTTGAACTGTAAAGGAGTAAAAAGTGCAGAAAACATTGCTCTTCTTTCATAGCCTTTTGGAAAGCTAATACGTGTTTCACAATCTTGGAACCTGAAGCAAAGTAGCATGTGACTTTGAGACTGTCCCTCAGGGAGTGTGTGAATTCAGTGAAACTAAACCAATACTGGTATGTACATGCAGGGCTCCAACTAAAGTCATGCATCCAAGGGCAAATTCACAGCATAGTGGTATGGTCTCTTTGTATTTGTTTCTGTTAGTAACTCAGTGCTTTTTCTTGCAGTCACACTTGTTCGTGTTGCAGTTAGTACACCGGCCATCAGTGCGTTCTGTACTTCAAGGCCTGCTAAAGAAACGTCTTCTCCCAGCAGAACATTGTATCACAAAGAGTGAGTTTTGTGTTTCTGTGACTGGGGCTAATACGAGATTCCAGCTGAGAATATCCAGAATGCCGTTTCCTGGGGTGGCCAAACTGTAACCTGCAAGCTGCATACAGCTCCCATAGCCATTTAACGATGAGTAGTTATTTGAGCTGAGACACTAGATGCAGCTCTCTGACTCTGGAGCATGCTCATCTCAAAAGTTTTATGTGCTGCAAGTCTCAGCTATATCAAAAGTTTGGTTTGCGGCCAGAAGGGTAATAAGTTTGGCCACCCCTTCCTTATGCTCAGTTATAACGTCTTATTCCGACAATTTCTGCTCACATATTGAAACGTCTACTCTACCCAGGGATTTGACTACACTCAGGCAAGCTCCAGGTGCTTGAGAGCATGGGCAAAAGATATACTGACACAGTATTACTCAAACTAAGGGATTTCTCATACGAGGAGAGGCCTCGGAAAATTTCCAGTACTGGCAGGGCCCAGCTATTGACTGCATTAAACTCCTATTTTGACACACATTGGACTTACTGGGACTGAGAGTCTGGGTCCGTATTTTTCAGTTTGATTTTTCTTGTGTATTTTAGCCTTGTACAGACATTCAGCTTCTCCTGGGAATGCTGTTGCTCTCCCAGGAGAAACCATGAGCATACAGATGTTCAGGCTTTTTCTCTTGGGGGTAAAAATGACTGCACTAGGAGAAAAATAACCTGAAAATGACCAGGATTAAATCAATCCCAGGTGAGTTTTTCCTAGGAGAGTGAATGTCTGCATATGCCATGGCTTCTCTCAGAGCACACAGTAGTCTTCCAGCTTAACCCTTTTCTCCCAGGGAGACAGTGTGTTTCTTGCTGGACTCCCCTGTTCCAGGAGAGAACAGAACATTCCCCCTTCACAATCCCCACATTGTGCTATAGGGAAATGCAAGCTGACCATGGGCAGTCTGGGTCAGCTGATTGGGGCTGCCCTATCCACTACTACAGTCTGTTGCCAAGCAAGCTAAGGAAGCCTGTAAAACACACTGAGATGTGCATAGAGCCCTCCCCCTGGCTGCACAACATCAGCACTACAAACTCTCCACTCTCAGGGCTTCTTCATTTGAATTTCTGTACATGTGACTGGATAAGTTTCTCTACCAGGATAACAAACCTGGTACAATTCTTTTAGATTATTTGAAGTGTGGAGGCAACCATTGTGTGCACAGCTGACTACCACTGATTTAAAAGTATATCATTTTGTGACATCTTAGAGGGACATAAAAGTAGAAGGGAACTCCTGGTTCATCAAAGTTAGTCTTCTGCTCTCACAAACAAGCATATCACATAAATCCCATTCATAACCAGATGAAGTTTCACCTTAAACTGCTAAGGCTGCTATTCCACTTACTGGAAGGTTATTCTAGAACCTGAATCCTTTGATGGTTTGAAATGTTTTTCTAATATTGGACATAGAATTATTCATGGATTGTTGATATCACTTTCTGCCAACATTGTCCTATAGCTTAATTCGTTCATCTTCCTCACTGGTGTTTGTTTCCTGATGTATTTATAGATGGCAGTCATAATCCCTCTCAGCCTTCATTTTGCTAAGTTAAAAAAGCCAAAATCATCTAGTCTTCACCAGTATGAGAGGTTATCCTTTCCCCAATGACTCTAATAGCATATCTTTTTACCTGTTTGAATTCATCATTCTTGAATATGTATAACCAGAACTATAAACAGTATTCTAGAAAAGGTTTCACCACTACCTTGACTAATAGTATTAGAACTTCCTTATTTCTGCTGGAAATAACTAGATCCATACATTGCATGTTCCCTTTTGATGGCTGCATCACAGTGGTGATTCAGAATCATTTTGTGATCGACTAATGCACCCAAAATGTATTTCTTTCTATTATTTCCTACTGATGAGCTCCTATCTCGTGAAAAAAAAATCTTAATAGTCCCTAGATGCCTAGCATTTCACTCTTTGTACTAGTAAGTCTTTCCAATCTTGATTACTCCAGTTCTTCCTAGTTGCTATGCTCCTGCTGAATTGCTTTTTCGTGAAAGCAGTTTCTCTGTACACAGGAATGTTTCAAATAAACATGATAATAAGCTTGAATGGATAAGATGGCCAGTAAATCTTTGGCACAGACTGAAGTACTATTCCCACAAACAGATATAAGGCAGCTATATTAGGAACTACAGCACTTATATGTTTTTCTCTCACACCTACCATCTTCCTAAACAGTAAAGAGGAACTTCAGCAGTGTGGCAGCCTCTTCTGGGAATGCAACACTAAATGGTGAGGATGGAGTGGAGCAGACTGCTATTAAAGTGTCTCTGAAGTGTCCAATCACATTCCGGCGGATTCAGCTCCCAGCAAGAGGCCATGATTGCAAGCATGTACAAGTGAGTCCATTTCAGTGACTTCACACAGGTCTCTCTGTCATATATTGCCATGCATTTTTAATTGGTTTCCGTGGAATAAAATGTAATGAGAATTGATAGCTTTTTTCCTTAATTTGCATGTTGTTTTTCTTCAGAAGTTAAATTCATATCAAATTTCATCAAATATTGTGACAGTTTTTAAAAAAACACGTTGTTTTGTTGAAGAACATTGTAATTTCCCTTACTCTGTTGCAAATCCCATGAATTGTGTTGAGCAAAGTCAGAGATGTCACTTCAACTGAAACAGTAAATAGTGATGTAATTTGCCAAATCTTCAGGTCCATGTGAGATTCCAGTCTTGTCAATACATATGAGTAATTCTATTGAACTGGATGATTATATTCCTATATATGAATGTTAATAGGATCAGGACCTGAGATATTGTTTAAGCAAAACGTCAGTGAATTCAGTGCCAGGTTGCCTTAGCAAAGACTAAAAAGTAAAGGTTCAGTACAGGCCTTCCATATTTGGCCCAAAATATCTTATGTCCAACTTGTGTGGTCATTTTCAGGTTGTATGGCTCATCTTTATTCTTAGACATGCAGAGGTTGAGGCTTTAAAGTTGATTAGTTTTATTCATCAGGGGTTCTCTTGCGTTATACTCAGGATATTATCTGGGATGTGTTTTTTCGACAATGTCAAGGTCGCTAAAGATGCCTGGGTCAGAATTCTGTCTTAACATTTTTCTTAATCCAAATTATAATAATTTTAAATAATACAAATAATAATGCATGAGCCTGCTCTGACTTCTCTGCCCAGTCACACTCCAGTTTTATGCCTTCATTTTCTATCAGAGGGGAAAAATTTTGTGCTCTTACATAGAGCGTTGAAAGTTTCCTTTCCTGTAAGCTATTTTTTCAGTTTCCAATAAATTGAAGTACTTGCATGTTTTTCTCCACTGAAGTTTTCCTTTTGTTCAGTCAGTTCATTTAATATAGTCTGTCTGTGTCTCTGTTGCAGTGCTTTGATCTGGAATCTTACTTGCAACTGAACTGTGAACGAGGAACTTGGAGGTGTCCTGTATGCAAGTAAGTGAAAATTGTGTTGCAGGAAACCCCAGTTTCATAGAATTTGTCCAAGTGTAACTTGGGTGAAATTGTTAAAAAGATTTTTTTATTTTGCAAAAGGGAAATTTTCAGGAGTGATAAAGTCTGCTGGATCTGAAAGCCAGAGGATGCTGGCTAGATGGTCTTTCACGTGGTCTTGCCTCAGGGTCAGACCAATCATCATATTTGGGGTTAGGAAGCAATTTTACCCCATGGTCAGATTGGTATGGTATTGGTGGGAGTTTTTGCATTCCCCTGCAGCAGAAGGCATGGCCTCCTAGGATCTCTTGAGCATATATTAACAATCTTTTACAGAAGCAGGATGTTGGCTAGTATGATTCTCCTTTTTTACCTATGGCAGGTTAGGCTGTTACATCTTGCACTGTGTTAGGGTTGACTATACTTTTACTAAGAGGTTAGATTATGGATTTGTATAGGGCTGATCTTGCCTCAAAGCGAGGGTTTGGAGTAGGTGACTTCTGGAAGTCCCTGCTAGCCCTGCTTCTCAGTGATTTCTGTGGCTGTACTGAAATCATTGAATAGCACAGAGAATAACAGTACCCCATGATGTTTGAAAAACAACAAATGTAAAAAGAATAAATGGAAATATTTTCCCTTGTGGATTGTAACTTGTGGATCACTTTTACAGAATGTTTGGAAGTCAAATAGTTGTGCAAAATTAAGGACCAACTCAAAATGTTATATTAATAAGAACCGTAACTACAGAGTTACTCTAGCTAGGATAAAATTATTAAAGCTGCTATTCCTTATTTCTTAAACCATGATTATTCCATTTGCATCAACCCTGACTCAAAAAGAAACTCATCAGAGACTGCCATGGCACCAGGCAGTTGAACTGTGGATTTGTGAAGCATGAGCCACAACCGAAGACAGCATACCAGGATAGAATTATAGATCTGTTCTGGGATTACACTGGTGTCCTTCTCTGTAGTACTTTACTGTGCTTCAGATGGGTAGACAAGTTCAACCATCTGGTCTAGACTTTTGGCTTACTTTGGACATACTGCTGTAACTCCTCCTTGGATCATTTGGGTGTGCAAAGGATGATGACACTCTAGGAATAAGGGAAATGTAATTACATATACAAGCAATTTCTTGTATATGACTGACAAATCAGATTCTCAAAAAGGAATGCCACCATCAAGTACAAATTAAAGTGAAATATGGAGTGGCACCTCAGAGTAAAGCATGTATAGAAAAGGTAGGATATCTGCTGTAAAATTTTCTGGTGACTGCTTGAAGGAAATAAAGGGCACTTTGACATCATCTGTTCTCCTACTGGTGAAATATGGGTAAACTAATATTTTGGACAAGAGACTTAATCCAAAATACAACCAAGCCAATCATCATCATTGGACTGGTAATGAACTGTCCTTTGTAATGTTTTAGCTGGGGATGGGTGTCACAAAACATTCAGCCATTCGGCTCAGTTTTTATAACCTACTGCTGAGACTATGATACAGCTCCCTCTCTGCACATGGTCCATGGAGGATTTAAGTGTGTGACAGCCTCAGCAAGGGAGCCTGAGCTCTTAAGCTGAGGTCACTCATTCTTTTAGCTTTGGAGGTCCCCTACTCAGTTTCTAGAGTCTTCACCAAGAAGTCAGTTGTCACTTAAAGGGGACAGGATTCATACTGCTGCAGGTGGCAGAAACTGAGGACAAACTTTATTTGATCACTGTGCATGCCTAGACATTCAAAAATTGGAGTGCTTTCCTTCAATTAGCTGAACCTTTACAATCTTCAAGGCTGGACTGAAAATGTCATAGGATTGGCGTGCCTGGCAAGACATCAGGGGGTTTTTATTTACATCTTAATAAATGCAGGTCAAAATTGTTGAATTTTGTTTTTTAACTCTGGGCATCTCATTAATAATTGGGGACTCACGTAACTAACTTGTTTTGGTTTTTTAATATATATTTTTATTGAGCATCTGTAGCCCCACAGACATCAGTGGAAGTTGACTCTTGGCACGTTTTCTAAAATGGGTCCCTTACTGAAATGCCTAAATATAGACTGCAGTGCTTAACTTCAGAAGTCCAAGTGTGAAAATCTTGATTTCAGCACTTGAATTGCTAGACTTTATTTTGAAGTTTGCTTTTATATAACTCAAAAATGGCAGCGAATAAATTTGAAAAACATCAGTGCCAGTGTTCTGAAAAGAGGTTTTCTGTGTCTAAAGACTTATGAGTCCTGAGGAAGCCTGAAAGCTTCAGTAAAAAAAAAGAATTAAAACTTTGCACATACTGCAAAAGTATATTTATCTGTCACCACAGTCTAATGGTAAAGACAACAGCTTTATCTTCACAAGGCCCCTATTGAGGTGAAGTAATATTAGCCTCACTTCACAGATAGAGAACTTAGGCATGTGAGCAACCTGCTCGAAGCACACTGAATGTGTATGGCAGAGCTTGTAGTTGCCCCGGTCCCAGTCTACTGCCTTAACCACTAAAACATCCTTTCTCCCTCTCTGCATATACATACTTACAGATATTATAACAAGTTTTGTTTCTTTCTAGTAAAACTGCTCTGCTTGAGGGCTTGGAGGTCGACCAGTATATGTGGGGGATTCTGAATGCTATACAAAAGTAAGTGAACTCTGTTTATTTCAGGTCTTATTTTTAATTAATTATATCCATTTTCTGTTCATATTGCAGATATTTTCCCATGTTTAAGTAATGATTAGGGTTATTTAATCTTATGAGAATTGGAGTTACTTGTTGAGGAGGGGGGATAAACTAAATAGTCTGGGGAAATAGTAGAGTGTGCAGAGCTGGTCAGCAGTTTCAACCTAGAGCCAGGTGAGTAGTGACTGAAATTCATTATAAACCTAATGACTGTTTGGTGACTTTAAGTGAATTTATTCCAGTTCATTTGCTAATAGACCAGTTACCTAGTAGATGTATTAATGGCAGCCTCATCAAAAAATCAAAAAAAAGAAAGAATGGGTGTGGAGAACACACAGTTTCTCATGACTATAAATGTTTTCTATAATTCAGGTTTGTTATAAAGTAAACAGGACTATATAAAGGAGTTTGCTTTGTTGTTCCCTTGTGTAGATAAACAGGGAAGCCATTCTTTAAGAGCTCTCAAGCTGTTTTTTTTTAGCATCCTCTCAACTCACATCACAAGGGAAAGACTTTGAGATTGTTTTGTTCTGGGGCAACTAGAAACTATAGTTAGAATATAGCTTCTTATAGTAAGTTTAGCAAATCTGATACCAAAGAAATGCCAGTAATGTATGTTTTCTCATGTCTTCCAGCTCTGAGTTTGAGGAGGTTACCATTGATCCAACGTGCAGTTGGAGGCCGGTCCCTATAAAGTCAGACATTCACATCAAAGATGATCCAGATGGCATTCCTTCCAAGAGATTTAAAACCATGAGTCCCAGCCAGATGATCATGCCAAATGTGATGGAGATGATTGCAGCTTTGGGTCCTGGTCCTTCGCCTTACCCATCCCTCCCACCACCTCCAGGGGGCAACAGCTCCACTGAGTATGGTACCCAAGGTTGGTTTAATGCTTTCATAGAAATAAAAAACAACTCTAGAATCACTGATTGGTTCATTCAGCTTTTTTCTGATTCATGTGGGTAGCAGTGCAACCTGTGAGTACCACTGTGTTGGAGAGTCCATGAGCAGGAAAAAAAACACAGCCACAAGTCTGAAACTCTTTAGCAGACCTATCATTATAGGGATTTTTATTTAGGAAGCAACTCTGTTTAGTAAAGTACTGAGTACATTTTTTTCTGAAGTGTTCTTGTGCTTCCTGTAGTAGACAAAATACCAGATGCTCCTGTGTCTGCTTCTGTCATGCTCAAAACAGTTTCTACATCTTTCTTTTTTTTACATCATCTTTCCTTCCTTTGTCCCTCCACTCAATAGCAGCCCACTTGCTGTCAGGGGGGTGGCTATCAGACAATGCATATTGAGCCTATAGCAATATCCATGTAAGCTTCACCAGTGGCTAGGCTCATTAAGGGTCATTTGTGGATGCAGAGACGGAAGGTAGACTGCATTGCCCTCAACCACAGGAACATTTTTGCTTTAGGAGGTCAGATTTAGAATTTCACTGCCTGCTCTTTTCTCTTCCACTTATATGTTCCCATTCAGGAAACACTGAATTGAATACTGGCAGAAGAAGTATGTATTCAAGCAACTGGTATATTGAGACTGACTAAATTATAGTGACAATTCTGAAGAAACTATTATTCTGAAACTAGAGACTTTTGCTCCAGCCCTCTCTCAAAAAGGGCCAGTTCTTCATACTATCATAATCCCCAACTAAGTTACATGATGTTTACAATGCTTCTTGTAGATGTTTTGGAAAGAAAATAAAGATTATGTGTACCAAGTAGTTAATTTGTTCCAGTGCTTGAGACCAATATCAGAACAAGAAAATGTTCGGGTTTTCAAGTAGGTGAGCAGAACACTGTAACAACAGCCATGGTCCTGCATCATGTGATGCATTTTATTCATTTCATATAGGGGAAGTCTTGTAGCTTGAGAGCAAAGTCACTTATACTGGGTTTAGTTTCTCTCTCTTCCACTGATAAACTATGACATCTTGGGCAAATTGCCCCATTTCTTCACTCAACACACAGACATTCAGTGAAGCTTAGTGCTTAAAAGCATTTAATGTCCTCTGGTTAAAAAGCCCTGCAGAAGAACAAAGTATTATTATCATTATTATTACTACTACTACTATTACTACTTTGACATGAGTGGTTTAGTTTTAATTATTTATTACAGTACTTTTCAATGTAGCAGTAAGCATACAGCAGTATAATTTGTAAATATAACAAAGCCTTTATAATGCAAAACTTGACTCCAGCTCCCTGCTATTAAATCTTTCCTGAGAAGTGGGGTGAGACCAGCTATGTTCTATGAGACTTATCCGGTTTGCAGATTAGCAAAGTGAGAATTAGCAAGGCTCTACAGTATTTACATGATAGATCAAAGTCCCAACTTCTTTGAGAAATACACTTACATGGCTAATGACTTCTATTCCTCTGAGATTAAACTTCTGCTTAAAATGAGCTGTGTGGAAAAGCAAATGATGCAGATGCTTCAGTTTGTCAAACTCTCTGCTTGACTTGAACAGTTAAAGCGGCTCTACTTCAGCTAACAAACTGCAGCCTCTCCACAGAGGCTCCAAATCTGTCTTTTATTTCAGCGCTCAGTATAATCCCTTTCAGTGGCTTATGTGAAATAGCTTGGTAGCTTTAGTTCAGTTCCTACTGTTCATGTCAGTAAACTACCTGACTTGGCAGTGTTGCCAACCAAAGAAAATTTTTTTTTACTGACATCCTGGAAAAATTTTACTGACAATTCATTTTTTTTACTGGCATTTTTTTTTAAACTGTCATATACTTTATGTAACATAAATATAACCCAGGTCGTACACAACAGTTAGAAGTTATTAATGCCTATTTTCCAAAAACTCAGGAATTTGATTAGCTTTTTGAAAAGAAGGACCACAATAGTATAGGCTTGAGTCAAAATATGAGGTCTTTTCTCTTAATCATAATTGAAACTACATCATCACACCAAACAAATGGTAAAATAGAAGCCATAGTGATCTGGTGCTGCAGTTACTTCCTTATGTAGGCTAGTCAATAAGCCTCATCATGAACCTGTAATCACTGTTAGACAGTAGCTAACATGGTATTTTGTTCTCTATAATGCTTGTGAAAGAAACAAATGCCACAGTATACATTTAAATTTAAGATGCCAACCATGGTGATCCAACGTCCCAAGAAGTGAATATTCTTTGGGGTCTATATTTTCTCAGCTGTATATTGCTATTCTTCTTTCCAAGTCAATGTGGTGAGTCAAAGTAGTTGCTGTGTAAAATACCAATTGTTTTCAAGTTACTATATGAATAGCTCTCTACTACTACAGTTCCTTCTTACAAACAGAATAGGAATTGAACATGGCATCGCTTGATAAAAGTTAACCCTTCAATGGCAACAAGTATTTATGAGACTGCTCTAATTTTTGTCTTCTGCTTCATTTAGTGACACAGAACAAAATGCTGTGGTATTCCACAATAAGCATCCAAATCAATGCAGCACACTATGATGGCATACTGATTCTGTGGGGCCTTTTTACAAGGATCTTTGCTGAGAGCAGTGTGAGAAAGCAGAGTCCCTTTCATAATAATTCCTTTCTTTTCTTTCCTTTCTTTCTTAGGTAACAGTTACCAAGGTCATGGCAATTTTGATTTCCCTCATGGGAATCCTGGTGGAACTTCCATGAATGACTTCATGCACGGGCCACAGCTGTCCCACCCTCCAGACATGCCAAGCAGCATGGCAGCTCTTGACAAGCCTCTTAGCCACCCCATGCAGGAATCTGTAAGTAAAGTTAAAGCCTGATCTTTCCCTTTTTTAATTCTTGGGGTAAGGAGCAATAGAGGAATCTGTATATTGATTGTGAGGTGCTCTTGGCTTGTAGTGGATTCTTCTATGACATTTCCTGAAATAGAAAAGATCTGGAAAATAGGGTCAGAAGTGTTTTTTTTCTTTTAGGGTTTGATTTTGGGATAAGGGAGGCAGCAGGTTTGAGCTTTTGGAGTTGTAACTTAAGGTTGTTTATCTGAAAGAGGCAGTGTGACCCTGCTCATTAGTGTTAATCATAATGCTTTGCAGCAGCACATAGAAAACCTAGGTTTCATTTCCTGGACCAAGAGGATCTGTGAATACCCAGACTCAACAGAGTATCACATAAAGCGTAGCACTGACTTGCTTCAAAACAGGAGTGCAGCCTCCTGCACATCATCCCTTGGGACAAACATTTACATCAAAACATTGTGACATTACATCTTGCCCAGGGTAAATTGAGTGTCTCTTTAAACAGCCCATAAACTAGTCTGGTAGGATGTAGAATAGTAGCTTAGATGGTGAAAGACTGTTTGGATTTCAAGGATAGGTGCCAACCCTGCTCTGATAGCATATCAGTTGTTGAGAGGTTTTTAAAAAACATGATCCTCAGGTCTTAAGTGAACAACTGGACCATAGATCAGAGGAAGGTTGTTCATCCCAGAACACTGCATTTTATGTGCAGAATTTTATATCCAGAAAATACACTACTGCAGTAATTAGGCGGATAGAAAACCTACCAGCAGCATTTAGCTTTTCAGGCTTGACTGGTCATCTATTTTAATTATAGAACTTATATCTCCCCTTCTATGTTTGTTTAAATAACAAGACAGGGGCTGTATAACATCTGGCACTGTGTCAGATGGAATGGAAGAACATTTAACTTGACAAGTCATCTGTGCTATGTCTTTAATGAGTATTAGGAAGCACACTTGCAGTATATAATAATGATGTGAGGTGGGAGCTGCTTCAGATTGCTCTACTGATTCACTGTCTCTTGCAGCTGGCAGTAGGTTTTTAGGTCGGCAAGGAATAAGAAGGCATTCACAAAGGGTACTTAGAACATGTTGGAAAGCCCAGAAGGTGATAGGAAAAGGCTGGTTGTAGAGAAGTAGTCCAGAAACCAGAAGTGACATTGTGCACTGTAAGTTAATACACAATAATTCAAGGCATACAAGAAAATTAGTCTGACAAACTCTCTGCACCCAGATTGGTGAGCAGTCCATGGTATCTGCATCTGAGTCAACTGCATGGTACTAAAATAAAGTATAGTGTGCATTTGCTACCAGCAGTAACCATCCATGCAAACCAACTATGCCTTCGAAATCAAGGGTGCAGAGACTTCTGCTTTGCCTCCAGCTAGAGAACACTTCAAACGAGTCATAAGTCAGTTGATGCAGTTTGCCTTCATCAGAGTTAAGCAGTGTTACTGCTCTTGTAGCTGGCCAAATGAAATTTCACCAGACAAATGGCAGATTATCTGCTTAACATACGAGTGAGGAGCTGAAAAGTTGTACTGCCTTTTATAAACTGTACTACTAAGAGAAAATATTAAGGGCAAAATTCTCTCCAACCTATGCTTCTCGCAGAAGAGTAAAGGGGTAATGGGAGCCCTATTTTGCAGTTGTTAGGTTTTATGGGCCAGTGGGACAGCCCTGACATTGATTTAGTAAATTGTCTCTCTACCTGTAGACCTTTGCTCCACCCATTCCTCTCTGTGATGTGCTCCCTGTGTTCCTGCAGAGACAGAAGTAGCAGTCAGTAGTATGTATGATGTATATCATCTGATGGTTCCTTCCTGCCCACCAGAGAAATGCTCAGTTGACAAGTTATGGCTGTTTTGCAGCTACATTGCCCTGACTGAATTACACAACGAAATCATATTGACTGTGAGAATCTTGCCCCAAAGTCTTCAGATAATTTCACTTGAAGAGATTTTGTTAGGAGCCTACTTCAGTTACTATTATTACTAGTATTATAAAGTGTCCATTTTCATCCCTCTATTTGTCTTCAGGTATCTTTCTATCTTTCCTCTCTCCTACCTTAAAAATAAAGCTTTGCTGTAGGAAGTGAACAAGACTATATAAATGTGAAAAACAACTATGTAAATCTACAACTTATCTGTAACTGTATTCTATTGCACCAACTCTTGAGTTGCACAGCCACATTTTCTGTGAACAGGACACCACTATATTTATATAACTGCAAAACACAATGCATGATAATAGGAATATTAATGTAAACCAAGCTAATGCATAGCATGTTTTGTTTACCTTTACCTCTTTATTCATTTATTTTTTGTTTTTACTCTACTATGTACATATCTCCATTATAGAAACATAATTTAATGTTGCTCCTTTGTGTACTTCCAACTTTCCCACTGAGGTTGAAGGAAGTTCAGTAGCCAACATGTTCAGTAGCTCAGCAGGTCTCCACCACCTTAGTACTATCAGAACTTACTCTCATTCTTGCAAATATTGTGCTAGTGCAGGGGCGGGCAATTAATTTGGGCAGAGGGCTGCTTGATGAGTTTTGGCGAGCTGTTGAAGGCTGCATGGGTAGCCCTGCCCCTTCAGTTGCCCCACCCCGTGGTCACCCTCTTGGGACCAGAAGTCCTGCTCCCTAACCCTGGACTTTTGCCACCAGAAGTCCCTCCCCTTGCCCCTGGAAGTACTCTTTTTGGAGAGGTGGCCTTGGAACCTGACCCCTCCCACAAGCAAGGACCCAGCCCACCCCATCAGGCTCCAGTCATCAAAAGCTGGCACCCATCACTGGTGCCAGCATGACCTGGTCCTGACTCATCCCAGCTTGCCCCTCCCCCTGTGGCACAGCAGAAGCCAGCCCAGGCCCAGGTCCCCTCACCAGCACAGCACCCTCCAGTGCTGTGGGACCTCTCCTGTCCCAAGCCCGTCCTGAGCAGCACACAGCTCTACTGTAACTTCTGCTGGCTGGTGCTGACCCAGCCAGGCTTGTCCTATCCCCAGCAGCATGTGGGAAGCTGGCTTCGGCCGCAAGCTGCTCCGGATGGGAGGAGCCCGGCTGGGTTAGCACCAGCCAGCAGAAGTGTTAGCGGAGTCGTGTGCCGCTCGAGGCTGACTGGCACAGGTAGGGGGAAACTGCAGCTAAGCCCCTGCCACTCTGCCTGGGCTCGTCCCCGCCCCAGCAGCACATGGCTCCGCCGCCACCTCTCCTTCCTGGTGCTGACTGAGCTAGAGCTGCAGCCCAGCTGCTGCTTCCCCTCCCCAGTGCTGGCCCAGCCCAACGCTGCACAGCCTGAGTGGCGTGGCATGGCATGGCATGGCATGGCATGGCACGGCATGGGGAAAGGTTGCCCAGCAGCCGCTTTCCTGGGCTTACCTGCTGGGCAGGGCCCTTTCCAGTCCCATGCAGCAAAGCAGAACCTGGCCCAGACGCTCTTTCCCCTCACCGGCGCCACAGGTTGTGGCCCAGCCCCACCGCCCCTCTCAAGCTGCAAACATGGCCTGAGCCGGGGTGGGGCGAGGCCACCTGGGACAGGCTGAGATCAGGGTTGGCTGCCTTGCAACCAGAACCCAAGGAAACAGCCTGAGGTGCTGCAGCCGGCAGCTGATGCCTCTGGCTGCCACTGGAGGCTTTTAGAGAGGCAGCCGCCATTACCTGGGTTTTGAAGGGGCTCCGCAGGCTGGAAGGAAGTGCTTGGCAGGCCGTATTTTGGCCTCCCCTGTGCTAGAAGCTTCTTGCTTCTATATCAAACTGATAGCTTAGCTCAGTGCCCCAAATCTGACATAGACAAACACCTGATGTTTCCAAAGATATTATAAATAGTCTCATCCTGGACAGCAGGGAGCAGCCTTTAGATAGGGCTGAGTAGAGAAGGTTGATCACACCAAGTGTTTCAGGAAATGTGGCAAATGAAAGAGAAATTCTGACATTAGGTTTTAGCAATAATGAATTGGGTTTTTAGAAATATCATTCATCAACAATGATGTTCCACCCATGTAAGAAGAAGAGAAAAATAAATCCAAGATCTGGCATATGGCTACAAGAAAGGAAATGAGCCTTTAGTGTTATAGGATCTTAGTGAGCACCCATATTGGACAAATATAACTATGATACATATTACTAAGTATATTCAGCAGTAATTTGAGGCTCTGCAGTGAGATGGAAACACAAGGTGGTAGATTAACCTGCATTGCTCTTTTCTCTACAG
The DNA here is from genome assembly GCA_030014935.1 of Caiman crocodilus. NCBI lineage: Eukaryota > Metazoa > Chordata > Crocodylia > Alligatoridae > Caiman > Caiman crocodilus. Next base: position 46,764,539 of record JAGPOW010002742.1, read on the forward strand.
TCAGATTACCATTGAGGTCAGAAGATTTTTAGGCCACAGCTGGTACATTTATTATCTAGAACTCACACTTGTATACATCATGTGAGCACTGTGGTGCCATTAAGTAGTCAATAGAGTTGTATCCCCACAGCTCTTAAATGTCTGTTTTCTGGAGTGCTTACATTATAGGAATACCAAAACACAAGAGAATTGGTGGTCTCAGCAGTCTTTGCTGTACACTCAAGCTGCACCTTTTTTAGACTTTGCATTATAATGCGAATTAGTGTCTTCAAAAGATAAAAGGAGCATGAACAAAGATGCCTGAGAAAACAGTTTACTCTATAATCAACAATCAGATATCAAGCTAGACAATGGATTATAATGCTGGGGTTTTTTTAATCTTTATCACTCAATGTCATAATGAACAATTACCATCTAACTAATAAATACTTCAGGGACCAAAATGCTAATTTGACTAGTCAAGTCAAATGTCAGAAGGGTTTTTTGGGTTCAAATTGTATAAATTAATCAGACACCTCCAAAATAATCATTTTGTGAGAAGAGAAGGGAAAACTCTTTTCACAGTTTCTCAGTACAACTTCAATTGTTTTTAAAAATTGTTTACATTTCAACATTTTCTATTGAATATTTCTTCAACAAATTAATAGGGCAGTCAAAGCATTTAAATAGCTATAACTGCTGTTTAGTTTCTCTACACTTACACATAGCTGTTGTTTTGTGATTTGTGTACTGTATGGTACATAGACTTTGTAGTTGTCTTCCCATTTGGAAAAAGCTGTATTACATAATGCACCCTCAGACTGGTATAACTGGATCCATGCTAAAAGGGAGAGGGTTTGCTCCAATCTTTGTCAATGTCTTTATGTCCTGGCGGTATGAAGAGGCCTGTGTGGAAATTATCGTTTTGCAGTTATGATTACAGTTATGCCCTCTTTTACTGCTGTTTATACTGTAAAGAGACTGGAAAAAAAAACTTCCATGTAAATATGCATGGGGCCTCCACTGTATTTTCATTTTCAGAAGCAGAGACATGGTTGAATAAAAAATGACTGTTTTCAATTCATTGACTGTTGTAAAAGCATTCTATTAAGATTAGCTTTTCTATTCATATTAGGTTTTAGAATAACTCCCTTTTTCTTTCCAAAATTAAATTTTAAGACTAGGTAGTCTGACCATGCTCTTTGCAGTGGAAGGGTCAGTTCTGACATAGTGTTTTCTTTGCTGGCTTTTGTTGGTTTGTGTTGGGTTATTTTCATGCTATTATTGTTTGTCTCTGCTCTTTTATTTCAGCTCTACTTTGTGGCAATATGTAGACATTGTTCACATTTGCTCATCCATTTACCCAGTTAGTGTGAGGACACTCGCTTTATGAACAGCCATGCACTTTTTTTCTCATGGCTTCAAGGTCAAGTTCTAAAGAATGTTTTGGCATTAAAAGTGACATGTAGGGCACTGACAGACATGCAGGGAAAAAGTGCTTTCCCAGAAGAAGCAGCGTGTTAGTTCAACTCAGCTCTGCAGAGTCTGTATATATTGGGTTCTTCAGTAGGCCTTTTTGGTGCTTTTAGCTAAAACTGATTCTATGAGTTATTAGAGAAAAGTGCCATAAAAGTCCCATTGAAGCATCTGATCTATACAGACATTGGGCGAGCCAGGTCCAGCCAGCGTGATGCCTCTTCTGAGCATACTCTGGACTCAGCGCATGGAGTTTAAAGTGCCATTTTCGGGGAGGTGTGGGGGGTACTTCTGTAAGCAGCTGTAAAGGAAGGAAGTATTGGGCTTGTGCCCTTACTTCTCTGTGATGTGAAAGGAGAACAGAAAAGTTCTTCCATAATAACAATGTTTTGAGCATTTGTTTGGTTTGGGGAGGTTTTCCTCCCATAAAAATATCAAGGCTGGCAAGTCTTTACCTATTTTTATTAGAGGTGTCAAATATAAATGGGGAACTTTCTCAGCCCTCAACTGGAGATGTTCAATCCCTGACAAAGACAGCTCTTTTGGCAGATATTTTTTTGTAACCAAACCCCATTCCCCTCCAAGATTGGAGTGGAATGTTAACAAAATCCTGAGTAGTGTCTGAGTAAAAATGATGCATCTTCAGAGTTAATCAGGTCTCTCTTGAATAATTGAACTAATGTCATAATGCAACTGCTTCTCTGCTCATCCATAGGTGTTCAGGGAAAACACCACTAGGTGTTTAATTACACCTGAATTACTAATCCAAAAAAGAGAAGACGGCTGCTTTTTTCATGCCTTCTTTTGCACATCATGGTAAAGCAACAAAAGCCTGCACAAATCCAGTGTATTTTTTCCCCTTTGCTAATGACCTTTAAAGAGATAAACATTTCCTCTAATTTTGGGATATGGGATTCTCTTTTCTGATTGCTTTTTTTTTTTTTGGTTTGTTTTAACATTCAGTTACGGAGTTTCATTTTCTTCAGACACCTTGACCACTGTAAGTCGTGGCCTCACTTTCTTTTCCTGCTTTTTTCCTCCTTCGCAGATCCCTCATCCTGGCAGCACTGATCAATCCCATAGTTCCATGCAGCAAGGTTTGCACGTACCTCACCCCAGCAGCCAGTCAGGGCAGCCATTACATCACAGTGGTCCTCCTACCCAGCAGTCCCGGCAGCCACCACAGGCCGCTTCTAGCAACCATCCACACAGTGACCTGACCTTTAACCCCTCCTCAGCCTTAGAAGGTCAGGCTGGTGGACAGGGAGCATCTGACATGCCGGAGCCCTCACTGGATGTAAGTCTGTGTCATACTATCATCTGCCTGCCTTAGACTGTGCTTTACGTTTCTGCGAGGTTGCGGGGGGAGGAAGGAGAGGGAGAGGGAAGCAGCTTTCGCAGCACATGTCATCGTTTCATGCTTTGTTACATGAACTTAATCACTGAAGCTGAGATGACAGGCACTCGTGGCTTGCTGAGAAAACCTTTCTGTTTTAAGCAGCTGCATGACACTCAAGCCATATCTTTCTAGCATGGGTGTTTCCATTCAAGCAAGCTTTTCTCAAGAGAGAGTGGCATTTAAGCATCTTTCTTTCTTTCTTTCTTTCTTTTTTTTGACTGGTGAGCCTGAATATTACGGGATCCTGAAGTTCTCCTGAACAAGGGGCAGGGAAGGGAATCCTTATGATTCAGACCAGGGCCTGAATTCGTAACTGAGCAATTGTAATTTGGTCCCTGCTTCCCTTTGCTCGTGGTTTGCACCAAACTGGCGTAGTTTACCATCCCTCTCCCTTCTAGCTGGTGTAGCATTAGGGCTGTGCCAACATCTGTACAATAGCAACCCTGCAGAGGCTATTCCTCCTCCACCATGCAAAGACAAACTGGGCAGATGGTCCATGGAAAGGAGTAAGCTAAACAGATGCCTTTTCCCACTTACTCCTCTCCTGGTTCACTTAAGGGTGCTTGTGACTGAATCCTCTTCTGTCAGTTTCTCTGTCTTCATACACTTTTCTAATAAAAAAGCACCACTTCTTCACATTTAAATTTTGTAGTGGGAGGATTTGATTTGGTTTTGAATAATTTGCTCCCGTGCTCATATTTCTTGGTGATTGTAACTTTTAAGAAATGTTCACAGGTGTGCTGCAGACTTACATATGTGTTTTATTATTCATGCACACTTGTATGTTCTCTGCCATATACCAGCCTTTAAATAACCTTACAAAGAAGGGGAGAGAGGCAAGATCAGGGCAGATTGGATGAGCCAAACCATTCTTGAACTACTACCTATAAAATGCTCTGAGTGGGTTAGTATCCAATAAGCTTACATGGAAATCATTAAGGGACTGCAACTTGAGTGGCAGCTATAGAACTGAATCCTTAGAGACCCCATTCAAATAGCATTAATAGGTCACACAAACATTTAAGTAACAGTTTTCTTTTGAAATAGGCATTAATTTTCCAGTACCTAAATGATATGCAGACTATTTAATATCTGAATCTCTAGCATAATATACTGAGCACATAGTTATTACTCATCAAATCAGAGTGGCTTTATAAAAGGAATGCAGAATTTTCTTAGTTGATAAGACAAGTAGAGTAGAATGTGAAAAGAGTTCTTTAGAACATAGGCAGATATTAATTACTGAGCAACACTTTGTAATGGGCTTAGCTTTTAGTGAACATGTGAAGTGAGGATTGGATAAAAATGGCATGTGACATTATTAGTGTATCAGAAGCAAGTTTCAAAATTTGCAATAGATGTCTGGCATTGTCTACTCATTGCTAGGCAAATTACACTTACTTTTCCATTGCAACTCTCAATGATTCCCAGCACATAAGAATGTCTCTGAAGACCTTTTCTGCTGTTCTCCAGCTGCCTGGAAGATATTCCAATTTTCAGAAACCTTCCCTCTTTTTACAGCTCAGAGAGCAGGTCAAATTATCCACTAAGTGGCAAAATTATCTAATCAAAGATTACATTTACAGTACATCACTTTGGACTAAAGGCATCACTGGCTCATTTTGGCCACATTTAATCAAATTCACTTGTCTTTTACCACTGTAGGTTTATTTTAAACGTATTCCTAAACTTGAAAAAGTTTGTCTGGAGACTTTATCCAGATTTTCAAAAAGGATATGAAGCAATGAGACTCAGAAATTAATTACATTAATTCTTTACAATAAATTGAACTATAAGATCTCAAGGACAAGAGCTATATTTTTCCCTGTACAGTACTTGACCAGTGGGCCACAGTTTTGGGAGAGCGTGCCTTTATGTAGTATTGTATTAAAAAATATTAATAGTATGTGAGAGGAGTAAGTGCTCTATCTCTTTAGTTCAGAATGATAGCATGTTCTTAGGTGTAATGCATGGTCTTGGAAAAAATAACTTCTAATAAAAGTTACTTTGGTGAAATTCAGCTTTTTTTAAATTCCCACCATCATTTTTTTAAAAGCAAATAGAAAGAACAGTTTTCATATCTCTGTTAATTAAAAATGTCACTTACATTTCTTTATAAATGTATTAAAAATACATTTACTTGATTAAAATTAGGGGACTGGCCTGCTTTTTCACAGCAATAACATACCTAATGTTAGTATAGCAGTGCTTTGCCATGTTAGTCTGAAGCCAGATGGAAGGCAGGGCAGAGTGGCATGTCTGCAATGCCACAAATGACACATTCAAGTGTTCTCTGTACTGCAAGAGTTTTTTTGATATCCAGGGGTCAAAAAAATCTGTGGCGAAAAAAGGCAGCGCATGCCACTCAAAAGTGGAGCCAAAATACCCAGAGCCGTACTACGGCTACCAGCCAGGCTCTGCGCAGCAAAATTGCCACTGCTGCAGCCCCAGGAGGCCCCAAGGACCTCAGGTAAGGCTGCTAGGGTCAGCCAGGTGCTGGCCCCAGTCTCACCTACTGCCCCCAGGGTATCTTACTGTGCTCCAATGTGTGCTCAGCACAGGTGTTCTCTGGGAACAACAAATGGTGGTGCATGGTGCGTCGCTGCTAGTTTTCCTTGAGGAACCAAACATCTGCACCATGTGTAGATGCAGTCTTAGACACTAACTAGTTCCAAGAAGCATGAGCTTTCATAGACCAATCTACTTCATTAGGTCCCAAATCCGACTTCGGATTTGGGACCTAATGAAGCAGGTTGTTACTTATGAAAGCTCATGCCTATCCAACCACCCTTGCCTAGCGTTCACCTAATGTTAGTATAGTAGTTGCAGCATTGTAAAGTATACATTTTAGTTTTACAAGACTTAAAAACACGCGGCAATTGGAAAGTTGTCCATCTCACTGCTGATACATGTGCTAAAGTTGTCCATATTGTTTTAATCTTGTCAGTGAGAGAATAAAACATACTTATTACAGACCCCTTTTCCCTTCCCAATTTTTCATGCAACATTTTTTGCTTTTCAAGAAGCCATTAGGTGTAGAATAAACTGGAAAATGTCACTGGCTATGAAACAGAAGTTAGGATTCCCCTATATGTGTTGGATCAAAAGGGTGCTGAACAAGAATATATGAAGCGGTTTGGCAGTGGGAATATAATTAGAAAATATTTCTGCAAGTACTCTCCAAAAGTTACAGTTATTAGGGAATATACCCTGCTGCCACATCGGGGTATCGTACCCCTGGGCCCTTAACTTAGTCTGAGTCGCACCATAAGCTGCTGATGATTCACCTTTCCAAGAAATGCTATTTTGTCTACTTAAAGCTTTCATTTAAATGATGATCAAAATCAGTACACATTGGATTTCTAGTTTTATGCTTTTTGTGAATGTTGCATATGAGAAAATAATCAAGAAAAACCTTTGAAACCATCACCAACCAGGGAATAAATTGAAATCCATGTTTCTCTCTATGAAATTTGTGATGGTGTGGTTGGCTATGAAATTGTAAATGACACGATACTGGGATGACTGAAATTCTCTTGGCAAAAGTGTGTTATACAGGTTTTCCCAATTAAGTGACCATAAAATCTTGATGCTTCACTACCTGAATGAGTTTTGTGTGCGTCACATCTTTGGATCTATTCCAGTATATACACATGAAAGTCAGTTTCCAGGAGCAGACAGGTTTTAATCCCTTGTTCTACGAACGCATTTCTGTTACCTGTAATTTTCCTTTTATCTTTATATTTTGTAGCTGCTTCCAGAACTCACAAATCCAGATGAGCTGCTTTCGTACCTGGATCCTCCTGACTTGCCAAGCAATAGCAATGACGACCTTCTTTCTCTCTTTGAGAATAACTGAAATCATGTGTATTTCCCCCATCCCTCTCACTTATTCACACATGTGTGGCTGCACAGCAAGGATCTTAACACTCCCTTTCCACAGAAGATAAAACAAAGTCACGACAGTGATCAATGGTGCACTCCCTGCTTTTTTCATCTCCAAACTGTTTTTGTCAGCGTCACGGACTGTGAAAGCAACGGGAGGAAAAAATAAACACATGTGGTGAACTCAGACTTCTGCTAAGCATCACAACAAAGCATAGACAATTGTGCAGCTATTGGAAACCCCATTCTTTGTTAATCCCATAGAGAGAGAGTTCTGTGATACACATAGTGTGAAGTATCCTGGTAAAAACCAATCTTGGCAAGGGAGGAAAAGGCAACAAAATGGAACTGTCTTAATTGACCAGTCTCATAATGTCCTTCCAACGACTGTTCTTCCATTTTTTTTAAAACTGTATCTCCCTTCTACCCACTTACCTTTCTCCACTTTCCCCAATTGCAGATTTGTGTTGGACAAATTGTATTGGCCACACACACAAAGGAAAACAAAACAATACAAACAAAACCACATAAAACACCAAAAAGCACAAATTGTACAATAAAATGTCAAGGTTAGGGAAGAAACACAAACCGCATCAAAGGGAGACTTCTGGTTAGCTAATGTTTTGTCTTCAGTAGAAGAGTCCTGTGAATCTCCAGGCTGCAGCCAGTGTGTGTTTGGGTTTATGAAATGCAGGAATCTTCCATGCTCATTTGCAAAAGATTCCTCTGCTCAAACACACAGACTTAATGGAGGGGGGAGGAGGAAGCAACTTTTCTCTGTTTTTTTTTTTGTTTGTTTCTTTTTGCTGGTTTTGGTTTCAAATCACTGCCATTTGTGGCTGCATTAATATCCAACTGTTGAGATTATTTTATATATATATATACATATATATATATTTGTCATATATCCATATAAGGCTATATCCATACAAGGGGCCAGGGGTAGTGCAAACCAAAATGTTCTTGATTATCACCCAGAGCCTTCAGATTCCTCAGCCTCTGTGTCATTTGGTTTTCTGTACTGCACAATGCATAGTGAGATGAGCTGGGTGAAGGAAGGTCAAAAAGCACTGTAACATCACTAATAGTATATTCTTATTAATAATCAACTTGAAAGGGGCACTGAAATTGGACAGACACCTTAGAGCTTCTCTTGTTTTGCTTTATGTTTTATTTTCAAGACTGTTACATATAGTTTTGCTTTTTACTTTTCTTCTTCCTTTATTTTAACTCTTGAGCTGCCAGGATGTTTGTTCACCAAGGATGGGCATGGGGAAAATAAGTAATTGTTGGTATGTTACTACTGCCCTCGGCAGACCCAGTGCCACAATCACCGTCTTGCCCCTGTGATCTGTGCTCCTCGTGTGGTTGCTTCTCTTGCATGAGCTTCCTATTGCTTCTGTGCCCATTTTTGTGTGCGATCTCTCTCTTGTCTCTCTCTCTCTCTGTCTTTTATAAATTATGTACAGTAGCTGTGTAAGAAGTGCATGTGTGCCAACTTTGCCCTTGTGGTGCGACATTTCAGCTTTTGCCCACTGTACAGTTCTTGTTTTCTTTGTTACTAAGACAAATTTGTCCAACCCATTTCCTCATCCCAACTCCAATCTAATATGTCTTTATTCGTGCTCAACTATAAGTTTTCAACTTAAGTGCCAGACGGAATTATGTTGGGTTTTTTGTCGTTACTGTTGTTCTTGTCTCTTTGAATAGGTAATTCTCCCCCTCCTTTAGTTTGCGATGTAAATGGCATGCCATGTGCTTACAGTTCTGGATTTGCTTTCCTCACCAAAGTCATTTTTGTAAATTCTTTTTGTTAATGTTTCCCACTACTGCTGTACATGCGTCGTGATATATATATGCTAGTCAGCAGCACCTTGCTGTAGATATTAAAGGAAATGGCAGTTTAGTTCTTTTATTTTCCAGTAGGAGTATTGAATCTGTCAAACATTTTATGTAGAGATGTTCCCACACTTATATTTTTCCTGTTTCAAGTTTTTTTAAAAAAGGCGCTGTTCATTATGCAAAATCAATTATTTTAAGAATTGCTATTGTAAATATCTTTGTGAATATTTTAGTATTGTCTTTGATAATATTCAACATTTTCATGATCTGGTTATACTTTTGCTGGTGTTTTTAAATACCTTGTCTGAAGAAAAATATGGGTCCTTTTTTTAAAAAAAAAATAACGAGGGTTCTTTAACAGAATAAGGGAGCATTTTTTTTCCTTTGTAAATTCGCCCAACCTTCTTATCCATTTCTCTAATGAACTGATACATCGTGCAGTACCTGGACGATCAGGGTCCAGCTCTGTCATGCAAACAGGATACTAGGTGATTGCTTGGGGCAAAAGTAAAATGTTCATTGACTGCGTGTGGCTGATGTGGGCTGGCAATGGCAGGTATTGGGCCAGTTTACCTCAGTCAACAGAACAGCTAGCACCAGCTGTTTGAACAAGTAAATGTGCACTATGGCAAGCAGCAAGTCTATAAGGTACAATATTTATATCATTCTGTTGGCATTCTGGTCTTTGAAACTGGAGCTCTCTAACACTTGGGGCTGTTGGTGCGGGGGAGGGGGAGGGAAACAATACTTTATGTTTGTTCTGCTTAGAATTGTCTTTTTTCTTACGTAGACTTGACAGCCAGTAGAGAATCTCTACACAATATTAATGATACCTTTATAATACATAGTGACATGGTTGTGGTGTGGTGCTACGATCACACAACTGGTAGAAAAGACCATTCTTCAGTTACAAATGTGTTTTGTAGCCATTTTACTGTAGTAGTTTTCCTCTGTATTTTGCTGCATCATTTATATAGGTGTTTAAGTCATTTGCATGGGCAGATAATGATAAACTGACAATGTATTGCCCTTAGGGATTTTTTTTTAGCCATAGATCTTGGAATAAAGAATGCTTCTTGCTATGAGCTGAAACTGGTTGCACGGATTCTAGTCTGGTTCTATTAAATTGCTTCACCCCATTGTTGTTCGAGCAGCTGACTAAATTTGCTACCTGAAAAGTTTCTTCTGTTTAAGAAAAAATATTCATTTCAGATCAGATGTATTAAGGATTGATCTTTTGCTATAGTATTTTAACTGTATCATTTACAGGGGTACCTGTTGGAAAGCATAAAGGGACAAAACCCACAAAGAATAGCAACATGTTATGCGTGTTTTTTGCATTTACTTCGAACAGTAATAGTGGAGAATTAAAACAGACCTTTTTGCAGTTAATGTTTTAAGTCTATGGGAATATTTGCTTTCTAAGACAGTAATACAATATGGTTCTTAGCCATCACCCAACTGTCGAACATTTGAGACAGTTTCAAGACTCTCTGTCAGTTAAAATCAGGTACTGTACAGGGGATTCAGCATGGAAAAGCTTTTAAATGAAAGTGTAATTAACTTTTAATCTTTTCACTGCCATAATGTTAAAATGTAGAGAAAAACCTACCAAATAGGATAATCACAGTCATTTTCCTTTAAAGCTCAATTATGATATGAAATTCCCAGTAGTGTTTTTATTATATTTTTGTTTATTTTTTTTAAATTGTTCCCTTTTGGAAGCTCATCTGGGAAAGAACCCACAGAGATCTACAGTTCTGCTGCCAAGACATTATTATAGGACTGACAGATACACGCCAATGTCTGCAGTGGAGACTCAAGGGACAGCTGTACATATGTAAATGACAAATAGAGACATGTTAACAGAAATGCATTCATTTTCCTTGGAATGTGCATTGTTTTTATTTCACAGGAAAAAAAAAGCTTGAAGCTCCATCTTATGTGGAAAATGAATCCTGTTTGTTAGCGTTTGTGAAGTCTCAGCATTTGTTTCACTTTCACTTCTGTAATATACTCTGACTCCTTGTTTTGTTTTGTTTTACCTACATGTAATATCTAGCTTATGTGTACTAGTCTATCACCTGTGTATTTTTAGGGTGCTACAGAAATAATGAAGAAAATAAGGGGATTAAAAAAATTGTAACCAAATTCATACTTTGTACAATTTTTGATATCACGATCAGAAGAGAATTAAAAAAAAAGTACAATCTGAAGTAACATGCAAAAATGGCCATTGTCCTTGTTTGTACATTGTATGTACAGTACAATGCAATCATTTCATACTTTAAACTGGTCAGAAAAAATAATTGTGATTTTTAGTCTTGCAAAACTGTATGTAGTTAGATGATGTGACAACCTAATATTTATCTAATAAATATGTATTCAGATGAAACCTGTATATTAGGTGTTCATGTGGTTATTTTGTATTTAAAGATCAAATTATTTGACTATTGCTAGACATTTATATACTCTGTTGTAACACTGAAGTATTCTCATTTGCTTATGTTATTTTTTTTCCTAAATAAATTTGCAAAAATTAAGGTTTGGCTAATTGGCACCTGCTTTGTAAATTTGAAATTCTTTTCTTTAAAACCAACAGAAGAAATCCACTTTGTACATTCAGTTGAAAATGATTATACTACACAAGGGAAATATATAGGAAAGTGGACCGGGATACAGAAGGGCAAGAAGGGATGAACCAGGGTGTGGAAGATGGAAAATTGGATGGACATAGATTTTCGGGTGGGTACCAGACTGCAGACAAAAGCAGTCAAAAGCCCCCTACCTTGCTGTTTATATTTTGAAATGAAATCTGTTTGCAGCATTGGGAAATAACAGCAGGAAGGGTTGTCTCTTGTGTTGAAATCTGTGTGTTCTATAATGAGAGGCTATTGTCTATTCTTTCTTGTGGCTTTCATGGAAGGATTAAACATCTAATACAGCATCTTGTTAATTTTGTCTTTGTTTTAAATCCCCAGGCATTCTAATATTTTTAGGTAAATCAGAACCTCTAATTAAAATAAATTGAGTGATTTGGGAAGAAAATTGGAATCAGATTTTTTTTTTAAACTTCCCAAAGTTAAAAATGTACAGCCTGCTTTTAAAATACATCCTTTCTGACCCAAATCCTACCAAATTTATGGTTGGAGCATACATTTCTGTACACTGAATAAACTCAGTGAGATTATGTGTGCAATAGTAAGAGGTGCCAAAGTCTTACAGATTCAGGGCTGACTATTGCAGGTACAAAGAGCAGCAAATTGCCTTAATATGGAGTGTTTCAGGAACAGCTATATCTGAATAACTCAATGTATGGACACAATTATTCCAGAATAAGAGTATCATATACACACTTAGCTTTAATCCACTTTCAAAGTGCATTAATCCAAGCAGCATTTTTCCATAATGCCTACCATATGGCTTTACTCTGAAATATCCATGCCTGAAAACTCCTTGTAGAGACAAATCCTTATTCTTGCTTGCAAATATACATTTGTTAGGCATATAATAGTCAGGTGTGGTTTGAGAGTCTTCCCAGAATCTGACCATTGATTTTTTATTTATTGGGGGGGGGGGCCTTAATCTCTAGTGTGCTGTCAGCAGTACTCCTCTGAGAACTCTCACATAATAAAGTAAAATAGCTGAGTTAAATTGGATGGTGACCAAAAAATTAATACAGAATAAGCATCTAGCTTTGCTCTGGGTCTCCCACTCATTCCAGCAGATGAGTAGTTGTTTTCTTGTTTTCATTTTCCTGGAAAATGCCATCAAGTCTCATGCAACATTATATGCCATGCAAAAAATTGCTACACCATTATGAGGATGGTATGAAGAGTTCAAGAAATGTTCTTAAGAAAATTTGTACAGGTGAATCATCTCCATTAGGGTACGTGATAGAATCACAATAAGTAGTTCTTCTATATCTTGTTGATACTGATTTTTCCTTTTATACAGATGAACAGTTTATTCTATGTATCATTCATTCAAATCCTGCATTATGAGCTTACCATTTATTAATATTCTTTATTTAAAGGATAATTCATTCTTATATAGCTTCCAACTTTTCTCATTGCCAAATATTTCCCAACAGCTCAGAAAAGGTATTCAGATGCTAAAGTAAGAGACCTAGGGTTCTCTCTGACTAACAAAGATCCTTGAATTTTTGTTGTTAGGGTTTTCCTTTGCCTTCTAACTTATGGCCTTTTTATGAAAAAGTGACCTGATTTCTTTAGGCCAGGGGTCAGCAACCTATGGTCCATCGGCCAGATTCAGCCTGCAAAGCTGAGCACAGTGTGATGGCAAGGAGGATCGGAGGCATTCAGAGGCAGAAGTAGACACAACTGGGCCACAAACGGCAGTCAGTCTGCTTTTGTTAATTTAGCCTGCCATCACTGAAAGGTTGCTGACCTCTGCTTTAGACTTACGGGGCAGGGAACATGTTTTTGGTCTGTGTTTGGACAGTGCCTATTGCCTAATACACTGGGGTGCTGACCAATTACTGGAAGACTTAGGTTCTCTAGTAATGTAAATAAGTATGGTTCCAACCAACTTCCTCCCATCTCGTGAAAAAAGTAGAATGACCAGTATTAAAAGTCAGAGGTAGTTAGACATGTTAGTCTGAAGTCAGGCAGAAAGCAGAGCAGAGATGCGCGAAAGCATCATATAATCCTCTTACCGATGCCTTATGTGATTAGGGTAGTGAGTAGTATTGTCTCATTCTCCTTCAGTGCCTCCTTGGTGTTTTTCTTCTTTAAAAGGCTTGAATACAGTCCTTTTTTTTTTAATGTTTTGGGCCCTGGTTTTCAACAGTGTTCTGCAAGTAAAAACATGCTAACCTATCTGTGTTCTGAATGTAGCCAAGTCCTTTTGACTCTCATTGTCATACACTTGACTCTCTTTCCTGAATTTTGAATTATGACTAAAATGTCACCCAATTATAGCTTTTCATTTTCTGTATCAAGATCCTACTTAGGATATTACTTCTACTGTATGTCCTTGTGTCAGTCTACTAACTGCATGCAGTTCTTCTCGAATATCTCAGATGCAGAGGATATGCCCCATTAGGGATGACCTTTGATCCATCTAGTTTGGTATCTTGTATTCATCATTATACAAAATACTTTAGAGGAATATAAAAGCAACCATTAATGAACCTAAGCAATTACATAATATTGTATAGAAGGAAGGGGCAAGGCAATTCTTTCATGACCCCAAAGGACTTCAACACACTCTTGATATGTATCATAATGATTTGCTTGCTCACATAGTTCATCCCTTCTCTCACAATTTACCTAACTGCTTGACCAAACTGGTGGCTCTTAGTCAATGGTTTCCCACCATATTTACTGTTTAGTGGATGCCACCCTTGTTAAACCTAGTCCCTTTTATAAATCTATTAGACTAACAATTAAATCATGACCTCCTTACCTAGTTTCCCTTATGATACACATACTTTATTTGCTTGTTACTTAACATCAAATTTGTAATTTTTGCTGGGGCTATTCTTATCTAGAGGTATGAAGTTAAATGCTCTCTAGATCAGCAAAACAAACAAGTTTTTATACATCTATGGAGGGAAAAATAATCAAGTTCCCCTGACTCCAAAGCTTTTTTTCTGGGTACTATGTGGACTATAAGTCATCTTGTTCTTCTTGAGTAGCCAGTTGTTGGACTACTTCAGATTTCTAATTGTATAGTATTGCATATTTTTTTCCTTCCAAAAATCTTGTGGTGGTAGTATTTGCTTAGCATTCTAATTTTTTTTTAAACCAAATAAAAAAAAATCCCACCCTACAAAGACTGAAATTTCAGAGCTCTTTTACATTTTTTAAGGTTCTCGCCTTCATTTTGTTGTAAACTGTTTTTTAAAACTCATATTGAAATCAATATCAAAATTGTGGTTTAACTAAAACCAATTTTCAGGAAGTGAAAAAGTCAAATAACCATTTTGGGATGTTTTACATTGACTTTTTGTATTTTTCTATTAATCTTTTCAAAATCTTTTTAGAAAAAAGTTCTAACGCAGGTTTCTTTTGCTTTTTAAGTCCACTGAAAGTAGTCATGTTCAGGCAATACTTTGTTATATAAAAACATTAACCTCCTCTAATATATGTAAACCTCCCCATTTTCTGTCCAAATACTATTTATTTTTAAAATGTGCTATAATTATTTAAGGGGAATGTTTAATGATGGAGCAGAGGGACTTTTAGCTAGGTGTAAGTCTTATTAAAGATAATGATAGTACATATGTAAATGCCTGCACTGCCCTTAGATAACAAGCATGCTTCTGCATTCTTTGGAGACCATTTCAACTCTTAGCATAATGACAATTTCTTTCATACAATAGAAATCCATTTTTCTGTAAGATATATCACTCCTTGCTTTTCCTTTTCTTCTTCCTTTCTCCTGCATGTTCTAATGCATTGTCTAATTGCTCCTGCTTGCCTCCTGATTATTTTTTAATTGTTTTAATCCATTATTTTCACATTTTGTGTATATTTGCTGCTGTATACAGCATTAATAATTCTCTACAGCCTTTTTCCAATTCCTTTCTGTGTCATCCTACCTCAGTGCTTAGGTATGTCAGATGTCACTCACTACCTATTTACATCCTTCCAAGCATCATTGTGCTGCCAGTCAGTGAGTGAAATCTTGGTCCTCCTGAATTCATTAACTACAGTGGGTCCAGGATTTCACCTGAAATCCTTATTTTGGAATTGATTTCCACCTAAACTATGCTGTGGCGTTCTACTGGTGCAGTGTTATTCTCCCTTTAAACTCGGTTTCTCAGTATCAAGAATTATACCCTATCTACATCCGTCTCACACTGTATGTAAAAAAACATGCCTTTACCACATCAAAAAAATCTCATTTTTTTTCTGAAGACACATCCTAGTGTTTTGGTTGGTAATGCTGAAGATGTCCTGTTAATGAAATTAAAGGAAATGTGTTGCTTCAGGTACTCACAGTTCCCATTTCACTCATTTCCAATTGCAGTCCTATTCAAAGCCTTAGCTGTAACACACACAGTGCTTGTATATCTTTTAGACAGGGCAGTTTGACAAGACCAATGTAATTTCTGCATTTTGGCTTCCAAGCTATGAACCAAAGGTTAGAGATGAGTGCTTATCTCTTCTGTGAGCTGGCCGTCTCTCTTTTGGTTTGAGGTTGAGATGTACTTGTAAGCAGGGGGCTAGGCTAGATGACTTCATGGCCATGTCAAGACAAACATGCGCATGTGTTCCCTCAGGGACAAATTTCCCAGTGTCAAAACCAACCCTGGTGCTGCAAATTAGTAGCATAGGAAATAATTGCATGTGCAGTGCCATAAATAGGTCCGTGGCACTGCATACAACACATGTGCACTTGTCATGGCGGACACCCCCCCATGAGATAACTTCCAGCTCTATTTTGTTATGATCCTATGATCTCAAAGGCTTTTTTTTTTAAATCCCTTTGAGGTTAATAGAAGTAGTGAACTTCCAGGAAGTTCTGAGAGAGAAAGAATGTTTTTGACCTAACCCCTAGTTTGGCAAGATGTTTGATCATCCACTATTTATCCATGTCAAAAAATAATCCACTGGGGAAAAGCAGCACAGGGCATGGTCCCGGAGCATGCCCTGAGGCAACCAGAGGCTGGGTCTTTCAGGGAGACATTTTAGCACATGGCCAGAGTCAGAGTGTTTCTGTGGCTGCCACATGTCCCTGCTGCTCTGGCACGGTGCCTGAGCATGCTGGAGCAACTAGGAGCAGGGCAAGGCTGCAGTGGTGGATTGGACCCAGGCTCTGTCCTAGTTAAGTAGGAACATGGGGGGTGGGACTGTGGGGGTGGAGGGGGAGAATGCTCAAGAGAGGTGGGTCCCTTGCCCACTCCCCACATGGTGCACAGCCCCCCCTGCAGCAGCAGCAGCAGCTGTCCGGGCACTCTTGACAGAGACCCCTGGATGTGCAGCAGTGCCACCTGGGACCAGGGGTTGCATGTAATGCAGGGTGCCAGTCTAGCCTCATGGCACCCAGTCTCGGGACCCACCCCTCCCAAGCAGTCCCCCCAATCCCCACACCATCCCACAAACCCCCTACCCACAAGTCCCACACCACCCAAAACTCCCATACAAGCCCTACATTCCCCGACAAACACTACACCCAGTGTTCCCATCTACCAGACAGGACAGAACAGGACCTGCTAGTGGGAGCTGCAGCTGCTGCACTGCAGCCCTGTTCTGTGCCCACATGTGGCCCCAGCCTGAAGGCACTGCTGGTCCCAAGAACCACTTGCAGAGTGTGATGGGCAGGGATAGGGATGCAGGTGGCAGCAGGAGTGTGTGAGAGAAGGAGATGGGGTCAGGGATGGGGAAGCGCTCCATGTAGGAGAGGCCACCAGAGCCAGGCTTAGAGCCCCTCTTCCCCACTAGAGCAGCCTGTACAGGAGAAGGCCAGCCTGGAAGGGAAGGGCCTTGCCCAGCCCAGTCTCTGAGCTCCAGTCAATGGCTTCCCACGAATTGCATGGGGATTACAGGGACCTGTGCACGGATGTGAGGAGCAGAACAGCAAGGGCTGGCTGGCACTGTTTAGAGCCACAAACCAATGGTTGGGACAGCTGCAGCTGCACTCATGTCTTGGTGCTGGGAGGAAACTAATGTGGGGCTGCAGTTCAGGAGTTAGGGCAAGGGCAGGGGCAGGGCATGGGCATATCAGTGTTGCTCGCCACCCCACATCCTAGTAAGTGAAGGGGGCAGGAGCAGTTCTGATTGTTTCTATGATAAAAAAAAAGCAAATGCCATATGTATAGATATTAGGATTTGTTTTTATTATGATGATAGAGGCAATGGTAGGCTTCCAAAATGCTTTAAAATTGTAAATATATCAACAAAACATCACCCAACTAATCTCTGTAGATATAGAGGTGTTTCATTTTAGTCGTGGAAGAACACAGATTTTGGGTATTTTAATGAGAGAATTTGCAATTTTTAAACAAGAAACACCAAGATGCCTGATATCGAGGTAAGTGGTAGGACTCGAGCAGAGGAGCCTGCCCATGGCCAGCACTGAGGAGTCAGCTGAAGGGCAGACAAGGTGGCTGACCTCCTGGCCATTTGGGGCCAAGAGAACATGCTTCAACAGTTCAAAGCTGGCCACCACAAGGAGCACATCTTCTGGGTGATAATTGCACAAATGGCAGAGCAGAGACACCAGAAGACATGTTAGAAGTGCCACCTGAAGGCCAACTTTGCAACAAAGGCCCACTAGCATCTGGTCCCATGGCCAACTGGTGCCTCCCAAGTCTAGGGGTCCTCCCACTGGCATTGCTGGTGGGGCAGGAGATGGTGAGCTCCCACAGATGCTGCTGACAGTGTCAGCAGCAGCCCTGTCAGGGGTGGCACATGCCCCACCGTTTTCTCTCTACATGTCACCTATGTTCGGCCCAAAGGTGCAGGTGGCTCTGCTATAATGTCCATACCACAGTCTAGGTGGCCGTGGGGTTCCCATCTGGGTCTGGCAGTTACGCAGCCATGAGGCCGCAGGTCCAAAAGGGGCAGATGCTGTCACAGGTGACAGCAGGTCACAGCCAGGCAGCAGCCCTCACTGCCAGACTGCTGCAGGGACTGCTTTTTGTTAGGGCTGCTTCAACAGCCCAGTTGGCACAAGGGGCTAGTGTCCCCAGATACCAATTGTCTGGGCCTCAAAAGCTCCTGTTGATTTGTATCTTCCAGAGATCATGAGCCTTAAGGTCCACTTAGTTAACTAATAGCTGGCCAAACGTTGGAAGATACAATTTTTTTTTTTTTTTGTGAAACAACTAGGAAAGAAAAGTGTAGGGGTGGCATGGGGGTCAAAGGTTCAAAATGTGACAAGAAGTTCTCCAGATGAAGACACTGAGCAGAACCCCCTGGGCTGCATCAACTGGTCCTCAAAGGCATTCAAGGAGTTGGTAGATGCTGCCCACTGGTGATCTGCCTGGAAATATCAAGGAGGCAAGTGACAGCAAAGTGGCTCTGCACTCTCTGGGCACTTTCCCAGCCAGAGCCTCCTTCCTGGTCAAGTACAGGGCCCACTTGGCCAGGGCCAGGAAGAGGTTGACCAGGAAGTCCTGGGCCTTGGTGGGGCTGCAGATAGGGTGACAAAAAACAAAAAGGTGGAGGTGAAAGTCAACCAGAACCTCAGGAGGAGGTTCTGGAGGTGGAGGGTGCACTTGAGGGTCATGCGCACCAGGGTCTCCCTCTGACTGAAGAGGGTGTCTGTGAAGCTCACCACATACACAACCATGGTGACAGCTCCATGGAGGAGCCACCAGCTGAGGTCCCCAGTGGCTTATGGGATGAGGGTGGAGTCCAGACTCAGCCACTGGGGTGTTCTACCTATGCCCTCACCAAATAAGTCCCACTACTTGGTGTCTGTGTGGGATGTGAGGGTAGTATGATGGACAGTGCAGTGCATGAACATGTAAATGTGGTGGCAATGGATGGTGGAAAAGTGGACCAGGCTGGTGTCCTCCAGCCAGCTCAGGTGGTGAAGCTGGGAGTGCTATGAAGCCAGGCAAGGCACTGGCCCCATGACAAACTCTAATGGGCTGGAGGACATGGGAGGGGGGGAGGGGACTGCTGCCATGCAGGAGCTGGTCAAGGGCAAAGGCATCAGGAGGTAGGGCATAATTTTACCTCTGGGACCAGACAGCAGGTTGCACACATCATGGGTAGACCCATGCACAAGGCCAGTGCAGCAGGGTTCACCCATTCCCACCTATACTACTCCAGGAGATCTCCAGGAGATCTCCAGCTGGGTCACACCAGGCAGGATCAACCTCTGTTGCAATCAGGGCACCTCTGCTGCCGACACCTCCAGATGTGGGTTCCAGAGGGGCTCGATGAGCAAGTTAGCACCATGGGTGACTGTTGTGGGGACCTGGAGGCAGAGACCAGCCTCCAGGCCCAGAGGAGGTCCTGGTAGAAATCTGGCAGCCCTCACAGGTCCTGCAGGTAGAAGCCTGCAGGCTGAGGAGCTGGAGAGCCTGTACAAAGTGGGGACCAAAGCCAAAGACTCACAGTGTGCCTGTAAGGTACCCATGATCCACTCTGTCAAACACCTCCTCCTGGTCCAGGGGTGGGAGGATGAAAGACAAGCCTTCCTGGCATGCTAGTTCCAGGAGGTCCTGAACCAGGTACAGGTTGTTGAAGATGGATTGTCTAGGCACCACGTAAGTCTGGTCGGGATGGATCACGTCCATCAGCACAGACTGCAGGCGCAGAGAGATGGCCTTTGCTACCACCTTGTAGTCCATCCAGAAGAGGGACATGGGATGCCAGTTCCTCAGGTCACAGGGTTCCCCCTTCTTTAGAAGGAGGGTCAGCACAACAGGGGGAGTTCACCACTTCCCTTGGATTTGGCCCAAATCATGGCAAGTTTGATCTGAAGATGTCCCAGAAGGCCTGGTAGAACTCCATGGTCAGTCCATCGAAGCCCAGCACCTTATTGCCAGGCAGAGGGCAGCTGAAAACTCAGCCAGAGTAAGAGGAGCTTCCAAACAGTCCCAGTCACCCACACTGACCTGCAGGAGTCCCTCCCACAGGGTCTGACAGGCTTCAGCATCAGCTGGATCCAGGGAGAAGAGCTTTACATAGGAGAGCTGTGTGCACTGGCACATCTCACCTGGATCCATGAGGGGGGGGTGCTATTACCTGCCAGAAGGCAGGTGATGTACTTCTTGGCCCCCTGCCTCTCGGCATAGAAGAAGCAGGAGCTGCAGTGCATCCAGCTCCTTCAGGAGATGGACAAGTGGACAAAATGCACCGCAGGCGCAGTGGTTGTCCAGAGCATGAAGTTCTTCCCACCTCACCTGACACTCTCTGTAGAGGGACAGGTTGGTTGGGTCGGTGGCCAGGCACCTCTCCAGCTCTAGCAGTTCCTGCTTGAGTTGCTCCCAGACTGCCTCCTTCTGCCAGATTCAGGTGTACCCCCGAGCATAGCTGCGGCAAAAGCCAGATGCACACCTTCCCCACATACCACCATCTCCGAGCCGAGGGGAAAGCTGCCTGTTGCTCCCACCAGGCACTCCAGAACTCCTGGAAGGCCTTCCTGAAGCCCACATCCTCCAGCAGCCTGGTACTGACATGCCAGTAGGCTCACCCTGGACACCCAGGCCCTAGTGTAGCCTGGGCCTAGACAAGATGGTGATTGCTGAAAGGGATCGGCCAGATACCAGAGGAGTGGGCCCAGGCAAAGTGCAGCAAAGAAATATAAACCCAGTCCACACAGAAGTGGCATGCTTGCTCCTCCCCAACCCTCACCTAGGCGAAGGCAGGGGGAGTTCATAGGGTAACAGGCACACCACACATCCACCAGGGAGTAGTCTGTCAGGATCTCCCCAAGGACGCCCACAGCAGCCTGGTTCTGCTCCCTGCCTGACTGGTCTCGCGTGTCTAGGTTGACATTAAAATCCCCTCTAAGGACCAGGCACTCACGAGGGCTGAGGGTTCTGGTGTATGTGGCCGACTGACAGAAAAAATCTACTAACTCTGGGTCCCTTCCAGAGGTGTACATGTTCAGAAGATTCAGGACCATCCCCTGCACCTGGACCCAGAGGTGCAGCAGGTGGCCCAGCACCACCTCAATGTCCTGGAGAACCTCCAGCTACAGGCCTGGGGAGAACAGGGTTGCCATCCTGCAAGAGATGGCCAAGAGGTAATTAAGGAGAGACCCTGCTCCCTGACTCCAGCTGCCAATTAGGCTCATCGGCTGGGGCCATCAGGGTCTCCTGCAAGAATACCATGGGGAAGGAAGGAAAGCATGTGGCAACTCCAGAGACCCTTCCTGCAGCTGTGGACATTCAAGGTTGAAATTTTAAACACCCTCATGGCTGGGGTGGAGTAGACGCTTCAGCAGGGGCCTCATGCATCTCAATGGCCAGCGTGAGTCCTGCCAGTTCATGTAGCACCCTCCCATAGGTATAGAGGGGACCTGCAGTTTCATAGATACACCTATAGATCCGGATGTTGCAGCTTTTGGACCTCTTGCCTCCCCCCGTGCCCTTGCAGTGGCGAGGACGATGTTAAAATCTTCCCAGTGGTCCAAGGTGAGCTGTACCTTGCTGGCGGACCAGCAGGTGTAGTCATGGTCAAGAAATGCAAATAGCTCATCCCTGGGGATGGCTGGGCCTGAGAGGTCTGCAGGCTCCATGGAGCCTGCCGATTCTTGGACATCCTTCTCCAGGTCCTGGGGTTCAGTGGGCTCCCTATGTACTATCTGAACCCCCCCAGTCTGCTAAGACCCCCAGACTCTGGTTGGCATTGGGAGAGCTCTGCAGCCACTTGGGACAGGGGTAGGGCTCCTTCACAAGATGGTAGGGTAGACCTGGAGCCCCAGGGGGTCTGTGCAGGGTCCCTGACAAGGGCAGCCATGATGGGGGCATGACTAGGGGCAGGGGGACCCTGCTCCCTCTCTCCCCCGGTTGGTGCTGCCCTCCCCAGGACTCTGCCAAGCTTGTTTGGGGGCAAGGTCCCTTGAGCTCATGAGGTAGGGCTCACAGTTGTGGCTGGGGTACCAGGGGCACCCTTCTTGCCAGTGGGATGCCCTCCTCACCTCACCCATGAGGCACTCATGATACAAGTGCCCCAGGGCACAGCATCAGAAGCACCAAAGGTCCCCCAGTGAAAATCCTCACCAGAGCCTCCTGATAAGGAATTGCCAGACACCTCTCAGCCTCCAGCTGCACTCCTGCTGGATCATAACCTGGTGATGGAAAGAGCTTGTGACAGAGGCCAGGGTGTCGGCACCCCAGCAAGAGGTCCACCATCAGGGAGCTAATTCTCCCCATGGTTTGGAGCTGGGGGAGCAGGGCCCACTTGGAGCTATAGGGAGGGATGGAGCCAAGGATCACCCTGCTCCCCAACTCTTCTAGAGGCTTGAAGGGAACATATTTCCCCTCCACCCTGAGCCTTCACTGCCTTTTGTGCAGCCATCTCAGAAGCGAGGAAAAAGACCCCCTTCCATGAAAGCAGGAGGCCACCACAATCTCAGGGACCCCCATTACCTGAGCCAGGGCTTGCACCCAGATCCAAAATGCAGGGTCTCCTGCCTGGGCAGTTGGCACTTAACCCCGTGCCTGTGGATGAGTACTGGAAAGGAGGCCCTGCCACCTGAGCTGGAAGGGCTGGTGATGGACTGTCCAGGCTCCCTGGCTTCAGTTCTCCCCGCAGCTGCCTATGCATAGCTACGGTCCCCCCACCCTGGAGGCCATGTTGGTGGGGCTGGGGCTAGGGCCAGGGCCAAGCTGAGTGGGTTTGCTGGCTGGTGTAATGCACCTGGTCCCCTCAGGCACTGGTGAGCTAGGCTTGGGGGCAGGGCCCTTGCCCTTCCCACTCCCACCTGTGGAGGAAGCTGAAAAGGACCCCTTCCTACTACCCTTGCCCTTAGTCCCTGATGATGGGAGGGGAGGCTTTGGAACCCCCTCCGGGGGGAGTGTGGCCAGGGGAGGTCCCCCAGTCCTTCTGGCTCCCTACTGGAGTCCCACCTGCCCCTACTGCAGAGGTTGCAGGTTTCTCTGCCCCTGGAGGAGGTTGGTCAGACTCTGCCTCTGGGGTGGAAGCTGCAGGGGCATGCATCCACTTCGGGGTGTGGCTGGGATCTGCCCCCATAGTGGGGGCTGCAGGAAGCTCTGTGGGGTATCTGGCCACCCCCCCCCAAAGGTTTGTGCCCTGCCATTGCTTCACATGAGGGCAGGGAAGACAATAAAGAAAAACAAAATATCCAGTGTGGCTGGTGAATCTAGTAAGGGCAGGCTGCATTTGTGGAAGAGAAGTGGGGTAGGCTGGGAGGGGGAACACAGGAAAAAAAGAACAGGAGGCCTATGCTTGGAGAATGTGGGGGAGGGGGAACACAAGGACCAGGGGAACTCAGGCTGGCTTATTCAGCCAGGCAAGAAACACCAGGGCAGGGGGAGTGGATCACAGGGCTTATCACACATGAGCAGAAACACACAGGGAAGTCTGCTGAGGCAGGTGTAATAGATGGCTGGAGCAGCAGAGAGGCTTTATTTGTTGAAGATCTGTCCAGAAGCCCCTCAAGCCTCCAGCCAGGCACGCAGTGGCAGAGCAGTAGGCAAGAAGACAAAGCAGGATCAGATGCAGTGAGGTAGCTGTGGTGGCGGCAAGAGCAGTCAGTCAATTAGGAAGTGCAGGTCTGGTGTCAGGTGGTGCAGCAGGAAATCTCCCTCTCTCCTGAAAGGGGGTAGCAGCAGAAACAGTAGCAGCAGCAATAGCAGCAGTGATGATGGGAGCCATCCAGTTCAGCCACGCAGTGTGTGCTTCTGGTGAAAGTGGAGGTGAAGGTGGGGGTGGCCTGCCAAGCAGCTGGGGCAGGCAAGGCACCTTTAGATGCCAGCAGTGATGGTGGGGGAGGAAGAGCCTACAGGCAGCACAGGCTCCCTCCCCAGGCTGTGCCCCAATCATAGCTTGGCGGCAGGCTGGGCAGCAGCCAGAACCAGGATGCAGAAGCTAGGGTACAGTGGGCCCCTCCCTGAGTGGGGGGGGCAGCAGCCCAATGCAGGAAGAGGTGTGGCTAACTTACTCCCAAAAGCTCTGAGACCAAGGTAGCAGTAGCCAGTAGCAGGAAAGGGCCTGGGCATCTTCTCCCCAGAAGCTCCTGAGACCAAACTAACAGCCACAGGGACGAGAACTGGCATGGTCAACTTCCACTCAGAGGCTCCTTTCTCAGAAGTTCCTGAGGACAAGTAGCCCTACGCCGCTCACCAGGGCAGCCTTTTATACTGCTGGGGCCAGCACAGGTGCTGTCCTCAGGCTCTAGCTCCCACTGGCTGAAGATCTGGGAGGAGCTGGGCAGGGTCAGTTTGCCCCTAGTGGCACAATTTGCTGCATACCAAAGTGCATGTTCAGGCACACATGCGGAGGCACAAATCTCTGGCACAAATTTATGCCACTGCTATTTGAGCTGCTGCAAGTGCAGGTATGTGCATCTGTGGATGTGTCCAATGGACGTCTTCAGATGAGCCCGGCTGTGTGTTATGTGCAACAAGTTTGTAGTGCCACATAAAGCACAGTTCTCTGCACTGCAAGGGCATAATGCTGTGAATGCACTCCTCCATTTTTCTTGTTCCATGGGATTTTTTTGACCCCTAGACATCTTGGGGTCAAAAAAAACCACAGGAAAAAAAAAAGAGCAGCACACACTTGGGCAGCACACGCTGATGAAAAATGGAGCCAGCCTGCCTGGAAACATGCTGCAGCTGTCAGCCAGGCTCCGCCCAGCAGAATCGCCATGGCTGCAGCCCCTGGAGGCCCCCAGGATCCCAGGTAAGGCTGCTGGGGCCAGCCCAACAAACATCTGCACTTGTCTGGATGCAGCCATTGTGTTCTCAAGTGCAAAACAAGGTCTCCTTTTAGGCTCCCAAATTCAGGCATACTTGCTAAATGCACTTGGTGCCATTTTAGAACAGTTACATTGCCTAATTTCCTGGCTGGGTATGAAACCAGTGTAGACAAGCCTTTAGCCTCTGCCTTTTCATTTTCCCCCTAGCAACACGATTTGCTGGTAAAGAGGGAGGAGAAGTCCTGAAGAAGGAACTTTTCTGCAGTCTGACTATTTGTAACATGCAGATGTTTTTTAAACGTTCTATGTGCCACGGCCTCGCACGAGGCAAAAAAAAGCTTCATTGCTTACTGTGATATTTTCATAAGCAACAGAATTTTTATGTGTGATTGACCACTTGGGGCATTATAACTACCTTTGTTTGTCTGTGGAGTCATGTTTTACTCATTGTGAAACATTGTCTATGAGCTCTGCAAACAAGGATTGCAAAAAAAAAAAAAAAAAATGATCTGAACAGTTCACTTCCATGGAAATTAAAATGTCACAATAGGGAAATGTTGCGTTTTCTTTGCTTCACTCTTTCCAGGTGATGTGGGGCTGAGGCAGGTTTATGCTCCAGCAGTGAATGGGAGGGACATTTCTCTCTCCTGGATTTTGAAGGTCAGAAGTGAATTATTGGACGCATGCTGATAATTTAAAAATTGGGGGAACAGAGACTGAATTAATTTAAAAGAAACCGTTCTAATGCTAAGAAACCTGTTTAGTCCCTAACTCTTAATTGTATCCATATTACTACTTATGTTCTTTTCTGTCACTACTCTTTCTCACTCCATCCTACCTGAGTCCTTCCACTGGCTTCCTGTTCTGCACAGCATAAATAGGAGTTCCCTTGTCCTTATCTCCAAGGTCATGTGTTATCTCACCCTTGCTGGGTTTTAACCTTCTGGTTTTTTCATTTTTTTTCCCTCTCTCTCTCACTGCTTGCACTTTTCCTGGTCATATTGTTCACTGTTCCCTGGGTCTCCTTTCCTCATGATCATCCATAGGGTCCTGCTCTGCTGAGGTACCCTCCCAATCATCTTATCAAGTCTTTTCTTTTAAAGCCTCTACTCACTGCTTCATCACATGCTCCTCAGTTTGCCAGCCTGATGCTTGTATTCATCTTGTGTTATTTAAATGTGGATCTGCCATGGGATCTACGCACATCTGTAGCATTTTCCACAAATCATTAAATGGGCAGATCCGTTCAGGACTAACAAGTTATCTAGCTGGTGACAGGGAATGTGTTGTATCCATATACACAGCTATGTGTCAATGTTTGCTAACATCACGTTTGTGAAGAAGGTCCCAAATGCTGAAGTTATTAATGCCTCAGAAATACAGATCATAAATATTTTCTATGCATGCAGAGTAGCTTCAAGATTTTCTATCACCAGTTTCCTATTTGTGTTTTTTTCAAGTATTTTATTTCATCTAATTGTAAATTTATCTGCTTCATATATTGCTTAATATGATTTGCTCTCTTCCCAATCATTTGCTTATTTTAGCTGATGCTTCCTGTCTCTCTGCCACTTTTAAACTCCCTGTTTGCTGTCTTCCATACCTTAAGAATAAACTCTAAACTTTCCTACCAATCACTGTACCCATGTCTCTTCTTTTGCCAGTCATCATTGCTTATTCATCTCATCTGTTCCAAATGGTCTTTTATCTTTCACCTTTACTGTTTTTTACAGTAATTGAATCATATTTTTATGCTGCTCATCCACAACTGCATGTCTTCCCTTACTCCACAAAAAACTATTATGACTAAGAGCCGGTCAAAATCAATTAAATGAAATCAAGTTTTTGGTGTCTGGTTTTATCCTAGCAAAACAGTAAAACCAACATTGTTTTGGATTAAATTAAATGTTTAATTTTGTTTAAAGGAAAATAGTCCCTGGTACATAGCAGTGAAGTGAATTCTAAAGCAAAATATTTTAAAAGTAATATCAACATGTTTTATTTCAAAATTATTGAAAGGAATTCTTTTAGCTTTTCAGTGTCCTTTTCAGCTGTTTCAGCTAAAACAGTTTTAAATGTTTAACATTAATTTACAAATAGCTTTGGTCAATTTGAATAGGCAATTTTTGGTGGAAAAAAAGCATTATCCAGAAATTTCTCCTGACTTTTAGGACTAATGTGTATGCTGTTGATACCTAATTACTTATAGGGGAGTTAGAGGTGCTCTTCCATACATAGCTGTGGTATATCCCATTCTAGACATCACTTCATTTTAAGGGTGAGTGAATCAGTTTTGTAAGATGAGCTTTAGGAGTTTTATGATAACTCTATATAAGGTTATTCATATATTCTTTATATATAGAAACACATATATTCAAATATATGCACAAGTATACATAGCCCCAACTCTTGTGATGTAGTCACTTTACATTGCATGGGAGAGATTTTTAAAGAGACAGAAATGGTCCCTGAAAAATAGAGATGATTCACCCTTTCTTAATACATGACAGAAGATGCATTCAGTGTTATCAAAGGTAGCCAAAAAGAAAAAGTGAGAAAAGCAAACTACCATATAATTAACCTGTAGAATTCAATGACACTGTTTAAAGCGTCTCAGATATGCCCACAGATTCCTGTGGGTGGCAGCACCATTCATAATATTTACAGGGCTGTGGCTGTGGTTCTTAATTTCTTAATTACTATAGAGTTCCAGGATTTTAAGAAGTTTTTCTGCAAGATAAAGCTTGCTATACGTATTTAGCATTGCAACCATATTTGCAAAACATTGCACACCATATATGTATATATAACCAACTGTCATTTGCTTCTGTAACAGCAATATTTATTTGACAAAATAGGTTTCTGTCTATGAAAACTCATGCCTTTCTGAACCAGATAGCTTCTACGGGTGCTTACACAGGTTACATTTTTTTGCATGATCAGGCCCCTGAAAGTGCTCTATGGCTGTCACATAACACATGTGCACAGCTGTAGAGCACTTTTAAAATGGCTGATAAGCGTGAAAAATTAACCCTCAACAAATCAGGTATTAGATTACTGGTATTACTCCAAAGAAGAGTACTCCTCTTGTGCTCAGGAGTGCAGGAGGGCTATTAGGAAGGCCAAGGCAGGAGTAGAGCTCCGCCTGGTGACTAGGATCAAGGATAACAGGAAGTCCTTTTTCAAGTATGTGGGGAGCAAAAAGAGAGCCCCGGGCAAAGTCGGGCCCCTGAGGGACTTGTCGGGCAACCAGGTGCTCACAGCTGATGGGAAGGCGGAGATCTTCAATTGTTCTTTGCCTCGGTCTTCCTGAGGGGGGACCGGGACTTCCCTCCCTTTGGAAGCCTGTATTCCCCCTTGGGAATCACTGCTAGGCCATGGGTGAGGGT
>JAGPOW010002742.1:46804982-46820783 GCA_030014935.1 Caiman crocodilus
TCTGCTCATCAAGAGGCCAAAGATTGGGATGTGCTGAGTTTGAAACACATAAAGGGATCAGCTTGTACAGGCTGATTGACCCAGTTTGACTCAGACGTGACCTTATGAACTGAATGCTGGCCCATGAATGTGTCAGCTGGACACCCAGCCGGATTCAGAGGGATTCTGTTCGCTTGTGTCTGACTGCATTTTATTGTTGCTCTTATGAACTGATTCTTGACATATGAGGGTGTCAGTGTGTCCATGCTGATCAGCCCGGCCAGGTCAGACATGTGATGTTAATTTGTGTGTGTTTGTGTGTATGACTGATTTGGTGACTGGAGGAACCCAGTCCCATTGAGACTGAATCCTGCAAGATTGCTCCACTGGGGGTGAGGGCTTGCAGAAGGGAGAGATACAGCTCCGTATAGTAACACAAGCAGCACATTGACAGAATAACCAGGACCCTAGAAACTATCCCTAATAAATGAGCACACCCCAAAGTAATGGACAAATTTGATAACATCTCTGTTCAATATCTTCATCAGAGTCTTGGATGAGGGGGTGAAAAGCACCTTGTTCAAATTTGCAGATGACACTGAAATGTGGGGGGAGGTGGGCATGTTAGAGGGGAGGGACAAGCTGCAATCAGATCTGGAGAGGTTACAGAGGTGGGTTGATGAGAATAGGATGGGTTTCAACACTGACAAGGGCAAGGTACTACACCTGGGGAGGAAGAATCAGCAGCATGAAGCCCATGCTACATGTGGCTTTGAAAGCATGCAGCCTAGAATGCATATGGCCAAGGGCAAATGGCATCTGGGCAACCCTGGCCTAACACATTACATATCTTAGAGTTCAGAAGTTCTGCTTTTAATTCTTGAGAATCAATTTGAAGCTCTCTAAGAAATGGGGTTGCAAACTCGGCTATGTTAGAGGACAGTTAAAAATCAGTGCCAACTTGAATAACTTACTAACAGCCTCTCTGCCATGAGCTATAAGGAGTGAACCTTCCAGGCCTCCCCTTCCCCCCGGCAACTGAAAAGCTATATAGTGAAGAATTTGCAATTACCTGCATACATCAGAGGAGGCTGAGAGGGGATCTGGTGGTCATCTATAAACTGGCCAAGGGAGACCAGCAGGCAATGGGAGAGTCCCTGTTCCCCCGAGCACAACCGGGAGTAACAAGGAACAGCGGCCATAAGCTGACAGAGAGCAGATTCAGGTTGGATATCAGGAGCCACTACTTCACAGTCAGGGCGGCTAGGATCTGGAGCCAACTTCCAAGGGAAGAGGTCCTCGCTTCTACCTGGGGGTCTTTAAGACAAGGCTAGATAAATATCTTACCAGGGTCATCTGATGGCAGCATTCTTTTCTGCCTGTGGCAGGGAGTCGGATTTGATGATCTACTCAGGTCCCTTTCGACCCTACCAACTATGAAATTGTGAAAAAAAAACTATCTCACAAATATATTCAGACAGGTGTCCCACAAAGGCCATGCATTACCATCTGCATATGCCTCTAGAAACATGCAAATAGTAACATTGCCTTTAAGCAAAAATAGGTGTTGAAACTCCAGCAATAGCTGCCTACTATTCCTTTGATGAGTTCAAGTGTTCATGGCCACAGTGAATGTTTCTGGATGAAGGAGTGGTAGCAAAGGTACAGACACTGTTTTGGCATGGAGGAAATGGGGGAAAAAGCAGAGTAGCTGGAGGAAGAGTACTGTTGATGCTGGGTTGAAGAATCTTTTATCCAGCAGTTTGGGCCCTGGGAGCCATTGAAAACTTCCCAGAGAAATCCCTATAAACTATATTTGCACCTCAGTGCTGCTTGAAAGTCAACACTCAGGTGTTGAAGCACTTAGCTTTTGAAGCACTGTGGGGCTGTGCTGGACTCCTTCCAGGGGCAAGAGCCCCTGGATCTGAAGGCCAGATGAGAGGAGGTTGCTGCTGCTGGCAAGTGCCAAGAGTTGTGCTTTGGACAGTTTGAGCTGCAGTTTCCCAGAAGCCTCTGTACCTATCTCCTTGAAACTTGGGTAGGTTTCATGCCCTCAGAAGGGGTTATCATCCCTGCAATGTTCATCCAAATCAGGCAAGCAATTACAAAGTTTTAGGCATTTTCATGATTACCCATTATAGCCTATGGGCAAAACATCAAAACACGTTGAAACAGCAGAACTGTTGTGATGAAACGAAACAGGACAGTGCTTTGAAATGAAACAAAACAACAAAACAAAACACTGTTCCCTCAAAGCAGTGAAATGGGCAACAAAACAAAACAAAAGTTTTTTGCATAGCCCTAGCATCCACTATTCTGGACAGTGATACACTATAGTAATAGAACATGGAACTCAGTTGCAATGTAACTAGCAGATAAGCCCAATCAAAATGTATATGCATTTACAAATATTTAGAAACGTTTAATGGTTGTGGCAGGAAAAATTTACACTGGTTTACAAAAGGCCACATTCTGCTACCAGTAAATTAATGGGAGTGTTACCTTGGATTTCAGTAGAGCAAGAATGGTCTGGAATGAACGGAATAAAAAAATGCAATGTACATAATTTTAAAATAATGTCTTAAGTCAGGTTTAAAAAAAAACCCAAACTTTTCATTATATGCTACAACCTGAAACACTATGATATGCTATTATGACACATAGACTCAGCACCCATTATAATAATGTCCTAGATAGAAACAGGAAACTGTACAGTATTATGAAAGCATTTTAGTATCCTAGATACCTGTGGAGGTTTCTAGAGGTTTGTGATATCATACACATGTCATAGGCAGGTGGCTATGAGTATTCAACATCCATCTATTTATAAATAAACATTTCAAAATAGGTAATAAAATGCTCCAGGCAGCACATTTCTAAAGGTTATTGTACATGATGGGTTGCTAATGACTCTTTGTGTTTGATCTTGTGCTTCATGGCACTAGCTAGTGCATGTTACGATGATAATCAATTCAATAAATTACTCTTCACATTTTAATGCTCCAAGTGTCTCATGCAATGGTTGTCCTGGGATTCATATAAAATTAGTTGGTAGTTTCTGTCCAGTTCTTTGTGGGTGGATGCCCAACGCCTTCAACAGCCACTCTCACATTTACTTTTCCATCTCAGAAATATGTAATGATATGTTTTGTATCATGGTCGGTCACTACATGTCCAGGTCAAATCACCTCATAGAGAAGTTTGTATCAACAATGTCACTGATTTGTATTTGTATTTCTACCCCACTTAAATTGCCACTTCTGGGCAATTTAAATACAATGCTGATTATAAACCTAATACATACTACTGATCAGCAGGGATTTGGGTTTTCTGTACGTCACAGGAAAACATGGACATTCTCCTTTAAAGGAGAAAAACCCAGGAAATGGCAGAGTTCCAGCTTGCAAGGGGCTTTTTGGGGCTGGGGGAAGTGGGATGCAGGGGGTGCCACCATGAACAGCGTATGCCCCTGGCGGCTGGGGGAAAAGGTGATATGGAGGGGGAAAGGGGGTACATGCCCCCTCCCCGATTTCTGTGTCCACAGCAGGTCACGGGGCTGCAGCTGGGCCACACCAACTCCAGGCAGGAACTCCCTCTGCAGCCCAGCAGGTGACACTGAGCACGGGAGGGAGTGCCACAGCCACCATGGCCACCAAGATGAGGTGCTTCCTGCCTGCCCAGCAGCAGCAGGAAACAACTCCACACCGTGATCATGCCTCACATTGGCAGGCATGGCAGCATGGTGTTCCATTTTGTGCCAGGTCCTGCCCATAGGGCTGTGGAGGTGGCTCCTGCCTGGAGCTAGTCTGTTGCACCCTGCTGTGGACACAGAAATCTGGGGGGGAGCTCCAGGGCTGCACCCCACCCCGCCCCTAGAAAAACTAGGATCCCTGCCAATCAGTAAACTAGTTAAGACTCTTGCCACTGAAATGTGAGTGAACTGTTAACTGAAAAATTGGGGCATTGGCAGAATATCTTAAATTTCCTCTTTAAAACTTAATAATGTCTGCTATTAATTTTAATTGATAGAATTAATCTCCTTTTGTCCCCTTTAAAAGGTTCTGTACTGTCATTTGACAACTCCTGGGAATACTGTTATTGTATACGGTGGGAACTTAAGGCTTTCCTGTCACCACAGCAGAAACAGACAAGAATTGAGATGCAGGAAAGAGCATAAAACCCTAGACTGGATGACATTGCTTTAATCTGAAACAACCTACTGTTATATTATCAGAAAAATTAAATCTATTTTCAGTGCCTCAGTGCAGGTCCTCTGGGCAAAACTGAATTTCACCTTGAACAGCTGCAGTTAAGGAGGAACTTCTGAGTTCTTACCCCAGTTCTGATGGGGGGGACCTCATGTTTCTTATTCCAAAGCAGTCAGTCTCAATCTGGGGTTCTCTCAACTTTTTATAGTGGGACCTGAATTTTAAAACAGAGGTTCTCACACGTATTTTTCATACCATTCATGGAGATCTAATTCCTGTGATAACTATCACAATTAGTACTGAGTGGGTGCATCTACACAAGACACTACTGAGCAGCAGCTCATTGCTACTGTACAGTAGCATCTGAAAAAACTATGTGAACAAAGTACTAAATGATTGTGCAGCAAGAGCTGCTCAAGCCACTGTTTTAACTATTTTGTGTAACAGCTAGTTAAGGATAGTGACTGTGGGGTCTGGATCAGACAAGAAACTGAGATGAATGTCACCTCCCTGCTGATGCACCTCTCCTGCAAGAATGTCCCATACCTTTCTGAAGCTAGCTAAGCCTTCAGCTTCCACAACATCTGATGGCAATTAGTTCCACACTTGAATGATACACTGTGGGAAAAAGACCTTCCTTCTTTGGGTTTTAAACTTACTACCAGCTAGTTTCATTATGTGACCCCTAGACCCTGTAGTGCAAGAGAGTGTAACTAATAAATCCCTACTGTCTTTCTCTGTGTCATTTAGTATTTGGTAAATCCTTGTCACGGCCCACCTCAGGTGTCTCTTCTAAACAGCCCTCAGGGAGCGAGCGCTGGAAGCCCGCTGGCTCTGCGAGCATTTCGGGATGCTTGGCAGGACCGGCCCCGCCGGTGGGCAAGGACTGACGGCTTTGGACAGGGATGGTCCAGCTCTGATAGCTGCAGGGGCCTGCTCCATGTGGCCAGTGCTGGGGCAAGGCCGAGCGTGAGCTGGCGGGAAGCGCAGGCCACCGGCGCAGTTTGTTCCTCTGCGCAGGGCGAGCCGGAGCGCAGCGCTGCACTTGGAGCCAGGAAGAAGTGTCAGCCCGGGGCCGCGCCGCCGCACGCTGGGCGGAGGTCGCTCTGGAGCGGGCAGGCCCCTGCCTGAGGTCTCCATTGCCCGCTGACACCGGGGCAGAGCAGCACAAGGCTGCCGCTGCCCTGCGGGGTCGCGCTGGGGCCCCGCCAAGGCTGCCGCGGGCAGAGGAAGCACCACGCAGCCGCGGGGCCAAGGCCTCCCCCGGGCTCCACGGCCGCGCCCGCCCGCACCTGGTGGCAGCTCGGGCCCGCCTCCGCCCCCAGCCGCCAGGGGGCGCCGCGCGGCTCCCCGGGGAGCCCTTAAAGAGCGGCCGCGCGGCACCGCTGTTCTGTTCTGCGTTGCATCTCGCCTCGCTTCGCCTCGCTCACCCCTCCCGCAGAATGCTGGCGCTGGGTGCTGCCCGCCGCTTGCTCGCGGTGCGCTCGCCGGGCTCTGCCGCTGGCCGCCTCCTGCTGCCGGGCCGGGGCTGCAGCGCCTGCGCGCCCAACCCCGTCGTGTTCCTGGACGTGGAAGCGGACGCCAGCCCGCTGGGCCGCGTCGTGCTCGAGGTGACCTTGGCCCGCGCGCCGCGCCGCGCATTGGCGGGGGAGGGGGGGCGGGGGCGCTGCCGTGGGCTCCGCGCCCGGGTGGTGCCGGCTCCTTCCCGCCGGGCGCGGGCCCCCCCGGCTCCCCGCTTCCTTCCTGTGTCTCGGCCTCGCTCGGGCTCCGCAGCCCGAAACTGGTCTCCTACTTATTGCAGCGGGGGAAGCTTGTTCAGCCAACCTGACAATTACTTCGCTGCCTTAAAGGTCCGGCCAGAGCAATCCTGGTTCGGGCTTCTCTGAAGCCCTGATAGATGTCGCGTCTCTCCTGCGAACATGCCCTCATGAGATCGCTTTTAGTGTTTAGAGGGCGTTATAAAGAGAGGACTCTTTCTGACTGAAGTTACAGCTGTTGCATTTTTTTCCTGACTGCATGGTTTCCCAGAGACTGTAATTAGGAGGCAATATTGTTAGTCCAGTTAGTGTTATGGGGTTCCTACATGGCTCACTTCCCCAGAGCAGCGGTTGCAAATGTGGTGCCTGCATGTGCCACGGCACCCTGCAAGGTTTATTCAGGTGACTGTATGCATGTTCATGATCAGTAAGAATCATTATTCCAGCAAAAATGCTGTCATATGGGTGCTACTACATTTGCGTACCAGTCTGAAAAGATGGATGCTCACCATTACTTGACTTGTGTAGATTTTGTTAAAAATCTGGTATCTTCTCCAAAACATGAATGAAGTTGGTTATAAATACAGATGAGCAGCAGCAGAAATTTGTCTAAATGTGATTTGTCTGTCCTAACTTAACTTTTTTCAAAGACTGGTCACTGCTGGTAGTTACCTAGTTGTGGGGATAATTCAAAGTAGCTTTGATTAGTGAGCTGGATCCAAGTTATGAATTCATAACATTCATGTTTTGCTAATTGTAGTTCTTAAATACTGCTAAAACCAATCTTAAACAGTGCAATGAATTTCTTTCTCTTCTTTCATCCTTTGCTTTCCCTAGTTCAAAAGTTATAGATGTCTTTGGCTTTTCCTGTATCTTGACATGTTTTATATCAAAGGTGACTTTTTTGTTTTGTTTTGTTTCAACAGCTGAAAGCTGATGTAGTTCCGAAGACAGCAGGTAAGAAAGCATCTTAGAAATTTTGTCTACCTTTTGGCCTTTTAAGGTTTTGAATACAGCTAAGAGAAGTTCAGTTCCTCTTTCCATTTTATTAAGAATTTTTTCAGAAACTGGAAAAACCTGTTCCAAAGTTCTGTTTTAAATGTAGAAAACATTTACATGGAATTTGTCCCAAAAGCAGTCTACCTCACTTTTAGTGCACAGGCAAGTGAGGGGTGTGCGTGCGTTGCCAAGGCTGGCCAAAAAGGTTTTAATACAAGGTTTTAAAACAAAAACGCCACAGTTATCATTTGAAATGCGAAAAAGAAGAATTGTGGAACTGAGATGATGCAGCTTGAGAGGCTGTTAATGAGACTGACTTCCCCTTTCTTCTACATATATAGAGATACATAAATCAGTTTGTGAAGGTAGTAAGCAAGATCAGTTTTTCTTTCTTGTGGCTACTTCATGATCTCCATGCATTGCTTTTCTTATTCCAGTTAATCATAAACAAATGGCCACAAGAAAAATGCTACCATTAAACGTTTTCTCGGTTTGAAAATTGTAAGAAGCATGGAGCCCAAACTCTGATTCCTAAGGATGTTTCAAGCAGGAATGAAGGCACATAAGTGAAAAACACATTCATGCTCTGTACTGTGCCCTATTTGGAGGGTAAATAGAACATCTCCAGGGCTGTAGCTTTCAAAAAGACACGATTCATTCATGCAAAACCAACACTTAAGCTATTAATAATCTTTTTATTTGTATTAAACTGTAAGAATATTAACTTGGGACCTAAATTACTGATAATTCATTTTTACTGAATCCAAGATAAAGACATTAAGTTGATGTTACAGGGTAGTGACTTATGCTTTGTTTTGACAGAGAACTTTAGAGCTCTTTGTACTGGTGAGAAGGGTTTTGGGTATAAAGGATCCACCTTTCACCGAGTGATTCCTTCATTCATGTGCCAGGTAATATAACTTTTAAATGTTTCTACTGAACTTTAATCATGATATTTTTCCAAAATAAGTTTCATATTCATCTGTGGTACTTTAGAAAGGATGGTTTGTTTTTTTTGTTTTGTTTTTTTCTGTATTAGAATACTACTATAGTAATAATACACGCATTGCTATGCTCTGTAACCTGTTAGTTGCAGAATTAAGTTAGGATACTGCATGGCATTTCGGATCCTGTTGCTAGGACTCTTGCTTAGTATATCCATTGATACAAGTAAATGCACATCACCCACACACTGCTTTGGAAGTCCAGGATCTCTGCTTTCATGTAGTGACATGTTTTAACAAGTGGTATGTTCAGCAAAATGGCTCTTGGTTAAGATTGTGTAGACAGACAGGAGGTAAAGCAGGAAAACAGCATGCCCATTGTTTCTGGTCTCAGAGAAAAATGTTTTCTAAAATTTTAGCAGATATAGTAAAGTTTTATTTCTAAAATTGCAAGACACTACCATTTTAAACGGCTATGAATTATAAGCCTTTCTCCCAAGGAAACTAATCTATTCCTTTAGTATATGCCATGGCAAACTACTTAACAGTAGAGGTTGGGTCCTTTGCATTAAGCTAAAATATCAGTGTAGTCCAGAGGTACATGTACCTCTAGGGGTACTTAAAAAGGGGGAGCAGGGCTCCTGCCACTGCATGCACTCCAGTGGAGGCCCAAGGGGTACTTTCCTTCTCTCTTCCTCCCCACCCCCAAATCTGTGTGTGGGGCAGAGGTGGCTTTGTGTGCCACTGCAGCTGCCTAGGGAGTAGCATGATGCCATGTGCCTGCTACTACCAGGCTGTGTTGCGCATCCTTTCCACCCAGTGGTGGGATGCATGTGGATCCCCACTCCAGATCTGGCCAAGTGAGTTTGATGCCCTGATGTAAATAATTCGTAATGGCTGATCTTGAAGATGCTAGTACACTGACCAAGAATTTATATGTAAAGATTAAAAACAAGTTGCTGTTAAGGAATGCCTCCTTTTAATAAGGATAAAGGACAAGTGTGCTGTAGTTATAGAAGTGTAATTTCTGTTCTGTGCCTTAAGAAATATAATTATTCCAGGACATTTTTTTTCCCTCTTCTACAGTCTAAAGCTGATGCAACCAGTAAAGCCTGTTTCATGTGTAGCAAGTTCAGTATTAGTATGGTATGGTCTGACTGGTACACTTAATTAGAGGTTATCATGTATGGCAATTCCAATGCCTTGACAACCAGGCATGTAAAGCATGTCTCTAGAATTATGAAGGAGTCTCCAAAGTATTGCATAAAGCACAGTGTTGGGCTATCCAAAGTAAAGTTTTTAAATACATAAATCTCTGCTGTGATTAGTAAGGGTTAGTTTTTTGTTCACCATACAGATGGTACATGTACTAGAAGCATCTATTCCAGCCTTTAGCAGCATGTGGACTGAAGTAGTTCAAACACAGAGGGCTGATGCTGCTGGTTGTGTCAAACTGGTTGGGCACTCCACTGACTTGTCAGGCACTGCTGGCTGCCCACCCAACTCCAAAATGAGGCCAGGCAGTTGTCTACAGCAAGATCTGACTCATAGCTGCTGCTGACTTAGTTGAACTGCTCAGACTGGCTTTTGAGCTAGGTGGCCCCAGCCAACTCAGCTGCCTCTAGCCACCCAGCTGACCTGTGAAACAGGGTTGAGCAGTTAGTCAATGCTGGTAACTGAGCTTGAGGGTCTGCAAGATCCTGCTGGAGCTGAATTGCTGGGCCCTGCCTTTTGAGCTGAGTGAATAACACATGCTGCAACTAGAGTGTTAACAGAGCAGAACAGATTTATTTTATTTTATTTATTTATTTATTTTTTTCCTTCATTCTTCCATTACTGCCTCCTTCCCCCAAAGCTTCCTTTTATTCTCTCTGCAAAAATACAGATATTTTTCAAGGAAATATTTATATATTTTTTCCCTTTGTTCTAGCTTCCAATGACAAGGTCCACTGTGGGGGGTAGGGGCAGTGTATGTGAGAGAATACAGTACACTAACTCAGTACTGGGATGGATGCATAGTGTGTGGTAGAGTATCTGCAGCTGAAATGCTGTAATTGTCTGCCTTTAACATCCCAAACTATAACTGCACTTACCACTTGTATACAGTGTATGCCACATTCCTCCACCTCCTGTTCCTGCTGTTGTTGCCTTTCCCTCCTGCTTGGGTCATGGGGATCGCCAGGCTCCTTCTCGCTGTCTCTCCAGCTAACTATTAAAGCCAAATTGTTTCTATTTCAGGCTGGTGACTTTACAAACCACAATGGCACAGGAGGGAAATCCATCTATGGCAGTCGATTTCCAGATGAAAATTTCATACTTAAGCATGTTGGACCTGGTAAATAAACTGCTTCCTTCTACCTTGAAGCAACTAACCTTTATTGACTTGAGTAGAAGATGGGGCATGGTAGTTCTGTAAAGAACCAGGGGTGTGGAGAGGGGGGTTTCTTGGGCAGTGGCATGCTTTGTCAAGTAATTGCTGGGAATGGACTTCCAGAATCTGAGGTTCTCTAATGTCCTGCCCTGCCCTTCCTGCTGCCAAATTCAAACCAACACACCAATCTCTGTCTGTCTGTCTGTCTTTTAAAAGCCACTGCAAGAAGCAAGAATTTGAGATGGGTAGAGTACTTCATAGTTTTAAAAATGCCTTTGCAGTGTTGTTGAGAAGCCCAGCCTGTAACATGTGTTACTTGAGCCTATAACAGGTGATGGTATCAGAGCCACACTCTTCCGTACAATTTGTTTCCAGTGACATGATGTATAGTAATGATAAAATAGAGTAAACATGTCCAACTAGTGGTTAACTCTTGGCTGTAGCCTTGTTTTGCCTTTATCACCTCAGCTCCCTGTTGCTTTACACTCTCTTCTCCCTCGCCATCACCTGCTCCTGCTGCCTCTGCCTACCCTTTGAGTCAGGAGGATCTCCAGGCTCCTTCTCCACTTCCAGCTTATACTTCCTGATGCTGCCCTGGGGATTGCATGGTCCATGGCTGCTCAGAAATTGGACTGTCCTGAAAAAAGAACATAATCACTGTCCACCTAAAGGCACATGTAAAAGGCTTTCCTAAATGTACAACACTCATGTTTAGCTTCTTTTTTTTTAGTATTATTATTTTGCAAGCCCCTTGAGTTAATTTTTTACTTGGTTCTGGGATCAATATATTTATTCTAAATGGAAATGAAGTGCTATGTAACTTCCACCTAACTGGGAAGGAAAGGACCTTAAAGTTCCCTTATAGGTAAAAGAATGTGAATAATATGGGGCATGTCTACACGTAGTAGTAGTATGGGGTATAAGCAGGAGGAACTATGCGTCCTGATTGCAAATAAGAATCCAGACTTGGTAGGGCTTACAGAAACCTGGTGAGACCCTGTCTATGACTGGGTGGTGGGCATTCAGGGGTATACCCTATATAGAAGAGACGGGACAGACAGGAAAGTTGTTGCGCTCTCTGTCAAAGAGCACCTCACGTCATCAAAGATTAGCTTTGGGTTAGAGGAGGGTAGGTAGAGACACTGTGGGTCAAACTACAAGCGAGGCGTGGCGAAAGGGACCTTACAGTGGGTGTCTACTACAGACCACCCAACCAGGGGGAAGAGCTAGACCAGGACTTCTCCAGCCAGCTTATGGAAGTGGTTAGGTCAAGGGATGTTATTGTCATGGGTGACCTAAACTACCCAGACATCTGCTGGGAGGAGCAGACAGCCAGATCTGAATATTACAGGACCTTCACCTTATCCGGGAAGTGCACAGCCCCACTAGGGGTAATGCCTTGCTGGACCTGGTTACAGGGAATGACCTGGTGAGGGGACTGCAGGTCCTTGACCACTTGTGCAATAGCGATCATCTCCTGCTGGATTTCACTATCCAACGCAGGGCATCTAGGGCTAACACCAAGGCAAAAGCCCTTGACTTCAGAAGGGCCAACTTAAATGAGCTTAGGAGGTTAGCGGGAGGAGGCACTAAAGGCCCAGAAGGTAGAGGAGATGGGAGCCCATGAGGGATGGTCATACCTTAAGGGGGCAATCCTCCAGGCCCAAAAGATAACAGTCCCTGAGAGAAGTAAGGCAGGTAAGAGCGCTCAGAAACCTCCTTGGTTCAGCGAGGGCATTCAGCAATGCCTGAGGACAAAAAGGGAGATGTACAACCAGTGGAAGGGAGGAACTATCACCAAGGAGTACTCCTCCTTGGCCTGGGAGTGTAGGAGGGCTATTAGGAAGGCCAAGGCAGAGATGGAACTCAGGCTAGCGTCCAGGATTAAGGACAACAAAGTCCTTTTTCAAGTACATTGGGAGCAAGAAGAGGGCACCAGGCAATGCAGGGCCCCTGCAAGACGCAAATGGTAATCTGGTGGCCACGCCAGACAAGAAAGCTGATATTTTTAATAGTTTCTTTACCTCTGTCTTCCTGAACAGGGACCAGGTTATCCCACCTACCAGAGGTAGGGGCAATCTTGGGGATAGCTCTATCAAGCCTTCAGTCAGTACAGATGTAATTAGGGATCTTCTGGAAGGGCTAGACATTTTTAAATCTGTAGATCCAGATGCCCTCCACCCAAGGGTGTTGAGGGAGCTGGCAGGGGTCATCGTGGAGCCTTTGCCTCAGCTGTATGAGCACTCATGGTCATCTGCCCAGGTGCTGGGGGACTGGAAACTGGCTAATATGGTTCCTTTTTAAGAAGGGGAGAAAGGAGGACCAAAGTAATTGTAAGCCTTGCCTCGGTGCTCGGGAAGCTCTTAGAGAGGATCATCAAGGAGCATATCTGTGGGGGGCCTGCAGGTGAGATCATGCTTGGGGGCAATCAGCATGGCTTCACCCAAGGCAGGTCCTGTCAGACCAACCTGATTGCCTTTTACAACCAAGTAACTAAATCCTTGGATGATGGTATCTCTGTGGATGTATTCTTTCTAGCCTTTAAGAAGACCTTTGACACTGTCTCTCACCCCATCCTCACCAATAAATTAAGTGATTGTGGCATTGATGCCTGCACAGTTGGATGGGTAAAAAATTGGTTGATGGGGCACACCCAGAGAGTAGTGGCAGACGGGTTGCACTCAACCTGGTGAGATGTGAGCAGTGGGGTTCCCCAGGGCTTGGTCCTCCGGCCCGCACTATTTAACATCTTCATCAGTGCCTTGGATGAGGGGGTAGAAAGTGCACTGTCCAAGTTTGCTGATGACACTAAGATGTGGGGCAAGGTGGACACATTTGAAGGGAGAGAGGCTGTAACTAGATTTAGACAGACTACAAAAGTGGGCAGATGAGAATAGGATGGGGTTCAACGTAGACAAATGCAGGGTGCTGTACCTTGGGAGAAGGAATGCACAGCATACTTACAGACTGGGGAGCCTTCTTGAAAGCACAGAGGCAGAAAGGGATCTTGGAGTCATTATTGACTCCAAGATGAACATGAGCCGCCAATGCCAGACCATAGCCAGAAAGGCCAACCATACCTTGTCATGCATCCAAAGGTGCATCTCAAGCTGTCCAAAGAGGTGATACTCCCCCTCCCCCTCCATGCGACTTTTGTCAGGCCACAGTTGGAGTACTGTGTACAGCACTGGGTGCCGCACTTCAAAAGGGATGTGGCCAGCCTGGAGAGGGTTCAGAGGAGGGCCACCCGCTTGGTGAGAGGGCAGCAGAACAGACCCTATGATGAAAGACTGAAGGACCTGAACCTGTTCAGCCTCAGCAAGAGGAGGCTGAGGGGGCCCCTGGTGACTACCTACAAGATCATCAGGGGGATCAACAGCAAATAGGCAGAGCTTTTCTCCCCAGCATCACCTGGAGTGATGAACAATGGTAATAAGCTGATGGAGAATAGGTTTAGGTTGGAGATCAGAAGGCAGTATTTTATAGTTAGGGTGGCCAAAACCTGGAACCAACTTCCCAGGGAGGTAGTCCTCGCCCCTACCTTGGACGAATTAAAGAGGAGGTCAGACTATCATCTGTCTGGGGTCTTGTGAACCCAGCATTCATTCCTGCCTGTGTCAGGGGGTCAGGCTACACAATCTGTTCAGGTCCCTCCTGACCCTAGCTACTGTGAAACATGCCAATTTTTAAAGGCACATTAAGGGCTCAGGTCTACAAGTGCACACCCTCAATGCACCTTAAAAATGGTAATTTTAAAATAGACTAAAATCTGTTACCTGAAAAAGTAAGTATCAAATTTAGGCACAAATAGCTAAAGTGCCTTCATGCATGTAGGGACATGTTAAGATGCATTAATGCTGTATATATTGACTGACTTGAGACTAACTATATCCAAAGTCAATTGACATACACAGCATTAATGCACCTTAGCGCACTGGGACTAACTTCACTCCCAAGTCAGTCTGCAGCTGTTAATGCACCTTAGCGCATATACATGTAGACACATGCCTCAGTCTCCTTAATCATGTTAGGCAAATGCACATCAAGTTTAGGCACACAAACATGTAGACAGACCAATGAAGGAGAAAATCCAGTGATGTATGTATACGTACATCACTTATGTCCACATTATCTGACAGTGCGCTTCAAGCAAGGTATATACAAACGTGGCTATAGTACTTCTGGTTTGGAAGAGTGTGCGCCAAGTGGCTGCTTGCACACCTCAGTATGGTAGTGATTTGAATGATGCAGACATCCTTCATAGCTGTAGGAGAATTCCACTTCTAAAATTATGTTGTTGATGGAATTGTCAGTATTGGCTCTTTCTGTTTTCTGTGGAAAACAATGAGTTTTACATGACTTTGACAACCTTGACATAAAAATGGTATTTCAAGTAGCTATATCATCTCTCCTAGTGAAAGGGCAAAGACATGGTATTAGAGGCCAAGTAGAAACAGCATTTGTTATTGCATCTCCCGCTTGTTCTATATTAGTACTGCTCTTGCTCACACAGAGTAAAAAAACAGCTTTTCAACTGTGCTTTCATATCAATTAATCTCCAATTCATGATTTTGTTGCTGTTATAGGTGTTCTTTCAATGGCCAATGCAGGCCCCAATACAAATGGATCTCAGTTCTTCATTTGCACTACCAAAACTGACTGGTAAGTGTTCCATTGGTTGCATGTGGTAATGTTTAATGCATGTTTTGTTTTGTTTTTCTTCATGTGTGGTAATTGCTCTATTGGTATCTGTGTTAATGTTTGGTGGGAGGTTTAAAAACAAGAAAGTGTAAGGGAAGTGCCACTTCTAGAAGCAGCGGATATTACTCTGTGCAGTTGCACTGGTCATTATAAAATGAAAGCCTTATCTTTGTTATCACATTCCTTCAATTTGTGGCAATGTTCTTCTGCCATTTTCTGGTCTCCCTGTCTTATTTTGTTATATCCTTCACTGTTGGATTTTGCTCACTTTGAGTCCAAAATAAATTCCCAGTGAAGCTGATGAGCTTTTTTAGGTTAAAGAAAATATTTACTGGTCAGTGACATTTTTGCCACTTTTTGCTAGCAGATATCCTTTCATTTTGGGTCAAAAGAATATGCCTTTAACATGGCTGCCTGTGTGACTTTCAGGACTGGGGACTGATCCCAGTTCTGCCATTGTGAAAGGTTTCCTTTAAATCCAAATGCAAGGTTCCCTTTAAAACCCAAACCCAGCCTTGCTCTGCAGTCCCTGCATGGCTGCAGTAATGTAGCTATATAACTTGCAATAACCTCAGATAACCTGTACATACAACCATGAAATCCAGTGTAGAGGTAGAGCTGGTGGAGACTTGCTCATTGCACTAGATAACAAGTAACTAATGCCAAGTGCA
This sequence comes from Caiman crocodilus, assembly GCA_030014935.1. NCBI lineage: Eukaryota > Metazoa > Chordata > Crocodylia > Alligatoridae > Caiman > Caiman crocodilus. The sequence goes on from JAGPOW010002742.1 coordinate 46,820,613, forward strand.
CAACCCTTAGGCTAAGTGCAATTCTGAGAGCATGCATCTCGGGACTCTGGAGCTGCTTCAGTAGCTATATGTTTTATGCAACCCAGCTGAAGGTATTTTTTTATATGTGCCAATACACAATTGCTGTACAGTTTTGAGAGAGATCTTACAAAAGTGTAGATTGTATTAATT
>JAGPOW010002742.1:46827512-46846726 GCA_030014935.1 Caiman crocodilus
AAGTCAATTCTCAAGTGCTTTCTGATGGACATTCTTAATTCAGCCCTAGATCCCTAAAAAAGCATGGATCCTATAAGTGCGTGTTTGCAGTTTGGTTGGTTTTTCTTCTCTTTTGGGAAGGGGAAGGGGAGGGAAAGGTCAGGGTTTTCTGGTTTTTGTTTAAAAAAAATCAAACATGAATAGTTCTGTAGTTGTTAAGTCATTGCAATGAACTCAGTCATAACTTCTTTCAAAGACAACTTTGTTATATTCAGTATTCTCTAGAACTTCTAGAAAAGAATCAAAAGCAATATCCTGTTTTGTACTTTAAGCCTAGGAACCTCCCCCTGTTATTGTACTATAGTAATAAAAGTTTTACAAACATAATAGGGAAGGGATTACTTTTGAGTATATCGTGTGGTAGGCCAGTAGGGGGTGCTCCTGCATTAAGCCACCCACCTCACTGCACCTGACCACCTTCCAGACTCCAAGTGCCTCCCTGGGGGCACCTCACATCTGGCTGCTCCCCGCCTTCCTGGAGCACACCTTTAAACCTGGGGGTAATACTGGCACCCCCTAAGGGCCAAAAATCAATCCAGACCCGTACCCTCTGGGAAACATGGGCCTAGTAGTCCTTGAGGGGTACTTGACCCAGTGCAATAACTTGGGGTGCTTCCCTCAGTCTGAAGCACTAATAGTGGTCTCCCTTAGTCAGCTGAACCAAGGGGACCCAAAGACATAATCTAGACCCTCTATCAATAAGTCTCCCATGCTAGGTACAAAGGAGAACTTTATTGGTTACAAGAGGTAGATTTGTAATCGGGTAGAGCAATATCAGAGAAATACCTTACAGCAACCAGTGGCATGGTAGCCTTTGATCATGCATCTGAGTTGCTGCAAGATATGCATCTAGTTAGATCTCAAGTAGCTTACTCACAAGTATCATCCAGAGGCAGGTGGAGATTCTCTCTGGAGGCAAGCAGTTAACTGAACATGAGTTTCAAGAGAGAGCAAGTTTCAGGTGGTCTAGCTTCTCTGCCCTGTCTCTTGGACAGTTCTTAACTTATATAGATCTTATGACCTCACTTACCTGATCCAATGAAGGCCAACAGCTGTTGGCTGCCAGCCACCCAATTTGAACTGCATCGCTGGTTGCTGGGTAGACTAGCAGGGTCTCTAGCCTTCTCCCAGTCATGATGACATTGCTTAGAACAATAGGTAGTTTAATCTCCCACCCAGCTGTGTGAGGTCAGTCACATAGAAGGAGCAGGTTTCCCCCTCCCTCAGGAATGTATCCAGCTCTGGTTACAACTCAGGGTTACCTGAAGCCAATGGTGTCTGCCCTCTGCAGTGACCATGGTAACCAAATTGTTAGATTGGTCACCTGTCTGATAGCAGAGTTTGGGGAGAAACAAAGATGGTGTTCTGCCACATATGGATTAAGTGGTGATAGTCTGGTACATTCACAGATTCATAGAAATAGGGTCGGAAGCAACCTTGTAGATCATCAAGTCTGACCCCCCTGCCCTGAGCAGGAGCGAAAACCAGTCTCAAATGACCCCAGCCAGGTAGATGTCAAGCCTCCTTTTAAAGACCCCCAGGTTAGGAGTCATCACCACTTCCCTTGGAAGTTGGTTCCAGATCCTAGTCACCCTGACTGTGAAGTAGTTCTTACGGATGTCTAATCTAAACCTATTCTCTAACAATTTGTGGCCTTTATTCCTTGTTAGCCCAGGGCCATTAGGGGGATCAGAGTTTCTCCCAAACCCTGCTCATCCCCCCTAGTGAGTTTATAGATGGCCACCAGGTCCCTTCTCAGCCTTCTCTTGTGAAGGCTAAACAGGTTAAGGCCCTGTAGCCTTTCTTCATAGGGTCTGCCCTGCTGTCCCTGGATCATGCAGGTGGCCCTTCTCTGGATCCTCTCAATGCTGTCCACATCCCTCCTGAAGTGCAGCGCCCAGATCTGAACACAGTACTCCAGCTGCAGCCTGACCAGCGTCGCATAGAGGGGGAGGATCACCTCCTTGGCCCTGCCTGAGATGCATCTGTGGATGCACAAGGTACGGCTAGGCCTACTGACTGTGGCCTTACATTGTCAGCCCATGTTTATCTTGGAGTCAATAATGATTCCAAGATCTCTTTCTGTCACCATGCTCTCGAGAAGGGAGTTTCCCAGCTTAAAAGTGTGCTGCTGGTTCTTACTGCCCAAGTACAGCACCCGGCACTTGTCAATATTGAACCCATCCTATTTTCATTAGCCCACCCCTGTAACCTGTGTAGGTTCTGCTGTAATCTGTTCTTCCCTACTAGCATGCCTACCTGACCCCAAATCTTGGTATCATCAGAAAATTTAAACAGGCTGCTGCTTACCCTGTCATCCAAGTCACTAATAAAGAAATTGAACAATGCAGGCCCAAGGATCAAGCCCTGGGGGACTCCACTGTCCAGTTCCCTTCAGGTTGAAAAAGACCCATCCACCTCTACCATCTGAGTACCACACTTCAGCCAATTTGCAATCCATGTGACTGTGTAGGCATCGATACTACAGTCACCTAGGTTTTTGATGAGAGTGGGGTGGGAGATAGTGTCAAAGGCCTTGCTGAAGTCCAGAAAAACTACATCCACCGTGACACCTGTGTCCAATGCTTTTGTAACCTGATCGTAGAAGGCAATCGGGTTGGTCTGACAGGACCTGCCCCTAGTGAAACCATGCTGGTTGCCCTTGAGCATCATCCCTGCTGCTGGACCATCACAGATGTGTTCCTTGTTGATCTTCTCAAAGAGCTTCCCCAGGATTGAAGTAAGACTAATGGGCCTATAGTTACCTGGGTCCTCCCTCCTCCCTTTTTTGAAGGGAACTTACAGTACTTTCAGTGGATTTGATTTTTGCTAGTAAGGAAGAATTTAGCATTTTGATTTGTCATTTTCCTTTAAATTTCTACCAAGGTGTAAAGATTTGAGTTGATGAGTTTTTTGTTTGTCGTCTTGGGAAAGAGCCCCCCGCTCTTTGTTTCATCCAATTACATTATAATGGGTCTTGTCCCAGGTAAGGAGACTAAGACATGGTTGTCCTAAACTAAAGGTTTACTGAAGCCTACTAGATACAATACTAAATTAAAAATAAATGCGATTTCAGCAATTATAATTTTAGAAATGTAGCTAGTCAATGTAAATGCTCACCACCCCATAATACTGCGAACACAACTTCACTGATTGATCAGGCCATGACGTCTTGTCTGGGGACAAGTAGTGTTTTCATAAGACTACTAACTGGCTCCCATTTCTGATGCTGATGCAGGATCTTGGATCGACAACAGGATCTCTTCAGGCTTACTTCAGGAGTGGTCCAAAGGGTATGCTTCTTCACCTCTCTTTATATGCCATATAGCTTGCATTTCTTAATACATAAAGCTAGCTTAAGCCTGCCTTCTAATGCATATTAATAATCTTGAGTTACCTGTATACTGAAAATATTGTTACCTGTACCTGAAATTTTCTATTCTGAGGTAATCTTTCCATTCTTAGGTGTGGGTAGGTTTTGCTCTGACTTCCTCTTTTGCCAGACTATATTTATTCAATTTACTTAGCCAACTTTGCGATTCATTTAGAGTCAGGGACAGTATTTTTTTTCGTCTGCTCTTTTCACCAAGTGCAAATCTCTATCACAATTCAAGCTAAACATGCAGCTTAAGCTAAACACAAAGGTCAAAACCCAGGTCTGAAGGCCTCTGGGTCCCAACGAGGGGGAGAAGGGTCATTGTTGTCACTGTTGCCTCCCCCCCACAAGTAAATGTAATATCCTATGGTTGGATATACCTGTTTGTCCAGCAGTACTGTGTTTTGAATTGCAGATTGAATCACTGCTATACTATTTTATACTTTGGAGAAAACAGTTATACTTAACTTGATAGCAAGTTGACTGCTGTCTCAACCTGAGGTTATACAATAATAAAAACATATTACTTTAAACTCCCTCAGATGTCTATAGCACACTTTAAGAAAAAAATGTAATTTTTTTCCAGGAAGTTTTCATTCTTATTCCACCGCTAGGTGGCATTGGATGATTGTCTCTCACTTGTCAGTTGCTAAGAACAAACCTTGCAGTCTACTTGGTAATGCACTATCATTAATATTTCAAGCTGAAAACATAGGTGTCACAGTACACAGATTATATTAAATGAATCTGAATTCTAAGTAGAATTATAATGCTGTCACAAAATAATGCCCCCTTGGTTCTCACCAAGTTACATGGCATGCATATCATTTTGCTGGAATGTGATTCTGGAGGTACTAAAAGTGACTACATTTAAATTTGTATAGCTTGTCTAGGCAGATAGATCAGCTTAGTGTCTTCAGAGATTATATTCAATGCTGGCAGGAGGAAGGTGGTTTTGGAGACTATATTAATAATCTCAGAAGACTAACTGAAAATAGTAATTCGAGATGCTATAACAAGGTAGAATACATGTGCTGGAAGACTCTTTTGACTGCTATCTGAAAAATGTGACCAATTCTAATGGCCCAAATTAAATTTTAAAAAAAGATTGTAGTAGTTACAGAGTTTTAATAATGTACTGTGCTAAAGAAAGGTCAGCAGGTTCTTCTAGAAAAAAAAAATATACCTTGCTATTTAAAATGAAGGATTATGCTGCATATTTTATTATACCCTCTGTGGCCCACCCTGAATTTTTCTGCCATGAAACAATATGAATGCATTGAGAGAATACACATTGTTGTGCATTGCTTGGCAGTTGATACAGATGCAATTCCAGTTTCAACTAAACTAAGGGTTAACATGCTTTGAGGATTCCCTTTTGTGAAGCATTTACAAAATCTTCTCTAATAAATAAAACATTACTTTATTTCAACATAGTTCCAGGTGTTCAGCAAACATATTTATGTTTAGTTTTGTGATTTTCTATTTTCCAGACTTTCAGTTGAGGTAACTGATTTCAGTGACATTAAACTGAGGGTTCATCTCCTTATTTATAAAGATTAAGATGTGGGGGGATGGCACAGAAGCTACCAAAAATTGATTTGTTTTCATAACTCTGCAAGGTTAGCTGTTCTCAACTCCAGCAATTCAGAAACTTTGACAAAGTATGTTCATTTATATTTGCAAATGCCATTTTCCTTTGTCTGCCTCCCACACCACACACCTATGCAATCTAAGTATTTGTGATCAAAGATGATCGTCTCAGCCTGGATTAGAACTAGATGGGCTTCAATGGAATACATGAGCCAAAGCCCCTCTCAATCTTGAACACACATCCAGAGGATTTTGGTTTGGAGTTTGATTCCCATGAAGGTTTAAAAAAAATACTTTCTGAATATAGCTGGTCTTGCAATATTGTCACACTTCCTGGCATCAGAAACCTGGTCCAAAATTTTAGCCCATAGCATGTCAGTTCTCAAATGTAAACCTGAACCTACCTTGAACTTTCCATTACATGGTCACTATGGAGTATTGTCATAATGGATTCTTCCTACTTTGTCCTGCTATACTTAAGTTCTCAGTTAAACACTGATGGAAAACAGGACAGAATTCAGCTGCAACTCAACATCTACTTCATGTACTGTAGTTTGTAGAGCCAGTCAGCAATTGAGAAATAGGTTGGATGTCTTGACAGAAGCATAAGCATTTCTCATATAGCACCGTCCTGTGTTGAGATGGAAATAATTGACACTGGATCTGGAACTTCTGCATCAAAGTACATGGGTCGCTAGTGTCTGAGCTAAAGGGTTAGGTCCACTAGTTGAGAGGTAATAACAGACTCAAACCTTCACATGTAGTCTAGCCATTAAAGAGGGATACTAGTGTTGGTTACACTTCTCTGTCATGGGAATAAGTGGATAGCTGGATCAGAAGAATTGAGACTGGGTAAGAACAGATTGGGAAGTGAGCTGGCTCTGGGTACAGGAAAAAATAAGAGAAGTAACTGGCCCTTTAGAAGTAAAAAACTGCAAATACAAAATATTCTTTGGGTAGATGTGATATCTTTTATTAGATATCATATCTGCCCAAAACTTGCCTGCTGATTCATGCTGATATTTTGTATATATGGTGAATGATGAAAACAAAGACCCAATGGTGGGAAAGGAAGGGGTGAAGTCTGGGGATGCCTTTTGTTTGTTAGGGCCTAGTGATTTCTCAGAAGTTAGTAGTTTCATTGTTCACTTCTCCAAGCTTCAGCTCCAGACACTAAAGTGCCAGATCTGCTGAGTTGGGCTCTCTGCTTCTTGTGTATCTGCTTTCCACAAGAATCATAATTTCTTCACCTTGAAGGGTTCTACAGACTAGGAGAACTTCCAAGCAGTGAAGTCCTCAGCCTAGAGAGAGATTTCTTTAGGGGTCCAAATCCATATTCTAGTTTTATTCCCTGGGGATTCCACAAATGGTAATTGAACTTGTGATGCTAATCAGATTATACCTACAGAAGGTTATTTTAGCAACTCTGTACCATATGAAGAAAACAAAAAGAAAATCAGGGAGGTAAGAAATGACTATGTACTGAAAAGGGTGGCTTTAATATTATTGATGACTCCTTTCTTCCACCAGCAGAGATCTTACTGTATACCTGGGGAAAGAAATGCCTTTGGCATTTTTTGATATGCTGCTGTTGTATGAGATTCTTCCATGCCCCATCACATTTGGGATGCCAGTCACAGCAAGGCATGGAAGGAGCTGCAGGTCAGGAAGATTGCAAGGGCTTTGTTGAATGTCCTGTCACTATGAAAAAAATGGAGAAGAAATGGCAGCAGAAAAGGTAACTGTTTATTTTGCTAGAATTTAGATTGTTTGGCAGAGATTAATGTCTCAAAAAGAGAATCTAATGGAAAAAGAATTATTTATAAATGTGAAAGTTGACTTTGGTAGGGTGGGGAGCTCTAGCAAATCTTTATTAAGGTTGGCTGTGAACTTCAAGAGTTCTCACTGAGCCTTTGTGGGAGGGACAGTTATGATAGGAATGCCTGGTTTGGACACTTAAGTATGACAAATGGGAAGGATGTGTGGGCTATTGCAGTGGATTTCATTAAAAGATGGCTAGGATGATGTTGGATATAATGACACAAGTAGAGTGGTGCTTGGAAGACATGATTATAATAAATTAAATAAGTCTGTGTGGGGGATGGAGATCTCTTGGGACATTTTGGGTGCTGACAAAGGTAATATGTTGCATAATCAGCTTCTCGAAAGCACTCAACAGCCATGTTCTGGCAAAACTGCATGACTGCAGAGCACTTTAAAATTGCCCAATCACGCAATGAACTAACCCTCATTTAATGAAGGTTCAGATAAAAGCACTCCAAAGCAGAGCACCGTCACTAACTTATGTTTGTTTGTGCTCGGGAGCAGAACTGGGCTGATGCAGCCCAGCCCAGCCCCACCCATGGTGTTATCATCAGGATGCAAAGGGGAGAAGGCAGGGAAGGAAGCTCTGCTCTGGGGCTTGCCCAGCTTGTGCTGGGGTGTAGGGTGGGTGGATTGGAGCCCCACAAACTAGGGACAGAAATTACACATAAACTGGTTCAAAGCTGTAACACAACGGAAGTTCAGTTCACAAAAACTGCTTTCAAAAAGGCTAAAACCGGTTTAAGATAAACCTGGATGGATGTAGTATCAGATGTAACTAATTTAGATTTAATCAATTTATTGAATTTCTGTCCCAGATCCCCTCCAAATTCAAGTAAATTCAGTCCCCCAGTATCCCAGGATGTTTTGCACCTCCCCTCCTCCCACAACCCTCCTTGCAGGGTGGGTGGGCTAGCCTTGGCTCAAGCTGTCTGCAGAGCAGGGAGTACCTCCTGGCTCTAGTGTCTCTTGGCTTCTGGCCTGAGCCACTGCAGACACATGGCTGCATTTCCAGAATCAAACGTGAATGTCTGTTTTCTTGCTTATTGGTTCAATCTATGCAGCTTAGACTGGGCGGGAGGGGTCACTGTAACTCATTACACTTTCTGTGGAGCATCATGAATTATAGCAGGGAGCTGCACATCTGTCTATACCCTTTGATTTGAAACAGTGCACTTCCTGTGTCTTTGCTTTTAATTTCAGTGAGTTACACCAAGAATGAATCTAGATCAAAAAGCTTGTTTGATTCATTAAAACTCTTAAACAGCTGATCCTAAATGCTTACTGAGGTTAGAGCCACCATAGCAAAGCTGCTTCCTATAAGCACTGCTAGCAAGACTAACAAAAGCTTTAGATGTTATTTATTCATTTGAAAGAGGTCATGAATCTGAAAACTAAACTGAATGTAAGCACACTATTTCCAAGTAATTCAAGGGACAATACTTCATCTTTCCTAGCCATTCTGTATTTACTTAGGCTTAATTGATTGTGTGATTGTGTTACCTTGCATGCACACTTCATAGTATGTGTGCGCATATATGTGTACACTGGGGCTAGAATAGATACTGCATCCACTTGGCATTTGTAACAAATGCTATAATGGCTGTACCTTTAAGCATCCCTCTAGTTTGACTCAGGCCTGTAGGATTTCTCAAGCCTGCCTCTAAAAAAAAATCTTAGGAGTCTCACTGATGCAGCTGTGAGAATGACGGAGGCCTAGATAAACAAATCCCATTAGAGCAGAACAAGAGGAAAAAAGTTGTGACCTCTGAGATGCGCTGTTTCTCCTCCTTCCCTTGATGCAGATGAACTAGATCATTCAGATTTTTCATAACATGTCAAAGGGAAATCTTGAAGGATTAGATGCAAAAGGAGCATATAGGAGGAGACTTCAGGCTTTCTGTAAGAGTAAAGATGCACAGCTCTGAAGGTAGAATTATTGATATACACTAAGTTTTCTTGCCTTTTCTTTCACAGACCATTCCAAACAATACTGGCCAACTTATTTTGGAACCTCACAGCCATAGCCACGCTTTTTAAAGAGAAGACAACAGGGCCTTAATGGCTGACTGGAGGTAGTAAAAAACTAATTGGCTCACTAGTGCTGCATGCATTCTATTTTAATTAGCCCTCTCCAGAAAAGGTACACAAGTTCTGGAAGAGCCACTTGACATTCAAGTGACACTGTTGAGATGCCTGTACCTCACTGGAACCAGTGTTTGAGGGAAATAATGATCTCAAGCAGAGGGTCCAGCTTGCATGGGGACTGAAGAAAAACCCTCCAAACACTATTAGCACTTACAGCCTCTCTGCATTCCCTTTCTGTGCAGAATGGTAAAGGAAAACAGGTGAAGTTGCCTTGAATAGACTAGCAAAAAGGATGGGTATTACTTGCAATGTATAATTTGGCCATTAGATGTCCCTGTGCACTTTGTAGAGTTTTAGGCATGTGACATCCTCCCTAGCAAACTGAATGGATAAGCTGGGACTTGAGTTGTGTGGAATTTACAGCTGGTGAGTAAATTTAAGCAAATGTTAATCTTTGCAGGATCAGGGATTATATCTTGGAGGAATGTAGACTCTGTTCATGTCCAGAGCTAGTTTCTTATAGGTAATTATGGAGAAAGCAGATAACAGGCAACAAGAGATTTGAACATCTTTGTGAATGGTGGTTATTAGCATAAAACAAACCCTAGCACTGAGATACAGATAGGTTTGCCCTATGTGGTGGTATTTATTTTGCCCCATTTCTGAGCATTGCAGAAAGGACATGACATGATACCTTTGATCTGCACTTACCCATTCCAGCATTAGAAAGCTGCAGATTTATTTGAGTCAGTATCCACTCAAACTGAAGCTTCCCATTGAGGGAGGGGGAGGAGAAGAAATAAACCAAGTGGTTCAGATGATTCTTACACGGGAGTGTCATTGTCTTAAGCCAAGCTTGAGAAGTATCAGTTTGAGTGTGTAGCTGTTTCCCTGGTCAGGCTGGGAAAAAAATCCCCTAGACATGAAGCTGCTTTTAAAGGTCACAGAAAAGTTAACAGTGTGTATAGAGGTTTGGGGTTGGGGGGAAAAATCTGTCACAATTCTCATTTTCACTCAGCTCCTACTTAAAATTCATCCAGCAGGGTGGGTCGAGGGACATAACAGCTGCTAAAATTACTAGGTGGAAATCATTTTTTAGCGGGCACAATTGTCTTGTGGTTTTCCTGTTCTCTCTACCAGCCCCTACCTCACCCCCAGCTCACTGCAGTATCCCCCAGAGAAACTCTAGTGTGACTGGTGCAACCACTGTCAAGGAAGAGCCAAATGTAATCTGTTTGTGATATGTGTCAGCTGGAACATGAGCCTCCACTGGGATTCCAGCCCATAGGAGGAGGTCTGAACAATGTTTAGCATGGACTTCAGGAGTCACTAATCCAGCCCCACCACTGACACAGCTGACATGAGGAGGTCCTTAGAGATGCAGAGGAGTGTGATGAGTTGAAGGCAGCTGCTAATATTTAGGCTTTCTTTGGGCTATAAATTGTGCATTAATACTAAACAGTGTATGCTCCAAATGCTGCAGTGTTTTGGATCTTATTTTCCAGCCAAAAGTCCATTATTTGGTTAGGGTTTAATTTTTTGGAAGCAGTGTTGCTGTTAGCTCTGTGATTGCCAAGGCCAAATACAGTGCAGAGGGTCCTCTGGGAGTGCTGTGTGATTCTGTACATTAAGGCTTGGGGGATGCCAGGATACAATTGCAGTTCTGCACTATGTCATATGAGAAGGCCACAGTGCTTCAAAAAGCTCATAATACCTCCTCCTTTGTTTAGGTGGTTCCATTGTTTAAAGTTTAAAAGCTGAATACTTTCCATCTGTTTCTTTCTGAGGGCACAACAAATCAGAAGAGTGTGAGAATTATCTAAAGGGATTTGGATATGCAGAGGTGAGAGAGATGCATCCTCTATGGTGTGAACCCAAAATATGCAGCACTGGTCGAACTTATGTGAAGTGTATTTTAGCCCAGCCCCCTTCGATCCAGTGACTCCTAAGGGTCTACAAACACTGACCACATGTTGAATAATGTAAAAAAGTAAAAACAGTACATATGGTTACATCATGCGTGTAGGCATTCTTGTTCAACTGCTGTTTATGCTACAGTAGTGCCTACTGGCACTATCTAGAATCTGAGCTCTATTGTGCTAGTACACAAAATAGGAAACAAAGAGGGGTAAAAAATACCTCAAGAATTTCTTATTGAGGCCAAAAGACCACTACCATCTTTCTCTTGTGAACACATATGTTGTGTCTCTCATATAAGAAGAGGTAAATAACATATTTGGAAAATACTCAGGACCATATTGGCTCCAGCTCCTTGGCTGTAGCAACAGTGTGTGCAGAATAGGATGGTGGCTGCACCAGCCTTTCCAAGCTTCATCCCAGTTCAGTCTCCTACACTAAGTGTGGGCAGCCTTAGGGGAGCTCTGACTTGCTACACCTCCTAGTAATCCTGAAAGGTGGAGATGTTAGCGAGGCACTAGGGGAAAAGGGAAAAAACCTGTAATTTCCCCCTACTTGAGGGACAGGGATTAGAAATACAAGGGAAGCTGCTATCTCAGCTTTATACAGCAAGGGAGCATGCTGCACTGGGGTTATCTTCTGAGAGTTGGCTTCTGGGGCTACTACACCAATGATTCCCCTGTCATGGGCTGGATGACAGTTCTGTATCTATCCTTAAATACCCAAACTAACTGTTTTTTATTGAATCTTAACGATGCAGAGTCATAAAAATGGTCTTGGTTGAAGTGAGGAACCAGTCTCCCTCTATTTTTCCTTTCTCCTATGCAGCAACATTTACACAGCTGCAGTGTACGCCCCAGGAGACTTTTGGAGACAAGCCTGAGAAATCCCCTTAAAGCTTGAGTCCAAGGTTAAAGGCTGTAACTTAGCAGGTGTGATTCCCTGCTGTCTCAGGGAGGAAGAAATAGTAGTGTGTAGTTCTTACTGTCTTTGCAGGGAGTTTCATGTACTGTTTAGAAAAAGCAGTATGTTGCAATGAGGAAAGAAACCCACCTGTTTGGCAGAAGTCCTTACCCTTAACTGCTGAAGTACACAATGCCCGTAGCACAGCTTGATCTCTTAGGAACAGATGCAGTTTTGCAATTAGTTGTAGGATAAATCAACTGGAAATGTTGTTCTTTTTAAAGTGAATTGTTACAATTAACTTTTTGTAGCTTGAGGAATCTGATTTATTTAAACATCTAGTTAAATCCTAATATGAGTCTTTAATTTTAAAATAAATCCCTAACTTTTACAGAGAAAGTACAAATTCCCTGGAGTTTCTATGATTCACTGTCCTCTACCCCAGTCCCTGATTTGGAGGAAGGAAAAAAGGAGATGGAAAGAGGAAGAAAAGAGACAGGACTTTAAGAGTCACAGGTTTCTGGGCAGCTATATCTGCCTCTCCTGGCTGTGGTGTTGGGTATGTCCTGGGAGCACAGGCCTGCTAGAATTGGATGGAGCTCTCCAATTCATAACTAACATGTCATTGGTGTAGGGCTTGGAGGTGGATGTCTCTGAAACTCAATACCAGTTTCTGAATTGGAATCCCACCAAAGTCAGTTTTAAGGTCTACATCACACTATGATATCAACCTGCAGGGCTCACTGGGCTTGTCTGTACTGCCTTTGCTCTGTGCCTGGGACCACTGCCAAGAAGCATGCTCTTCCCATTCACTGCCCATCCACCTGAACCAAAGTCTGGACATGGGGCAGTATAGCTGGCCTAGGGGACCTTTAGTGTGTGCCCCCCTGTGGATGGCTCTCAAGGTCCCTTGCATTGGACATTAGGGTTGTGTGAAATTTTGCTAGCTGTTTCGTTTCAACACTGTTTTGATTCATTTCAAGGTCAAAACAGCAAAATCAAAATGAAACAAAGGTGATGTGGTTTTGTTTTGTTTTGTTTCACAGCCTCAAAACAAAGCTAGTCAAAATGTTTCAACCATCGCACTTGGGAAACAAATTCAGCGCAGCTAGGCTACCTCCCCATCCCCTGGGCTAGATCGTGCTGGGGGCAGGAAGTAAGCCCACCTGGGTTGTCTTCCCATCCCCCACCCTATATTGCACCGGAGGCGGGAAGTCAGCCCAGGTGGGCTGACTTATCATCTCCAGTGCTAGATCATGTGATCTAGTACAGGGGATGGGGAGGGCAGTCTAGCTGGGCTGAGTCTCCACCCCTGGTGAAAAGTTGAAATAGCCTTTCTGCTTTGATGGAACGAAACTGTTTCGAAGCTGTTTCGAATCAAAATGAAATTCAAAATGAAACACTGTTCCATCGAACCGTCAAAACTCAAGGTGAAACGAAATGGTGCCGTTTCACACAGCCCTATTGTTCATGCTTCTTGGTACACCCTGCCTCATTTATGGGACTTAGTACATGCTGAGCAAGAGAGGAACAGGTGCTTCTAGGTAGTGGTTCGAGATGCAGTGGGGAGGCGGTGTTTCCCATTACTGTAGTCAATGAAGTTATACTGATGCATACTGCCAGAGGAGCTTGTCCTCCAAAAAATGCAGGGGTTCTTTGTGCTCCCTTTTAAAGTGATATAAAAAATCCCAGTGGCTTCAGTAGGGGTATGATTTTTAGAAAAGCAAGATCCCTTTATTTAAATGCAGAAATAACTATTTGCCTATAATTATAAACTTCATTTGAAATGATTATGTCATCTTGGGTCAAGACCAGTTATTTTTGCACTGCCTTAAATTTGTTTCATTTCCAAGTGTTATGAACTCATGGGGTCTCTGAATACTATTTTCCAAAGCTCATGCACACATATGCAGGAGGACGTAATGAAGGAAAATGAAATTTCCTTTAATTGAAGTGATGACCTTATTTCTGGCATAACATGGAAATTGTAATATTTTACTTTAGAATACATAAAAAATGATTTGGAACTAACAATATTTATGGTTTTGATTGGGTTTTGCCCCAGCATTGAGTAAATTAAAATGCCAGCTGTTTTAATTTGATCTGTTAGCTTTATTCATCCACATCCTTCTAGCTGACATATAAACTGAAATGGAATAAAAAAAGACTTCTTTTATAATGAGATGAAAGTCTCTTTAAAAAGGTTTAGCATTCATCCACTTACAGATATAGATACAACCACCCAAATATAGATGTTAGATCTGTTTCTGATAACACTTTTTTACATTAGCCTGTTATTCAGTGAAGATGGCTCAAATACAGTCATAAGTACCAGTACATCCTGGCAATTGACTGGCTAAACAGCAACTCTGCAGAAAAGGACCAGGGGCTTACAGTGGACAGTGGTAAGCTGAATATGAACCAAAAGCACGCTCTTGTTATGAATAAGGCCATGCTCAGCTGCATTAGTAGGAGCCTTGCCAGGAGATTGAGGAAACTGATTCTTCTATGCTATTTGGCACTGGTGAGGCCACGTCTGGAATACCGTGTCCAGTTTTGGGCCCCACACTACAGAAAGGATGTGGAAAAACTAGAGAGAGTCCAGGGGAGGGCAATGAAAATGGTTAGGGACCTTTATGAGGAGAGGCTGAAGGAACTGGGCCTGTTTAGTTTGGGGAAGAGAAGACCGTTGAAGACTGCTATTAAATCCACCATCAAACTGAAGGGAGGTTCCAAAAAGGATGGAGCTAAACTGTTCTCGGTGGCAGATGACAGAACAAGAAACCATGGTCTCAAGTTGCAGCAAGGGAAGTTTAGGTTAAATATTAGGAAAAAACTTTCTTACTAGGAGGGTAGGAAAGCATTGGAACAGATTACCCAGAGAGGTGGTGGAATCTTCATCCTTAGAGGTGTTTAAGACCTGGATAGGCAAAGCCTTTGGGGGGATGATATAGGTAGGGATGGTCCTGCTTTGAGCAGGGGGTTGGACTAGATGACCTCTTGAAGTCCCTAATTTTCTATGACTCTATGATCAGATCTGTATGTCTTTTGTTTCTTGAGGAATGGTTCAATAGTCAATCTAGAGATGCACTGATATATGAGTCCATATCATATCAGCACTGATAAAAGGAAAATTGACATTATTGAGAGTCAGCTTTTTTTGGCCTATGTGGTAGATAATGGCACAGATAAATGTTGTGTGCATGTGCACAGTCATAGTCTGCATGTGGCTAGGAATGCAGCCTGGCAGCTTGGAGAACAGCATCCAGCTGGTAAGTCTGGTGGGGGGCAAGGGGCAGGGTGAAAGAAGAACTGTGGGACAGATCGAGGCCCACACAATGTGAAAGGGAGTGAGCTGGGGCAGGGACAGGGGAGGGTCGGATGCGAGGCAGAGCCACAGGTAGCTCATTCAGGGGGTGCAGCTCCCACTGCTGTGCACACCCCTAGGGAGGAGGCACTGAGGACATGGCATGGGGCAAGGGAAGGCTGCCTGCTGCAGGCTGGAGCTGGGGAAGGTAATGGCAGTAGGAGGGGGGACTGTGGCAAATTTCGGGGTGGCTATAGTCCCACTGTAAGCTCCTCTCCCAGTGCCACTACTGCCTGCCCTTCTCTGAGCATAGCCTTGACTCAACCCCATCACCCAGGAGGAGGCTGGCACAGTCCCCAGCCCCAGCCTGCCCTCACCTTGCACACAATCTGTGGGGCACATGACTTCCCCTCAGGACCTGTGCAGTGGTGGGAGTCACCACTCCTGCACCTCCTGGAGTGAGCTACCTACAGCTCCTTCCTGTGCCCCACCCTGCCTGGGCAGCCCCTGCCCCAGCCCCACTCCCTTCCTTC
The DNA here is from genome assembly GCA_030014935.1 of Caiman crocodilus. NCBI lineage: Eukaryota > Metazoa > Chordata > Crocodylia > Alligatoridae > Caiman > Caiman crocodilus. Next base: position 46,843,093 of record JAGPOW010002742.1, read on the forward strand.
CTTACCCTGGGGACCTCGATCTGCTCCCCAATACCCCTTCCCCCAACACTTACTGGCTGGACATTGTTCTTCAAGCTGTCTGGCTACATATTGGCAATTGGATCGCTATCAGCCGATATGGCTTGGTTAATAATAGGCTATCAGTATTATCCAAAAAAATCTTTATAGGTGCACCCCTATACAAAATTTGTGGCTGGTTTCTTTTCCTGTGATAATCTGAAACCTGTGATGATCTCCAGACTATATCAGCTAGGCCAGCTACAGATATTGCACTTCTATCAGAAAAAGTGATTGGAAACCATTCTGTACCCATAACAGCAGAAGTTATACAGAACTGGTCTGTACCCATAACATAACAGCAGTTTAGCATACACAGACTGGTTTAAAAATGATGAGACCCAGTCTAAGTTTTGCCATCCCACTCCAAAGGGCAAATGTGTTTTCCATTTGCCACCAATCTAAACTACACCATTTATAGAAAACCATGGAATTGAAATCATTTCTGCCTTAGGCTTTTTGAATGTCTGTACCTAGCTTGAGTCTGTATACCTAGAGTCAATGCAGAGTTACTTTCTCTGTCTAGTTTGGTTTTCTCCTGTATAATTTTTAAAATCCCAAATGACCACATCTGTTCTATATCTAGACCAGTTTCTGAATGTCTCAGAAGAATACTGTGGTTGTGGGACATATTCCATCAATCCAATTATAGTCTGGAAGCTGGATTTAAAATCTGTCCTTTGTTATTAATTAAAAGTCTAAGATGTGCCAGAAGCATTTTAAAATGTACTGTAAGAAAAAATTGTGTGTGGTTCCTCTTACTATGTCCTGGGGTGCTGTCATTTCTATCAGAATCCTAGTATGGTTGGGAGTGGGGGGAGATGCAACAGAAATCTGGCAAAAGTGTTATATACCAGATCTACTATTGGATTACTAATAATCCAATGCAGATGGAATATAGCATTAATATAAAATAAGGGTATATGGTCATAACTAAAACAGAGGGGCCTACACTAATACTCTGTTTTAACCTCATCTCTTCATTTGTAATATTTTTCTTAGTAGACAAACAAAAGTTTGATGAAATTAACTTGAAGTTGGTTGGTAAATACAAGCAGTCCTTAACTTACAACATTTCAAGTTACAATGTTTCACACTTACAATGTTTATAAATTGACACCCTGTTTCACCTTTATGATGTCAGTTTCGACTTTACAATGCTTGAACTGATGCAATGCCACGCCAGTGAACAAGTTTGCTGCATCACTCATCTCCCTGGAGAACATCTGTCCAAACTTCCTTGGACACTTTCTTTCAGAAAGCAGACAAGACTCCAGAAGAACCTGAAGCCAGGACTCCTGAGAAGACTCCAGCCAAGAACCCATCAAAAAGTCCAACCAAGAGCCTTTCAAAAAGTCCAGCAAAGTCACCTCAGACAAGGCCTTCCAAATCAATATGATTGCTATTTACAATATAAATACATTAATGTAGCTATATTACTTATCTATAATTGATCAAGTACAAAATTCTGGGGTATTTTTGGTGAAAATAGGGTATTGATCCTTGCTTCAGGAACCAATTCCCCATTTAAAACATTGTTTCTTATGAGAAAATTGGTTCTGAGTTACAATGTTTTGACTTAAGACGCAGTTTTCAGGAACCAATTGTGTCATAAGTCCAAGGACTGCCTGTACAATTCGTGTTTGAATCTGTATCTGAATTTGGGGTGGAAATAAAAATAGGCCATGAAGATACGTGAAACTCCCATGAATTCATGATGTTGAGGTGTGTGTTTATAGGCCTATCTCTTGCTCCTGTAGCTAGAATTGATTATAAAGGGCTTTTCCTATAGACTGGGCCTAGTGAGTTGCATGTGGCATGGCTCAGAGCCCAGTATTTCAGGCAATCAATGAATCAAGACTTGTTTCCTCACTGAGGTCTTGGTCAAATAAGGGGGTGAGTTTGTACCAAAATCAGTTGCTGTGCATTTAAATGACCTGTGAGTACATAATGCAGTTCTTAGAATATAGTTTTTAGAATTTATTAATTGGTGAGTTAATATTTATGCTATATTTATTTGACATAGTAGAAAATTCACTGCCTCTTAATTCATTCTGCTTGGGCGGATACATCTGTACTGTTGTTTTATTTTGGTGGTCTTTCAGCTGGCATCACATGTTATTTTGCACTCATTGCTCTGTTAAGATGTCTGCCCTTTACTGCTCTGGCATCATTATGATCAGATATTTCATCTTTTAAATACTAGCATAAATCCTAGATTGATTCTTGTGGTTGCAAGCTCCTGGAACCCACATAAAGTTGGCATTGCTACACTTTAGCACTGCACTTTGCCTTGTACTTGTTTAGGGCTGTATGGAGGGTCTGTATTTTCTAATTCTTTGGGGAAAGGCAAACTTGAAAGAGGCACATAAGGCAGAACACTGGAACACGCACATTTTCTGAGATCATTATTAAAGTGGTGGTTCATAGATTTGTAGATGTTAGGGTCAAAAGGGACCTCACTAGATCATCGAGTCCAACCCCCTTCATAGGCAGGAAAGAGTGCTGGGTTTCGATGACCCCAGCTAAATGCTTATCTAACCTCCTCTTGAAGACCCCCAGGGTAGGGGAGAGCACCACCTCCCTTGGGAGTCCGTTCCAGGCCTTGGCCACTCTAACTGTGAAGAAGTTCTTCCTGATGTCCAGTCTAAATCTGCTCTCTGCTAGCTTGTGGCCATTATTTCTTGTAACCCCTGGGGCCGCCTTGATGAATTAAACCTCAGCAATTCCCTTCTGTGACCCCGTGATGAACTTATAGGCAGCCACAAGGTCGCCTCTCAACCTTCTCTTGTGGAAGCTGAAAAGGTCCAGTTTCTCTAGTCTCTCCTCATAGGGCTTGATCTGCAGGCCCTTAACCATATGCATGGCCCTTCTCTGGACCCTCTCCAGGTTATTCGCATCCCTCTTGAAGTGCGGTGCCCAGAATTGCACTCAGTACTCCAACTGCGGTCTGACCAGTGCTCAATAGAGGGTAAATATCACCTCCTTGGATCTATTCGTCATGCATCTGCTGATGCATGATAAAGTGCCATTGACTTTTCTGATGGCTTCGTCACACTGCCGACTCATGTTCATCTTGGAGTCCACTAGGACTTCCAGATCCTTTTCCACTTCTGTGGCACCCAGCAGGTCATTCCCTAGGCTGTAGTCATGCTGGACATTTTTCCTTCCTAGGTGCAGCACTTTGCATTTCTCCTTGTTGAACTGCATTCTGTTGTTCTCTGCCCACTTGTCCAACCTGTCCAGGTCTATTTGAAGCTGTTCCCTGCCCTCCGGTGTGTCCACTTCTCCCCATAGTTTTGTGTCATCTGCAAACTTGGACAGAGTACATTTCACTCCCTTGTCCAAGTGGCTGACGAAGACATTAAAGAGTATCGGTCCAAGGACCGAGCCCTGCGGGACCCCACTGCCCACACCCTTCCAGGTCAAAACCGATCCATCCATCACGAGTCTCTGGGTACAACCCTCCAGCCAATTCGCCACCCACTGGACTGTGTAGTCATCCAAGTCACAGCCTCTTAACTTGTTCACCAGTATGGGGTGGGATACCATATTGAAGGCCTTCCTGAAGTCTAAG
>JAGPOW010002742.1:46847132-46869762 GCA_030014935.1 Caiman crocodilus
GATCCCAGAATTCACTGCAGTCTCTGCTTCAGGCTTTCTGTTCTCCATCTCTCATGTAAATGAATGGTCATCTGGTTCCATCTCAGATGCAAATGAGACTTAGGGCAGTTGTTTCACTCTTGTCACCCTTATCTTGGAGGGTCTTAGGTGTGTCTCTCACTGCATCTTAATCAGTTTCGTTTAGGTAGAGGAGGGGAGGGAGAGAGAATTATTTGTGAGTCAGACAGACAGCATCTTGTGCCAGGGTTCCCAAGAACACAGAGCTGAGACGTAACAGCAGCATTGGATAGATTTCATCTGAAACTGCTGAAGGAACTGGATGAGGTCATCGTGGAATCTGTGGCAAAGCTCTTTCAGAATTCGTGGTGCACAGGGGAAATCCCTGAGGATTGGAAGAAGACCAACATTGTGCCCTTCTTCAAGAAAGGAAAGAGGAAGGACCCGGGCAACTATAGGCCAATCAGGTTAATCTCTATCCCGGGGAAAATCCTGGAAAAGCTCATTAAAGCATCTATGTGCAATACGCTTACGGAAGGTAAGGTTCTAAATGACAGCCCAGCATGGCTTTGTCGCAGGTAGGTTTTGTCTTACCAGTCTTATCTCCTTCTATGACCAGGTCTCTTGCCACCTGGACATGGGAGATGAAGTAGATGTTGTGTACCTAGACTTCCAAAAGGCCTTGCGCTGTTCCCTGGACAGGTTCTCCATGTGACAGTCTGCAATCTGCGTGGGGCCCGAATAGCCTCAAGCTGCTTCCAGGGCTGGCTCTCCATGTGCTGGTCTGCACACCGCTCTGTCCAGCCCCCTGCTGAGGATGTGGGCTCAAGCTGCCTTAACACGGCTCCCAGAACCTGAGCCCCGTGCACCGACCTGTGTACTGCTGGGGCAAAGAAGGGATCCTGTGGAGGCTCTTCCCTCTCCAATGTCTCTTGCCATCTCTGCCCAGCATGCTAAGAACACTGAGCTTGTATCTACATTGGAGGCCCTACCCCTGAAGTCTGTTGGACCTGCAAAGCACAGTCTTCAGTCAGGTTCAGGGGCTCCTCACCACCCCCCTCCAAGCAGGAGCAGAGCAAGCCTTTCCCAGCTGTTACCTGATTGGTAGAAACATTCCACCAATCCAAAGTGTCCTTATCCAAGCTGGGCTTGCCAGGCAAAAGAGGTGAGCCCACCATACGTTCATTAAAATAAACAATATGGATAATCTTTTAGAAGCTTGTTTACAGAAGTTCCATAAGAGAGCATAATTCCCAAACCCACAAGCCTAGCCCCCTTACTTAACCTATTGATCCAGAAAAATGGTTATTTTAAAATGGAACACATACCAGAAATTGAAAATTAGTCATGTTTTACAAAAGAAAGCACATTGTCAACTCTTAAAACCCTTCACACAGTTGCATGCAGCATTCTTAAGCTATATCGCAAAATAATAATTTGGCTAACCATGTCTGGGAGCAAAATAAAGAAGTGTACCCTTCTTTATTTTTTATATTGCAGCTTGGTAATTGGGTGAGGAAGGCAAAAATAAAAATATGAGATATATCAGTTTCCCCGGTGCAATGGGGGAAATGTTACAAACCACATCATCAGCTCTCAGGAACTAGCAAACCTCCTAATAAATGGTGACTCTATCACAGCAGCGTTAATAGTTGAGTGGCTCACCCTAACTTGGTTAGTTACTGACCGGTAGCAGTAATGGTTGGATGCTTTTGAACAATTAGACAAGCTCTCTAGTTGTTGAACTGTTGCAGCTCTGGGAAAAGCTCCATGGAGACAACTCAGAAAGTGCTGTTTGTCATCCTGGAATTTGCAGCTGCCTCTGGTCATCTAAGTCTACCTCACTATGCTCTCCCATAAGTCATGACTTGTTTTTCAAACAGCACTGTCCAGAGCCAAAATGATCCAAGGAAACTTCCTCCAGAAGCAGCTGGATTGTGTCGCTGTCCTCCTCCTCATGTCTGCTGAAGCTGATGCCAAAAATGTTGCAGAAGTAGTTGAGTGGTGGTAGGCTTGGACAATGTAAAGTGGTCTGGTGACAAGACATCAAAAACATCTCTGCATATTATGATGACCAGTATTCTACCATGGACTACTGCTTTGACCATGCTGGCGAGTGACAGTTTGCAAATGGCATTGGCTGGTCAAAAAGAGATGGCTTCTGGAAGGATGTGAAATGGATCATGGGAATTTGTCAGTTTGATCCTAAATGCCAAAAGTGCAATTACTTCTGGCTGCCCTCAACTAAGTATCCCACAATGCACCATGGAGAAAGTTCCATATGCATAAGGTCCAGCAGCCAGATGAAGGAACATAGGACACCTGTCTATAATGCTGAACACTTGCTATGGAGGAGGTCTCTGATATATAAAAGCAATGATTTATTCAGTAGCATCAGCCAGCTGGCTTGGTGCACATGACCACAGTGTTCCATCCAATACACTGCAGTTAAAGGAAGCTATCTCAGTGGAAACATCTAGATGAGATGCTAAATGTGCAGTAGACTAATTCCACTCCATCCAGCCCTCTGCTGAGGATGCAGAGCTGCCTTGATACGACTCCTAGATCCTGAGCCCCGTGCGCTGGCCTGTACATTGCTGGGGCAAAGAAGGGATCCAGTGGAGACTCTTTGACTCTTCTCTCTCCAATGTCCCTCACGGTCTCTGCCTGGGGGAGGGGAAAGGGGTTCCTGGTTACCCACGGTTGAGTCATTTGGGAATGCATCTCCACCTCAGCCTAACCAGTCCCACGCAGTTCCCCAATGGGCAGGAGGAGATTTCAATATACCACCTTGTGTGGTCCAGACCCTACCTCAGGGGCAATTTTGTACATGGGCATTTTTCCCATTTTCTTGACTACAAGTAGGGCTCAGCCTTCCAATGATTAGCAAACTTGTACATTTCCCTCAGCCAGAGGTTTCTTAACAATATCCAGTCTCCGGGGCTCAATCCTTGTTCTTGGACTCGGGATTCATGATGCCTCTTATGGTACTGCTGGTTTTTCCCTGCCATCTCCCCTGTGAGGCGATAAAATTGTCATAGTTGATTCCACAACTGTTTGGCAAACTGCCCATGAGCTAAATGCTGCCTGTAAGCCTGCTTTATACCGAAGCACAAATTCATAGGCAATCAGGGTTGCTTTCCAAACATAAGCAAACAGGGGCTTGCCCCAGTGGCATCGTTCCTGCTTGCCTTGTAAACATGCACCAAGTAAGGCAAATGCTGTCTCCAAGAGGCCTTTTGTTCCTGGCACAACACACCTAGCATGTTTAACAATGTCCGGTTGAACTGCTCAGGCTGGGGATCCCCCTGAGGGTGATGTGAGGTGGTCTGTGATTTTCTTTGAGCAGAGTACTTGCAAAGTCCCTGCCCTGATCAGAGTGGATATGGACATGTAATCCAAACACAGAGAAATATTTCTCCCATAGTATCTTGGCAACCGTTTTGACGGTTTCATCACGTGTTGCAAAAGCTTGGGCATACCAAGTGAAGTGGTCAGTGACAACAAGAATATTTCCCTTTTGATTTCCTTCCCCTTCACTTGATAGGAAGTCCATACATATCGACTCCATCAGTTATGAGCTTTTAATGGTATGAAAGTAAGCCATGCAGATGAGCAGAGTTTTGCATTTCACACAGTGCTCACACATTGAACACTTGATCCTGATGTCCTCAGCTAATCATGGACAGAAAAAACACACCCTTGGCAAAGGCTAGAGTGCGTTCCACCCCCATATGCCCAAAAGCATCATGGGCCCATTGTTTTCTTATACTACAGGTAAAAACAAAGAAAATAAAAAACTTATCCACGGTTTCCCTCTCATCCAAACAGAATCTGCCATTGACAGGGTGAGACTCAGCACAATTGCTAGGACCAGACTGCAGTGTCAGAGGAGATATCTTGATAGTAAGAATTTCCTGTTGAGGCTGATCTCACTCTACAGATTGTCGGACAGGGGCTACATTACAAATATTTGTCTACTGGTTGGTATTCTCAGAGAGCTATGGATTCATTGGATGCAAAACCATTCTCTTATCCATAGAAGCAGTTTCTCGTTTGAGCTGAAACTTTGCAGCTTTCAGTGAGGCACAAAACAACTTGAACAGCCTCTATTCACATGCTTCACGTTTTTTCATGGATCGAGAGTGTTAATTGGACACCTTCTACAAGTACTAAAATAATTAGTCTGTTAGATAAATTTACAGCATAAAGTTTACTACAGAACAGGAATTCTTAGTTGCTGTTATTACTGGCTTATCAAAGAGTAATTCAGCTTTTTCATTTCTTCTTGCAAAGGAACCAGAGGCATTTTTACATGTGCTCTGGGGGTGGGGAGGGAAGCTCCAAGAACCACTCTAATTAAAACACTTGTAGCTTTTAGTTAAAGTTCCCCATGTGTTTTAGTTAAATTTGAAGTGCAAGGATGCTGATACATGGGATATGAAGACTGGCTAGAGTGGGCTAATTAGTACAGGCCATCAGAGCAGACTTCCCAAACATATACAGGCACCAGGGCTAGGGACAGACATTATTCATAAAATGATTTAAGTGATTAGATACTGGTTTAAATCTTTAACAGAACAGACATTCAGTGCACATAAACCAGTTTGAAAATGGCTGAAACTGGTTTGAGATAAACCTGGTTGATTGTAGTATCATACTTAACTGATTTGACTCAAACCGGTTTATACAATGTCTGTCCCAGACCCCTTGCTGGTTTAAATTGAATCGGAGACCCCCCAGCAACCCAGAATGCTCTCTGGGCTGGGGTCTGCTCCAGAGAGCTGGACTGACCCCTCACCTCTGCTCTCTAGCCAGAACAGGGGAGGGGCATGACCAGACGCTGGCCTGCCATGGCCTTTGAGGCAGATTCCTTCCTCTGTCCCCTCCTCCCCATTGACAAACCCTTCAGACTGCAGGTGGGGTTTGCCAACCCCAGCAGAACCTCCATGGCTTGCCTGCAGCCAGGCAAAGATGGAGTTAATTCCTCCCTCTGTCTAGCTTGTCTGCAGCCAGGGAGGGGATTAATTCCATAGCAGAGTGGGGGATGGGCAGGGGAGCAAGCTAGTCCGCTGTGTGCAGCTCCAAGATCTGCACCCATGAGCCCAGAGCTAAGACCTGCAGGACCAGACCAAGAGGTGGAAAGTGTTGGCGAAGACCTAACAATCATCACACATGTATGCTGGAGATGGAGTTAAGTGAGGTTGCAGACCAAAGAATGCAGAGAGCTACATTTACTGTATAAGACAGAACCTGTAAAACCTAAACAAAGCCTTTCTGAATGCTTGGCTGTAAGGAGACACTGTCCTCAGGATTAGTAAAATTTATACATGGCTTTCTCTTGCCTTCCTGCTTTACATTTTAAGTTAGACTAAGTTGTGTATGCTGTGTTTTACTGGGCTGTATCTTAGCTTAGGAGAAGATTTTTGGTAGTTCCCTGTAGTATGCATTACAAACTGCTGTGATCAATACATACTTGCTTCAGAGAAAGGACTTTTCTTCCCAACCCCACTCCTCAGTCTAGCAGCATCCCCTGCCTCAGTGGCTGGCATTGTGTGTGTCCTGCTAGCCCCAGCTAGTGCCTGGCCATGCCTCCTCTGCTCCAGCAGGGAGGGGTGAGAGCTTTGGAGAGCATCTCTCTTCCCTCCCCTTTGGTATTGGCTGGCAGGCATGATCTAGCACCCCCTGGCTTCTGGTTTGAGCCACTGCCTCCATTTCCTGATTTAACAGAGAATGTCTGTCCAATTATTAATCAGTTTAAGATATGCAGCTTAGACTAACCTGCAAAGAGTGAATCAGTTCAGGCTCAGGCTTTTTGAATGTCTGTCCCTAGCCCAGAGTACCAGATAGGTCATTTTGAGAAAGTCATGTCTCAGTTTTCCAGGAATGAAGATGACTGTTTCTCAATGACTGTTAACAGCCTATATAAACTCATTCCATATTATTCTTTTACAAAGTATGCTCCCTGAAAGAGTAGTGTTAATTCTATATCAAGGAGTCAAACAGGTTAAAATAACATTGCCACAGCATGCCACTGCTGACTAAGGTTATACACTTAACAAAGCCCCAAACTGTTCATGTTCTACTGATGTAATTTGTTATCCTGATTTTATTTTTTACTGTTTCATTGTTTGTCTTTGCTTGTATCTAAAACCATGGTTTTTGCATGTATCCCGTGTCAAACAATCTTACAACAGACCTGGCAGAAAGATATAGCTGTATGATAAACAAGTTATATTAATTATACTAAATGCACTCAAGATAAGGAAAGTAGGAAGGTAGTTTTTCACTGATCTTCACTTTGGGTCTGATTTTATCATCATGTTGGTAAACTGTCTGTTATTTTTTAGAAATCAGTTATGGTATACCTAAGTATAAGCAGTTAAAGGCAGAGGAGAATTAGACCTCTTATGTGGTCATTTAAATGCATTCAGTGTTAATGCAAAATGGATATAAAGTGCTATATAATTCCATAGTGATGTATACACATTTGTACTGGTGTGAATGGGCAGATGATACAGAGCAAGCAACAGTTCCCCAAATTGAAAAAAAATAGAAAATGTGAAGAATTAATAGTTGTTTTTACTCTCAGTGCCTCTAACTCTAACAAATGTGCATGTTCACCAGTGAGGTACCATTGACTTTCTGCTTTGCAGCACAAACTACAAAATACTGTATCTTAGCTCTGCTGAATGTGAACCTCTGGACCTGAACATGCCCAAACTTTGGAAAATGCAGCTCGGCATGCAAATTTTGCAGCTTGTTTCTAGTATACTTTAATGTAAATATAAATTTATAAAATACAATCAGGAACTTTGTGCTATGACATGTGTGGGTAAAATCCTGGCCCTCTGAAGTCAGTAACAAGATTCCCATTATAGAGAGAAATGTCTGAGACTCTTAATTTTGAAGTCCTCTTTGAAGCTTTTCCCAGGCCAAGTATAGATCAGTGAATATTTCCAAACATGTTTTGTGTGTTTGTTTGTTTTTGTTTTATTTTAATTCATTGATTTGAGTTGTTCAGTTTGTAGAAGTAACTTAAAGTAAAATGTATTAATTTCCTACTCTCTGGTTCCAAAAGTCCAGTGTATGCCCACCTATGTTTACTGTGGTCTTACTAAGGAATTTGGGCTAATTTTTACTGGCACCATGTTCTAATATTCAGCAGTCCCAACTCCCTTTTTGAAATAACATTCATATCTTTAAAAAATCTTTTTGATAGATTTAGAATATGATATTTAAACCAAATTATAAATAAAATGATGATGGGGTAGGGGTCAATATTTTTTTTTCAAGTAGTTGACCCTTCCAGTTTATCCAGACAGTACTGTTTTTCAGTCTCCACTGATAAGAAAGCTGACGACTTCTTTGTTCATGTATGATTTGTCAGTGTGACAATCCTAAATTGGGACTAAACCCCCAGTCCTGCAGTATGATCCACTGTGGCTGTTCCCTGAGCTAGTGCAGTTCTCCATTAATTTCAATAGGACTCTCTCCATGCAAAGCAGTTTGCAGAATTGTGCCATAGTTGTGCTATAAGATTGCTTTTTGCTGCTTTGTTCTTTGACACAGCTTGCCATTTGCTAGCCCTTCTGTAGCACCATAGATGCACGTGGAGCTAAACAAAGAAAATAGAAGACACAACCCTTATCCCTATGTACAGAAGGTCTAATGTTTTTTGAATAAAATATGATGTGACACGAAGCAAACAAAGGGAGTGAAGTTCATGCAAAATGAGGTTGGTAATTTGCATAATGTCCACAATGTGATTTGGCATCTCAGTGATAGAATACATGAGGGTGGGGCAGAAGCACATATCTTGTTAAACAGGCAGTTTGACTGTGTAAGTGAATAGAGGATCTTCTTCAAGTTCTCTGGGGCCCAGGTTGATTCTTGAACACCACACCCATCACGTCAATCTGGGATGGTCACTCAAGAGAATGCATAAGCATTCTTCTTGCTTGCAGCTATTGCAAAGATTGTTTATTTAATATGACCAATTTGCAGTCCTTACCCAGCCTGCCATCAGTCAGAGACCCTCTCTGCTGTACCAAGTCCCAGGGTGGGATGAGGAAAGCTGTGCATTTCAGGGGAACAGGCTCTGATACAGTATCAGGGCTGAGACTGACAATCAGCTGATTGTTGGTCTCAGTTTTCAACTTGATCCTGGAGAAACTTGACAAGTGAAAGATGTGGGATGTAGAGAAACAGATTCCATCCCACATCTTTCACTTGTCAAGTTTCAAAACTGTGGTACAGTGCCCGGGCTGGAATCAACAATCAGTGAGCTGTGCATGCTAGAGATTATAGTAAGTGTGACCATGCTCAGAACACACTCTAACTTTAGTACAATACAGATGTAACACGTACTAAGTGTACTGTGTGACAAGGCCCACACCTTAGCCTTGGACAACCCAAAATCAAGATGAACACCAGAGCAGATGCTATAATGTTGCAGAGGTGGTTTCTGGAAGCCATCTGGACTTTGGGAATTAATTAATGATTTGGATTGTAAGTAGCAAGTGATAGACAGGACAAGATTAGTACATTGGTTTTGAAAAGGAAGGAAGAGGTTAAAATTGTTGAAATGAAACAAGTAAGGCCAGATCTTCAGCCAGCTGGAATGAAGTGAAGGCAGTTTGTATCAGAAAAGGACTGGACCCACAGTATTGTGTTTTTTGAGCATGATGGATTGCTCTGGGTGCACACACATAGACCCAGATGATTATACTGGCTATAATTTTGAATGAAATTATACTGAGTTAAATGAGGTCAGGACTTACCCAGAGTTCAGTGATTTGTAACTATTTAATATGTCCATTCTGTCCTGTGGCAAGTGGAAGCTTTCCCAAGGTATTTATGTCAGAATGAAGCAAACTGCTAAATTACCACAGTTCAGCTTTCCCTTCCCACAGGAGAGAACAGACCTACAAAACTACTACCACCAGTGGTTTGATGTGTGGTAAGTTCTCTTCTCATTATTTGTTTAGATTTGTGTCTGTCCACACCCTTGGAAAGGCCTTCCCTAAATCCTTCATCAGAAGTCCTTGGATTTCAAGGAAACAGTGAACCTCTTTCCTCAGCATAGGGAAAGTTCATAGGGTAAAAAGCCATTGTCAAAACCAATAAACTTTAAAACCCATTTGTTTAATTGTTTTCAGTTGCATTTGTCATTTCTGACCCTATTGCTTGAGAAGTGATGTCATTTGTAAAGCTGGTGGTGTGGTCCGAGAGTCTTATAAAAGAGGCAGTAAGCTGGTCTGGATTCTGATTTGGTAATCAGAAAAATATTACCAAATGTTTTTTAAAATTAGACAGTTTTTCTTTGGACTGTGTACCCATTCTTCCAGCAGGTTGAACTAATTTATGTGAGCCATATTTTGTTTCCAATACAGCAACATTTTTAAAAGGCTTCCCATGAGACATCAGTTCATGTTCAGTTGCCTCACAATCCATTCTGTTGACAGTCTTTGTGTTACTGGGTGGAGTATAAAAAGACTCACATCAGTTTTGGTGACCTCATACCTGCCACGTTTCCAGGAGTGCTTTTCCTGCCTCTCCTAACACATGTATGTACTACTAATTCTATTCCTAATACACTGAGATACCTTATCTCTTACCCCTAACCCAAAACAAAATCTGAAACAGAATGAGTAGTGGACTAAACTGTGAATTACTGGGTTGTCTCTGGGCAAGAGATTAAGGCTTTGTCATCACTGCCAAATAGTATGAAGTTTACTCTGGGATTGTGGGGCTCCTTTACAGGCTGGATTCATAATGGTGCATAGGCAGTGGTGGAAGAACTGTTGAGGAGAGTGGCAGCTGTGGCAGGGATAGTGGGACTGGCAGTAGGCACTTCATCAGGGATGGTGGTGGGGGTAGGACTCAAGCAGCCACAGGGTGAGTGAAACTATTGTCACAACTCTGACCCTTCTGCCACTGGTGGCCATGACAGGCCCCAGATTCTGCAGCAGGCCACACCGCCTCTAGTCTTTCCCCCCGCACACATTTTTATAGCCCAGTGGGCCAGATTGTAAGGTCTCTCTACTTGATAGACCTATTTTTCCCTATCTGCTCTGGATAAGGAGGTCAGCAACACTCAACCCCCTAAGCAGTGCCCGCTGAGCCTCTGCCTAATGATTGGTTCTAGGGCTGCTTTTAAGGAGCTCTTGCTGCACCAGCCTGCTGCTGCACAACAAACTGGCTTCATTTTTGTGAGCAGCTCTTGTCTGTGTGACTTCCCTGGTGTGTGCTTCAGTACTTCTTGCTTGTGTACTCAGCCCCTGAACTTTGGAACCCCCTTTTGACCCTGGCTCATTTCTTGACATTTGCTTCTGGAAACCCCTCCAGCTGGGTGTGTCAATTTTGGTTTTTTGGCCTGCCCCCTGACTATGGATGCTGGTAATGGTGCCTCCTTTGGCTCTAACCACTAGGTTTAACACCGTTACACACTCTGACATGGCTTAAGGAGTGGTAGGACACTGCAACCTATTAGTCTTTTACCATTAAAACAATCTTTATATAAAGTTCCTATAAATGATAAAGTGTTGTTTCCATACTACAACCCTGGGGATGATCCTGCACTGAGCAGGGGGTTGAACTAGAAGACCTCCTGAGGCCCCTTCCAAACCTGATTTTCTGTGTTTGTAAGTCTCAGAAAGATACTACTACAGACTGCATGCAGCAGGTTGCTCACTTTTCAGCCAAAAGCTACTACTTCACCAGTTGCTGAGAAAGTTAACACCAGACTCAGCCTCTGCTGCTTGCTGCTCCAGGGAAAAGTGACAGTTGTTTTGGTAGTCATTTTGGCACTATACCTGCTTGCTTGTTTCCTACCGTGATTCCATTCCAGTGAAGAAAAAAAAGCTTCCTCATTTAAAATACACAGCCCAATTTTGGGGGGCAGAAGATGTGGGGAGAATGCACGAGGTGTAAAATTTAATATGGTACTTTGATATTCTTTTTAATGGTTAGTTTGAGAACCTCATCACATTCTGGAAAAATAGTGCTATGTAATATCAATAAAATAAATATCAATCAGATTAAATATGTATTAACTAACAGTAGTCTTCAATGTGGAATCATGAATAGGAGTAATTTGAATAGACTTTCGTATCAGCTTTAGGTCCAATTCTATAAAAAAACTTAATTGATGATCTGGAAATGAATATATAATCACCACTGATGTATTTTATTTGTGGATGTTGCAAGGATTAGCAGACTGGTTACATAATGATGAGTTCAGGGAAGTTGCACAGTGTAGTCTGGAACATTTGGTTCATTAGGAGTGTTCAAGTAAAATGCTCTGGATCACATCAGAATGCAAAGTTATACATCTTGAAACAAGAAGTGCAACCACACTTGCAGAATGGGTGGCTGAGTGACTGAAAAGGATCTAGGCAGAATGTAGGCAGGGTGACATCTTGGAGACAAACTGGTTAAAAGGCATAAACTTTCATAGATAACACCCTACTTCTTTGGCAGAAAAAGAGAATATATGAAATGGAAAAGAGTGGGGAGGGAATGCTGCTAAGAGATGGAGTAAGTGGGTTGGAGTCTGTTCCTGGAGAGAGATCATTTGAGTAAGGGAGGATTTAAATGGCAGCGGCAAGCGAGAGACTAGAATTTCATGTACAATTCTGGTATGCAGGTTTTTAAAAGATGTTTAAAAATTGGAGAGGGTGCATTAAAGAGACATGCCAAATGATGCAAGTACTGGGAAAAATGCCTTTCAGTGAGAAACCTGAAGAACTCAATCTATTTTTCCTGTCATAAAAAAGGCCAAGAGGTGACTGGATTACAGTGTGTAAGTGCTTCCATGATGAAAGAATCTGGGGTACAAAAACGTTCTTTAATTTGGTTGAGGAAGGAATAACAAAAGCCAAATTTGGCTGGAATTTGAAGTTAAATTCAGCTCCAAATTTGAAATGAAGCACAATGATGGTAATTAACTGTTAGGTAAATAATTGCAGAGGGATGTGATGGATTTTTCATCACCAGATATACTCCAATCTGTGTAGTATATTGGAGGGTATGCTTTAGCGAAGCGTAAGTTTGGGAATCAAACAGTGATGTGGCATGAAATAGAACAGTTCTTGATATAGGAGAGATTTAAATTAGATCTTTTCTAGTCTTACATTTTGTGAAAACAACGCTTTCTTAATCTTAGAGTTTCTGGACACATGCTCCTCCCTCCCCGACACAGATACCCTCATTGTTAGCAATTCTTGTTCCTAATCTTGTCCTCTTCTTTATGGTTTGTTTCTCTTGCTTCTTCCAGTTCAAGTCTATGAGGTACCCCAACTTCTCAGTGTACTGCTACTGATTAAGGGAATGTCAAAGGTTATGAACAGAACTATGTAGCCTTGCCCTGAAATTTCATGGGATTGTGTGCCTAATTCTCATAAGGTACTTTGAAAATCTCCAAGCTAAACAGTGAGATTCAATGAAGTTTTTGAAAGCCTCATCAAAACATGCTTTCTAAAGACAGACTATAGTTGTTTTTAAGTGTAGATACTCTGTTGATAGGTGCTATAAAACATAAGCAGTACTAAAATCATTCATAATAAAGCAATCATTTTAAGTGAGATAATAGATGCCTGGCTCTTGTCCCTGGATTTTCTGCAATGAAAATCATCTGTGCTATTTTACTGGCTGGTTATCTTAAAGCAGCAAGTATCCAGACAGTTGTCTCCAACTGTTGTTATTAAATTCAACAGGAAATTTATCCTGTCCAGAAGAATTATTAGTTTCTATTCCTCCTGGAGATGTCCAAAGATGTTAATTTGTGTGTGTTTTTGTTGCACAAGTAGCTTGCCAGTGACTAAGGCCCTGTTTTGATCTCATCTGTTAGCTCTCTGAGCTGGATGGTAGCCGCAGAACTGATGTCAGTCTAGTTCAGAGGATTATTTATGAAGCAAGTCTTCCAAAACACACCAGTTACTCTAACTATAAATATATTTTATATCACCAGTCAGTATCTGAAATTAGTAGTTTAATGTGTTGTAGTGAATTCCAGGTCCCATTAGTATATAGTTGTCATAATTAAGAACTCCATATTTGTCAACCATTTTTACACCGCAGTGTGTGAGATACCACAGTTTCCCATTGTACCTAACAGGGGAAATAACTATGCTAACAGTTTAATATATGTTAATGCAGCAATTTCTCAACCAAAAAAAGGCAATGATGCTTTACTTGTACCATAGGATGTGATTGGAGAAGGAATCATCTATAAAAAGTAGGAACACAACTGGGAGAATTATTAGATTTGTTTAAACAGGTAGGGGTAAAACTCAGGGGTAGAGCATTTTTGTAGACAAGTGGGAGAGAGTGCAGTGGAGGGCAACAAAAATGGTGAGGGGGCTGTGGCACATGACTTCTGAGATGCTGAGGAAACTGAGCTAATCTGAGTTTAGCAAAGAGAAGACTGAGACAGGATTTAATAGCAGCCTGAAGGGTGGTTCCGAAGAAGATGGATCTAGACTGTTATCAGTGGTGGCAGGTACCAGAACAAGGAGCAACGGTCTCATGTTGCAGCAGGGGAAGTTTAGGTTAGATAGTAGGAAGGACTTTGTCACTAGAAGGGTAATAAAACACTGGACTAAGATACCCTGAAAGGTTGTGGAATCTCCATCCTTTGAGGCTGTTAAGACCAACTAGATAAAGCCTTGACTGGGGTGATGTAGTGGTGGATGGCCCTGCTTTGAGCAGAGGTTTGGACTAGATGATCACTTCCAACCCTAATTTTCTATGATAAATACTATGAGCCTGATTCTCTTTCATATAGTATTACCCACAATAGCTTTACTTCTGACTCATGTTGATGTTAATAAGGATAGAACTGGTCTACACTAGGCTTGATTTAGAGCTGTGCACCATGGCTCCTTTTACAGGTGCCCTGTCTGCAAAGTGGCCGTAAGAGCTTCTTGGAGAATTCCCCTAATGTAGTCATAGTTCTTGCCAGCTACAGAATCACTATAACCAGCCTTATGACAACCACAGCAGGATCAGCAACAGCCTATTCTCTAACAGTTCTAAATTCTAAAGGCAGCAGAGCACTAATAAAGACAGGTGCAACACAGCTTTGGCCTGCAGTGAGTTGTCCCTGGCCTCCCCACCATACAAAAATACTAATTTCCATAATACCCTCCTCCTTTCATTAATGGCAAGGTGTTTTGGGTCCATCCATTACCTTCCTATTTATTTCCCTCCCCCCAGCATGACATAAACTTGAGAGCAGGTGGGATGCACAGTGAATCTTGACCTGACTTCATGCTGCTCTCTCTTTAGTAAAGGCAGTTGTTCACTTATTCCAAATTGATTGGCATTTTCTGGTGTGAACAGGGAAGCACATCAGAGCAACAGTAATGCTGTGTATAAATATCAAGGCTGGGGACAGACATTCAAAAAGCCTGAGCCTGCATTGATCCAATCTTAGACTAACATGCCTAGGTTGAACCAGTTTGCAATTGTACAGATATTCCCTCTGGTTTGAAGATATGCAGGCACATGCCTACTGTGGCTCAGGATAAAAGCCAGGGGGGCACTAGAGCAGTCCTCCTTTCCCTTCCATAGTACTGAGCTGCAGGGGGGCCTAGCCAGGCCCCAGCAAGATGCTCTGATTAGGGAAGGGTGTAAACACCCACCCTGTTTGCATTGTACCAGGCTTTTCCATGCTTGCTGCTCAAGAGATGAGAATGTTTCCAGATCCCAGTCCCCAGGCTAGCACTTTAAGGCAAAGGGTGTGTGTGTGCAGTGCATATATTTGTTGATGATACTTAGCCTTTCATAGATTTCATAGGAATTAGGGCTGGAAGGGACCTTGAGAGATCATTGGGTCTAGCCCCCTGCTCAAAGGGCAGGAAATAAGTTGGGGTTAGATGACCCCAGCAAGATAAGCATCCAAACATTTCTTGAAGGTATCCGAAGTAGGTACTTGCATCACTTTTTCTTGTGGGGGGTCTATTCTGGACTCTGGAGACTCAGATGGTAAAGAAGTTGTTCATAGATAGATAGTTTCATAGACATTATGGCTGGAAGGGACTTTGGGAGATCATTGAGTCCAGCCCCCTGTTCCAGGGGAAGGAAGTCAGCTGGGGTCAAAGGATTCCAGCAAGATAGGCATCCAAATGTTTCTTAAAAGAGTCCAGAGTAGGTGCTTGCACTACCTCTGGTGGCAGTCTATTCCAAGCCTTGGGGGCTCAGACAGTAAAGAAGTTTTTCCTTATGTCCAGCTGTCATGGGATGGGGTCCCCAGGGATGGCTGTGACATCCCTAGGGCTTTGTGACCATGCCAGTCTTGTACAACAGGCACCTTTTTTCTCGCCTGCCATGTTTTGTTGGTAATTATCATACATTTGGAGGCTGCCCTCGAGTTTGTTTGGACACAGTCCTGATGGGCCGCACTGAACCCTGTGGGTCCTTGAACCCCTTTTGGGTCATGCACAAGATGGTTGCCTCACAGGGCACCCTCAGCCTTATGGGCTAGATGCGTGACTCCAAAACTACCCCTTTACCATGCCCCAAGCCTTGCACATGGTATTTATATTGTCTCTCCTGGGCCTTGCTGTAGCTTGGCCCCTTGTCCTCATTGGGCTCTCCACAGTCCTGTCTCTGTGCCCCACACTGGTGCTGGGCTCTCCTCACCTCTTTGTCACTGCACCCTTCTCTGGCACTGGGGTCTGCTCACCCCCTTGTCATTGCACCCTTTTCTGGTGCTGGGGTTCCCACACCATGGTGGGCCTCCAAAAAGGTTTAAAATCTCTATCCTTCCCCAATAGCTTCAGGCTGATCCACCAGTATTTATAAACAGCAACTTAAATATGAGCCCCTAGGCTATAATATAATAGAAGTGGTTCAGGCTGTGCTCTGTCTCTTTAAAAAGTCAAACTTGCCCCAACACTAAGTGGGTACCTGTTGAGCTCCTGGAGCCCCATTAGCCCTGTATGCAGCATATCAGGCAGTCTCTGCATCCCTGGGCAATTCTTCCCTGGAGGTTCCTTCCCCTTAGCTGCTGACAGAGAACTAAACCTCTAGTTCCAGCCCTGGGGTTTATATATGCCCAGGGTCCTGCCTCTTTTGGTCAGCTGACTGAGTGCAGGTGCAGGCTAATTTACTCATTAGCCTGTTGCCATAGTAACTTGCACCTGTGGGCTTCTGTTTGGCTCTTAGGGCCCTCTCCCTAGGCAGTTTCTGCTCTGAAAAGAACAGGCATGTTAGTGCCCTGTGACACCAGCCTAAAACTGTCTTGTAGGAACTTGTGACTGTTTGACCTTGTCATCCATTGGGGCACTCTGGTGAACATGCATTCCCCCAGATCCTGATGTATACCCCTTATATATTTAATGGCAGCCACTAAGTCACCCCTGAGCCTTTGTTCTTCTAGACTGAAGAGTCCCATGTCCCTCAGCCTCTCATCATAAGGCCTGTTCCCTGTCCCTCTGATCATGCACGTGGCTCTCCTCTGGACTCTCTCAGGTTTTCCACATCCTTTTAAAATTGTGGAGCCCATAATTGGATGCAGTATTCCAGCTGTGGCCTCACCAGGGCTGAGTACAGCAGGAGGATGACATCCTGAGATTTTCTTGAGAAGCATTTATGGATGCAAGCCAGAGTTTTGTTCACTTTACCAGCTGCGACCTTGCATTGGTGGCTCATGTTCATCTTGTGGTCAGCCATGACCCTCAAGCCCCTTTCAGCCATGGTGCTAGTGAGCGTAGCTGTAAGTGTGATGCAGGTTTTCTTCCCTGAGGTGAAGTACCTTGCATTTTCCCATATTGAATATGTTTTTATCTGCCCATTTTCTAAGCTTGTCAAGGTTGACCTGGATCACCAACCTATCGGCAGGTGTGGATGCTTTACCCCAAACTTTGGTGTCATTGGTGAACTTGGCCAGTCCGCTTCTGACACCAATGTCCACATTGTTAATAAAGATGTTAAAAAGTATAAGTCCAAGGACAGAGCCTTGGGGGACACCACTGGTCATGGAATACCATGATGGTTCACTTCTCTTGATTACTACTCTCTGGGTCTGACCTCAGAGCCAATTCCCCAGCCATTAGACTGTAATGTAGCTGAGGCCACAGTTGGCTGATTTTTCCATGAGGAGATCCTAGGACACCAGATCAAAGGCTTTTTTAAGGTCCGGATATATGACATCAATCTCTTCTCTCTTGTCCAGGTGATATGTCACCTGGTCATAAAAGGAAATGAGATTGGTTAGGCAACACATACACACAATGCAGCCATGTTGGCTGTCCTTCAGAATGTTGCCTTCTGTCAGTCTGTTGTTGATGGAGTCTCTGAAAATTTTTTCCAAGATCTTTTCAGGGATTAAGGTAAAATTGATTGACTTATAGTTCCCTGGATCTTCCTTCCTTCCTTTCTTGAAGATAGGCACCATATTGGCCCTCTTCCAATCTTCTGGGACCTCTCCGGAGTGCCACAAATATTCTCAAATATCCTTGCCATTGGTTGTGCTATAATGTCAACCAACTCTTTTAACATTCTTGAATGCATTCCACCCAGGCTAGCTGACTTATAGATGTCCAGCCTCTCAAGGTGTTCCCTCACAAGGACTTCACCAATTATAGATGTATGATTATCCTTACTCTGGTTGCCCTCTGTCCTGTCAGGCAGGGTGATCCCCTTGGGCTGGTGGAAAATCGATGCAAAGTAATCATTGAGAAGATTAACTTTTTCTTGGGTGTAGGTTGTCAGCTGCCCCATTTGGTTCAGCAGAGGTCCAATGTTGCCCTTGTTTTTTCTCTGACTTCCCACATATCTGAAGAAGGACTTTTTATTGTCCTTGATACCCGTAGCCAGTTTGAGTTCAGTTTCAGCCTTGGCCTATAGGTGTGGGCCAGTATGTGGGCCAGTGTGTTGGCCTTTAGATGTGGGCCAGTGCTGTATAATCCTCCTTAGTGCTATTTCCCAACTTCCATCTTTATGAGCTTATCTTTTCAGATTCAGCAGGTCCATGAGTTCCCTATTTAGCCAATGGGGTCTCCCATCCCTTTTGTTACCTTTCCTATGGACCAGAATAGACTTCCCTTGTGTTTCTAGGATTGCATTCTTAAGGAAAGACCACTCATCATGGACTCCTCTCCCCATCAGATTGTGATCACTCAGGGCCTCGACAACCAACCACCTGAACTTGAGAAAGTCAGCTTTCCTAAAGTCAAGGATTTCTGCCTTGGTGACTGATTTGCCAGCTTTGTGATGGATAGAGAAAGTGAGCAACTTATGATCACCATCAGCTAGCTTTCAATCTACTTCTCCCTGCTTCTTCATACTGTCTGCAAACCTGACAGGCAAGGGAGCCAGCAGGAGGCTAATAAAACCACATTTGTCAGTCCATCAGCAAAATAAAAGCTTTTCTCATTAGTTCAAGCTCTTCTTAAACAGCTTTTTCCGAGGAAGGAATGGAAGGACATTACCAGCTGACCTGTTGATTAGTTCCAAAAAGCCCTAAATGGACACTTGTCTATCTGCCTGTCTCAGTGAAATTGAAACACACAGACAGACACCTCTCAGCATTAGCTAGCATGCCACATGCCTAGGGTCTGTGGGGCCTGTAGGGTCTGTACTGTGGAGAATAGGAGGATGGGATCCATGCTTGAGCAGTGATGTAGGTTAGGGGTCAGGGGGAAGCCAGTCAGACTCTGTTGTGGCTGTAGTCTCCACCAGAGCTTTGGCTAGGAAGCAGAGGGGCAGGGCCAACCCTGTTCTTTGGAGCAGACAGCCTAGCCCAGCCCAGCACAATATCTGGGATACTGTGGGACTCTGGTATAATTTAAATCAGGAAGGGACCTGGGACAGACATTGTATAAACCTGTCTGACCCAAATCAGTTAAGTCTGATACTGTAGTCAACCAGGTTTGTGTCTTAAACCATTTTCAGCTATTTTGAAACTGGTGTGTATGTGCTGAACTTACGTTCTGTTACAGGTTTAAACAAGTTTCTGGTCACTTAAGCTGGTTTGTGTGTAATATTTGTCCCTAGCCCAAGTGTTTCAGTGGCTTCTTGTAGGCCACTTCATTTTTCACAGTATGAACATATTCAGGTTTGTGAGCACTTCACTTGGCTCTCAGAGTAATACCATGAGCAGACAGTTTTGTAAAATCTCCAAGAGAAGTGTAACAGCACTACTGTATTTCTATAGTGTTGAACTGGTAATAATATGGCACTGGGGATATCTAGATGAATGACTACAAAAAATACTTCTGTAGATAAATAAAACAGAGTATATATTTTTACAATCACCTTGTGAGCTTTGCAATATAACCTACAATGCAATGAATAAACATTGCAATCAGTGGTGAAGAATGTACCACAGCAATTGGTGGTTCCAAATAATGATGAAAATGTTCCCAAGCTGTCTTTCATAATAGATGATGAAAGCCCAAGATTAGCATGGCTACTAGCATAACTGTTTAAAAAGGACTCTGGTTTGGGTATAAGGTTACAGGCAAGAGCTCAAAGGCCTGATGCTTTTCTCAGTTAAAACATTTCTTCATTGACTTTCATAAAGTTACTCACAATTTCCCCAGTTAATAAAATGACGCCAAGATTATCAGTAAGAAGGTGTAAAGCCCTGATTTTGCATTCTTATTTCCAGGGTGGATCACTAGTAAGTGAGGAATGGCAGAGTTTAAAGTACTGTAAAAGGGTTATCTAACCTGAACCAAGCAGGAGAACCTTTAAAAATGTTTTTCCCAATTGTACACTTTTCCTTTTCTTTCATTCATAAACATCCTCTCAACAACTCACTCAAGTGCCATTCTGGAGCCACCTATTTTAGTTTTGTTTAATGCAGATACGGCATGCATGCAACTTACCATATTATTCATCAATTCAAGGATAAGAACAACCAGTAACCAATAGATTTTATCTGCATCTTTCTCAAAAGCTAGAAATGCCCTCAGCATTTCCATTCTCAATTCCCAAACTCCCTACCATTTTGCTTTACTTTTTTTTAAAGGTGCTTAATTTTTCTGGAAAACTCCCTTTTATTGCTGAACTTCCCCCTATATAGTTCTGTACGTATTTGGAAACAACCAAGCAAAATTGGTTCTTCCACATGCAATGGAGAAGAGAGTGCATTTTCCCTCTTATAAAGGCTGGTGTTTTATTTTATTTGCAGTTGTTTTACTAGCACAGGTAGAAAATGCAGTGGGCAGTAGTGAAAAAAAGGCATTGGCATGTTGGGATTTAATAGGGGTTCTGAGCATTTCCACCTCATTCTAAGCCAGAGGCAACAAATATCAAAAATCCATGGTCTGAATTTACACTGATATAGGTGAATGAAAACTTTTGTTTCCAGTTCACAGTGGCCTAGGCCAGGGTTGTCCACACTGGTTGTGGGCCCCAGGACACATACAGCATGTGCTCCCTGCTGCATGACTGTCCCCCTCCTTATGCAGGCAGTGCAACTCCCACCAGCTACACAGGCTTATCAGTCCTCATCCTGTTGTGTTGAAAAGTCCCAGGTTACCACAACAGCAGGAGCAATGGAGGGAATTGCAGCTGGGCAAGAGCATGAGGGCCCCCTGTTAAACTTTTACCAGCTGGATCTTGCCTGTGGGCTGCCAACTGGACAACCCTTATTTAGGCAAATGGCAAGTAAGATAGCGTAAGTCACGATAGCTCCATTAACTTTGGTGGAGCCATGTCACCATGCTCCAGCATGGTATTTGATGAAAGAGGAAGTACTTAAAGAAGTGCAAGAGAGAAGGCAATATGAATGGATGAGACTGAATTACTGTGCTTTTAGACTTCCTCTTAATTATTATCAGAAATCAATTTTAGGGAATCTTTTAAGATCAGGATTTAACTATGGGTAAGCAGATCATTGTAAAGCATGCAGTTGTCTACTATACATATTTTGTTAAGCTGTTGCAAAAGAAGGTCCCCACACCTGCCACTGAGGCAAACCTCTGTATAGTGATTGAAACAGGAGCCTTAAAATGAAAGAATGCACTGAACTGAAAGGGGAGTTCAGCTTGTGCAATCAAGACAAAACACTCTATCTATCAAGGTTCATTGTAAGTGGAGCCCTCCTGATCTTTTGGATTCCATGGTGGACATCAGCAAGCATTAGCATTTCCTACCTTTAAAGGAATCTGTATTTACTCATGTTCTTATTAAACCACTTTTCTATTGATAAATATCATTTTAGTTATATAAGTCCTGAGTCAATGTACAGTACAGTAGTTACCAATGTCTCTTACACTTATCTGTAAGTATGAATACCTCTAATTAAGGGTAGGTGTTAGTGCTGTGCAGAACACCATCATTTTGTTTCAACATCTGTTTCACCATTTCAAAGGGACAATGTTTTGTTTCATTATTTCATTTCAAAGCAATTTTGCATTTCATTTTATCAAAACTGTTTCACTGTTTTGACATGTTACAGCTTTTTGCCCATAGGCTACAATAGGGAATTATGAAAATGCCTAAAACTTCATCATTTCTTGCCTGATTCAGATGAAAATTGCAGGGATGGTAGCCCCTTCTGAGGGCATGAAGTTTGCCATGTTTCAAGGAGACAGGTGCAGGGGATTCTGGGAAATCACACCTCAACTGTTCAAAGCAAAATATGACTCATGACACGTACTGGCACCAGCAGTCTCCTGTCATGTGACACACAGATCCAGGGGCCTGCACCCTTGGAAAGGCTGCAGAGCTGTGCCAGACTCCTCCTGCGGGGTGCAGGCTGCCAAATATGTGCTCTGGATGACAGGAGGCTGCCGCTGCTGCCTAGGAGACAGGAGACAGCTTGTGCCCAGAGCTGGGGAAGATAGCTGCTGCCGCTAGCCCCAGCAGTGACAGCCTCCTGTCATCCAACATGCAGATCTGGGGCCCACACCCCTGGGAGGAGTCCGGCAGCACTGAGAGGGCAGGGTGAGTTCTGCGAGGCTGGCAAAGCCAGTTGGAGCGTAGCCTGGCAGTGGGAGGCTGGGACCCCTTTTATTTAAGAAATTGAGAGCATTATCGGCAGTGCTATGCATTACAAGAATAAGATTGACAAAATACATCCATGTACCCTGGATGAAAATTGGCTACTGTGGGAGACAAGGCCTGCAGGCTCCGGGTGGCTGCAGAGGCCTCGGGGCCTTGTGCCGATCTGCCTCACCAGGTAGAGCACCGGGTGCTGGAGGGCAGGGCCTACCCAGGTGAGGTTAGGCCCGGAGGAGGGTTGCCGCGAGAAGGAGGAAACCCCAGAATGTGGTAAAGGTAACTGAAACTTTACTCACGGCAACGGTCCAACTTATATACAGGGTGGCGAACCGCTGATGCAGATGGCTCCAGAGGAAACGGAGTGATGACTGATGCAATGGAAATTGGTGAGCGGTAGGTATCAGATTTTCCACAGCAACTGCAACCGGTTGTTATGTGTCGCAGTGCCTGATTTTAATCTCCCTAGATCTTCTAGGGACCCAACAATGCTGAGCTACAGCGAAGGCCGCAGCACCGCGGTACCTGTGTAAGTTAGGATAGGATCCTTCCTCGGCACAGGGGCGTAGGAGCCCTGGCTTCTCCTCCTTCTCCGGAGAAGACCACGAGCAACCCAGAACACTTCTCACTACCTCTCACTCTCCAGACGACGACCGACCCCCCTCACCCCCCG
>JAGPOW010002742.1:46869862-46900526 GCA_030014935.1 Caiman crocodilus
AACAGCTTAGTTTAACAAACTGAACAGTACAACATTAAGACATCATTGAGATCCTAACAGTCTGGGAGGGGTCACAATTTTGGATCTTCTTTTATGACAGCTACCTTCTCCATGCAAAAAAACTCAGAATGTGTCACATGAGAGTTAAGTTTCCACATTTTCCAACTGAGTCTTATATATGCATCTGCAAAGCCAACTATGGCCTGCATTTTTGTATGTGCAACCTATCATACTGAAAGGCACACATCATTAAGCCACTTTCTCATACCCTTTTGTATGTATGTGTGTAAGGAGTACAAATGCAAATGCACTATCCCATTGTGGTACTTCTCTCCCCCTTAATGTTTAGTTATGACCTACTGTAACAAACTCTCTTGTGCTCTATCTATATCCTGGTGTTATGATCTCACTTGACCAAATAAACTCAGCAGCTGGGTCATTAGCAAGGATCCTGGTTTTCTCTGTTAAAAAATCCAAAATGCTCCAATTTTAAAACCTCCAAATCCATGTTTTTCTGTGATTAAAATGAAATAGCACTATATAAAAAGGGATAATCTGAAAACAATGGTTTATTGACATATTTACACTTTTAAAGATGTTTGGAAGCCTACCAGTGCCTTAATCATTATAAAAAAATAAATTCTAAATCCCTATATATTTCTGTGGTTTGTTTGTTTGTTTTAATTATGGAAAATCAGTTCCCTCTGCCTCTTCCACTCACAAGGACTGCAGCAGGGCACTGTGATGTACATGCTCCTTTTAAGAGACCAAGCAGCTTGAGAGGCTGCTTGCAGGTGGCAGGGGAGAATTAATGAGGAACTCACTTCACTGGAAGAGGGCTCAGAATGGAGCTATATAATAGGCAAAATGGCTGTGTTTTGATTCGGTTTCAGATTTGGCTGTTTCGGAGGACAGTGATTCGTTTCAGTGATTTGGATCACTGTCCTGTTTCATTTTGGCCAAATCTGTTTCGAACGGGCTGCAAGGGAAGCTTTGCCCAGGTGGGGCTGTAGGGCCAGGGGCTGCAGGGCCCCAGAGGGGAGCAGGATGGGGCTGTGGGTGCCTTGTCTAGGAGAGAGGGGATGCTGCTGGCCTCTGTGCAGGTGAGGAGACCCCCATGTGAATCTCTGATCCCTGTCATGTTGGGTCGCAGGGCAGGGAAGCAGCACAGAGCGGCAAGCAAGCCTGCTGGCCCCTGCCACATGACTCGGCTCCACAGACAGCAGAGACCTGGGGCTGTACAGGGCAGGAAGCTGTGGGGAGGAGACCCTGATGCAGTTCTCTGCTCCCTGTGGAGCCAGTTTGTGCTTCAGGGATTCCTCAGCCCCTGGTTCAATTCCCCAACTCTCTGATCATTCCCCCAGCCCTCTGATCATTCCCTCATCCCTTCCTGCGGGGTGTGGGGTCTCTGATCTGTGCTCTGTGTTTCAGCAGGCTCCTGCTGCAGGCTGCAGCCAGCAACAGCACTGCAGTCTTCCTTTGGCAGCAGCCTGCTGAAACCCCACGTGTAGTTCAGAGGCCTGTGCTCTCCCAGGAAGAGCTGGGGAAAAGATCAGAGAGCTGAAGAAAGCAATCAGAGAGCTGGGGAATTGAACCAGGAGCTAGATGTCAATATTGGAGCAGTCCAATATTGGAGTCCTTCCCTCTTCTTAGTTTTGTTTCCCTGAAAGCCTGGCTCCAAAATTCTCTAAAACATTACCAAAACATTTCAGAGCCTTCCAATTCATTTCAGAGCTGTTTTGGAGTCTTCCATTTTGCTTTGGATTTGGTGTTTCAGGCACCAAAATGGCCTGAAACAACTTTGAAACAAAACAGCTGCTGAAATTTTGCACAGCCCTACTATATAAGCCCAGAGCCTGCATGGGTCAGTGAGTTTCTCCCCAGCACCCACAAAGTGAGGAACTCCTGGCTGTAGGGCAGCAGGGTTCCTGCAGGAACCTGGATTTTGCCAAACAGTTCTGCAGGCTTGAAACAGAGGCAAGTTCCCTGAGCTAAGCAAGTGGACATTGTTTATATTAAGGCCCTAGAGGGTTTGCAGTTTCTGCCAGGGAGCAGAGGTGCTTCTTGTTTAAGTTATACTGTAGTTTAGCTTAGAGTCCTGCTGGGGGAGGCTCAAGGCCTATTTAGAGAACTGGTAACTCAGGAGGCCTCATACTGAGGATGAGACCCAGTAAGGAGTCCTAGAGCCTAGAAAAAGGCTGGGACCCAGACCAGATGGTCCAAGAGCCCTGCGGAAGGGTTGAGCTGGACCAGAGGGGCCACAAGCCCAGAGCACACTAAGACAGACTAGAAGGTCAGAGAGCCCAGAGGAGGGGCTGTGGGTGGGACCGAGAATTGGAGAATATGGCCATGTAGCCAGACAGCAGCCAGGGGCTCAGCACTCGAAGAGTGCAGCCAGACAGGAACCTGGTGACTGGAAGGGATGAACCAGAGCTAGTGCCTTAAAGACAGGTTGGATACTGTGGACCTAGGCTAGAAAGCCTAACTGTGAGTAAAGGGGCACAGGCTGAAGCCCTCACAAGGGAATAATGGTACTATAAAATCTGCAAGACTTGGGGCATGGTGTAGGGGAGGAAATGGAACCATACATCAAGCCCTTAAGGTTGTGGGTGCCCTGGAGGGGCATAGATATGCATGTAGCCCTCAAAGGTATAGGGGCCTGGAAGGGACATGGGCCAGCCAAGAGGGTCTGATGAACTTAAGGGTCAAGGATTTGGGGATCCAGGAAAGACTCAGTGGTACCACAAGTGGATTAAGACTCATTATAAAGCCTGTGGGCAGCCTCCCTTATTCAACCTCTAGTAAGAACAAGGCATGGTGGGCAAGCATTTAAGGGAGGGCTGTAATAGAAATTGATCTGGGCAGGAGTCACATGGCCACCAAATGATTTCACGACCACCCGTGGGGCACAAACCTGTCACAAGGATATGGGTCCAACTGCAGTTGCCCTCCTCCTGCTGGCTTACAGCACTGAGCAGCCCTGACATGCTGGTGCACCACCCCTGCCTATGCCATTGCCCCTCACACCTAAGTCATAGCTCACTTCTGACTCACAGCCCTTGCCTCCCTCCACTTGCCCTCTCTTGGCAGCAGCTACCTCCTTGCACCAGGTGGATGCATGGAATGGGGGGGGTGTACATGGGGCAGGGGGTGGGTGTGGGGCAAGGGCTGTGTGGGCAGAGGTGATGTATAAGTGCCAACACTCAGAGAGCACAACTTCTCACTGCCACTGCAGTGGGGAGCACAACTGTGTCCCTGCCACCCCTGCTGCTGACAGGTGGGCAGGGAGCACCTCACCTTGACATCGATGAGGGCACAACTGGTGTGGGGTTCTCAGTGGTGACAATGGTGGCAATGTTGAATCTCCCTACCCATTTTCATCTTCTTACTCTGGCCCAAGGAGGTGACTCCTGCCTGCTGCTGATCTGGCAAGGCTGCAGCCCCTTTCTCCACTGTTGGTACAGAAATCAGTGTGGGGGGAGGGATGTGCCCTCCATGTCCTCCTGATGCATTGCTAGTGTGTGTGGAGCAGGGGATGTGTGAGGCTATCCAGAGCTTGGCCCCTGCTCCAATTTTGCAAGGCTGGTCCAGATGCACCAGAGCTTGGCCCCTGATGGTCCAAATTGGCCCTGCACCATCAGGGCCATGCACCAAGCTGTGGCATGTCTGAACCACCCCTGTGCCATTGAGGACCTCCCCCGATGGTGCAGGGCCAGTTGAGATTTGCCAGAGTTCAGCCCTTGGCCCTGATGATCCAGAGATGTCCCCAAGAAGCCCTGACCCTCCAACCATCCTCCGACCTCCAGCCCCACCAACCTATAGATTTACTTGCATGCAGCTTTCCGGGGCTACTTCCACCACCCTGCCTGATTGTTTTGGCAGCTGCGTGTGAGCATGTGTGCATGTTATTGTGGTGCTCTCTACCCCTAAGCCCCATATTTTTTTTTTCCTTTACCTTCCCAGCCCTGCTTCTGATCACCTTCCTCCTCCATCCACCCTCCCCACCCCACCCCCCAGCCCCAAGCAGCTCATTGCAGGCTGAAACTCTGGCAGCCTGCAGAGGGAAACTCACAATTTCCCACTTTAAAGGGGAAAATCCAGTTTTTACTCCTTTAAAAGGAAAATATGTAGTTTTCCACAGGAAACAGAAAACCCAGATCCCTGGTTATTATTTTGAATGTGAAATCTGACTGATCCTCCTATAGGAGCCTAATGGGGAGATTTCCTGGGTCTGATTTTGCCTTAATGTGTGCTCCAGGTATTATGTGCTCCAGGTATCATGGCACAGAGAGAGTTTAGTATTAACTATATATATTGATATCCAGGTGTGACGGCGATGTGCCGCCAGCAGCGACACCAGGGAAGAAGGAGGAGGGTCACCAAGGACCAGCAGACCCTCCAGGGGAGCCTGAGATGACCCACTTACCTCCCGGAAGGTCGACAGCGCCAGAATCGGGAACATGGCGGCAGCAGCAGCCGCCGCCATTACAGCCGCACGAGTCGCTGCCGTGCCACACTTTAAGATGGCTGTTCCCAGCAAGGGGAGTGGCAGAGCCAATCACAGCAGCCGGTGCGGCCGCCGTGGGAAAGTTTAAAAGCCCCGGCAAGCTTTGTGACAGGGGAGAGAGAGGAGGAGCAGGCAGACAGCACGCGGAGAGGGCTGCAGGTCCTCAGGAAACGGTCTCCCTGGCAGGCAACACTCTCCCAGCCCAGAGGCTGAATCCTTCGATTAAAGTTCCGGGTCCTCTGGAGGAATTTGTCTCCAGGGTTTGCCTGGATCAATGATCAGCCCCAGGAAGTCCCTTGGGGGCTGAGGAATATTTCTTCTGGGGGACCAGAAGCCCCAGTTGACCAACGGACCTGGGTCCTTCATCATGACCCCATCAAACCAGCATGTAATTGGTTGGCGAGTGGACGAGGTGCAGGGGTGGCGGAGCCTCGTGGAACATCGGATCTCGCAGTCGTGAGTACCCCTCGGCGGGAGTCCACTCTAGTGATTAAGATCTCCACTGAACACCTCCTTCAAATAACTAATTTCCATCAAAGTCATGGCAGGCGAGACGGGGGAGAGTGGCGACCTACGGGGGGTATCATTGAGGGCGACTCCTGAACGTCACATCAGGTCATTTACCGACAACCTAGTATTTCACAGGAAATATTTGACCTGGTCTCATCTGGAGATGACCCCTACACCAGGCATTCTCATCAGGGGTTCTTAGAGAGTAAACGGGTTACAATATAACAATTTATTCTATAGCTAGTACTACTTCTGCACTCAGTCAAGGCTCAATAAATGGCATCCTCCATGTTGTGTTGATGCAAGGTCAGCATTTGGTCACTTTTGAGCGTAACATAAACAGGAAATTGTAATATGTCATTATGCAATAACGGGGCTATTAACCCCTGGCAAATTCTAGCTTTGGTAATTATTTACCTACATTTTCTTGCCCACTGCAGTTTTTATGGGTGAAGGACAGCTTTTTATTTCCTGACCTAAGACACTGGATATGTTTGTGTTGTATTATAAAACAGCTGCCTTATCCAATCCCAGAGGTGGCTATATGCCAGTGGTAGATTAAGTCATTATTATATCACTTATGTAGCTATAACTACATGTAACAAGCTTATGTCCCTTCTGGATCCTCTTGGACCTTTTTTTTATTGAAAAGCTGTTATCTTAGATGCAGAATGAACAATTTATTAACCATAAGAGCTCACAGCTGGATACTAGGCAGCTTTAACCAATTTCTCTAGATTGTAAGCAATTTGGGCAGGGATTTTCTTTTGGCTATAAGTTTGTATGGTGTTCTGTACTCCAGCAGTGCTTGACTGGGACACTACTACTAATAATGCTTCACACCTTAAAGAGTCAAAGAAGGTGCAGGACAGGGATGTTAAAAGCTCATATTTATTAAAAAAAAAAAAAAGACATACAAATTAGTACAACAGCTTATGTAGCAAAGATGATTTTTGGGGTATAAGAAACAAAAGACAGGAGGCTTCTGTAGAACTAAGAGTTAGAGGTTCAGCATACAGACATACTCACTCTTAATAAAGTTTATACAGAAAATCTCCACAGAAATTGATAAGCTTCATAATATAAACAGACCTGGCTCTTTACTATAGATAGAAGAAAAAAATTAGCCAGATGTTCACTTAAAAACATTTGCTACAAAGAAACCTTTTGAGGTAGAGAAGGTTGTTTGTAGGAGTTAATATCAGCTTATTTATTTTAGTTATTAAGTTTTCCTGAAAGGAATAGTTAATATTTTAGAGAAATATCACTACCTAGGGGAAAAAAGAAACTTTGATTCCTAAGAAAACAAGAAGACCTTCCATAGGATAAAATGACATGTTTATGCCCATTTCTGTACAGTTAAAATGGTACCAGCTGTAACGTCTACGTTTACAAAATGATCTCAGGTGACAGATTTCTCCTAGTTTTCATCAGCTTTGCAATATATAGAAAGCTGTTCAAAATCACCCAGATTTTCTGGTAAGGTGTTAAAGAGGAAGACCGAGTTTACGAAGTGTATTAAATCCCTATTTACAATTGTTTAAATTATATTCCATATGTATAGCACTTGAGGGAACAAAACCATACATACCCTATCTCGAACTTTATCTTTGCTGGCATTATAAATCTCTTTTTGCATGTTTGATTTGTCTCCAATTGTACTAAATTTTAGTAAGAAAGTACATAATATGAATATAGGAAGGAACTGGAGAGAGAAAAAAAGATCTTGGCTAAGTTTATTTTATGAAAAACCCCAGATGCAATTCTCAGCATCTGAATGTTTCTATCTGGCTCAGACTGACATTTCCTTTCAGAGAAGGAAGATGGGCAGAGTTATTTGAGGTGGAAGAAAATAATTATTAAAGGGATTCTCAATCCAGTCTCTAAAATTGTCTCCACAATTACTTTCATGAAGGTTTTGGGATCCCCTCTCCTTAGCCTACTGTGTGTTTCTGCTCAAACAAGGGAGATGCAGGACTGAGTAAAATTCAGACAAAGGCTTGGTTATCCATGAAGTTGTACTGATTGTATTAAAGGTTTTACTTGAACTGGTCAGAATGAGGGGGAATGGTGACAGACATGTGAATAAAAGGAAAGTGAAAGGATGGAACTTTATTGTCTTTCTGATAGTAGAAGGCAGGGGCCTGATTCCTCCAGCTGTACTAGGGTCCAAAGCAAGGTTTAATGGCCTGATGCCACACAACTGGAAAAAAAAAACCTGGCTGAGCATCCCCCTCTGCCCTTCATTACTCAACTAGCTGTGCAGCCTGCTGCAGAATCCCATCAGCCTTCTGGCTCTCAAAGGGGCCCAAGACCACAAAGGAGAGAAACTATGTCTGAGGAGATCTCAAGGTCCCTCTGTCTCCTTACAGACTTAACTACATCCAACATGGATCCAAAGCTCTGATTTAGCTCAGGAGCTATACTCTAGAAGCCTTGTACCTATCCTGGAGGCCAGCTGTAAATTGTTATGATATTTGACCTTTCTAACCTCTCATTTTTAATATATATCACATCCTCTTTAACTCCACCTATTGAGCTATCTGGATGCTGTGTGGAAGGCCACCACAGATGCTTTGTTAGTCTTGCCCAAAGGGAAACATTTCTTCCTGATTCCAGAACACCATCTGGCATGATCCTCAGCAAGATCAGAAACCCTGCACTGCCACCTATGGGACCAAGCAGTTTTCAGTATTAAGAATGAGTGCTGCGTGTCCAGTGGGGGAAAGGGGATTTGCTAGAGCCTCTCAACTTAATTTCCCTTATTGCTTGCAAATTGATGCTTATGGGGGGCTGACGTTCCCTGTGGTACTTATCCCCATAACCCCCCTCCCCAAATCCATCCAGCAGGTTCCCAGGTGATGTCTTGTCCCCTTCAAGTTAAAGCTCTCATCCTTTATTATAATCCAAGAAGAAGCATTTAGTTAAATCTGTACAAAAGGTTATGTGAACACACTTCAAATCTCAGCCTATCAAACAATAGTGTCTCCAGATAGTCTTGCACTGGCTTAAAAATGATTTTGGTTAAATTTCAATATGTTGGGTATGTACAGAAGTTGCTTTTTTCACCATTTAAAGCACTTTATTGTTGTGACTTCATCCATGTGTGAAGTGTGCAGCCTGGGAGGCCCAAGACCCCCACTAGTCCTGCCCCTGCAGCGTGTGGCACCCACGGTGCAGCCTGTGAGGCATGTGACTTGTGGCCACTGTGAACAGCCTTGTAGCAGCAGCCTGTTGATTAGAGATTCTTCCAGGAGATAGCAGACCAAAACTTCATGCCCTCTTCAGCAGGAATTCAGACACACATTTTCTATATTCTATTTTCTAGGAGACTGCTCCAGTCCTATAGACTAGGCTGAACATTGGTAGAGGAAGGGAAGGAGAGAAGAGAGCATTGCAGCCAAAAATGCAAGATTCCAAAAGCCAGAAGGGAGAAAAACAAGGAGTCTGACTGTGTAACTTAGTAGTTGTATCGCTCAATTGGGTAAGGGAGGTCCTGGGCGCTATTCCCTATTCTTTACAATAAATAATCATCGGACAAGCAGTAGAAATAATTCTGCTGGACCTGCCTGGAGCTTTGACGCTTAGGCTAGAGACAGACATTACACATAAACTGATTTAAGTGATCAGAAATCAGTTTACACCTGTAACAGAATAGATGTTCAGCACACATAAACTGGTTTGAAAATGGCTGAAACCAGTTTGAGATAAACCTGGTTGAATGTAGTATTGAACTTGACTGATTTGACTCAAACCGGTTTATGCAATGTCTTTTCCCGACCCCTTGGTGGTTTAAGCTAACAACACCGCCCCCTTCACCCATCATCCCTTTGTTCCCATGCCCAGTCCAGAGAGCATGCCAGGATGTTGGGGGTGTCTGGTTTATCTTAAACCAGAAAGAGATCTGGGACAGACATTATCCCTGGCAAATCAGTTAATTCTGATACTACATTCAACCAGGTTCATCTCAAACCAGTTTCAGCCATTTTCAAACTGGTTTTCAAACCAGTTTCAGCCATTTTCAAACTGGTTTATGTGCACTGAACATCTGTTCTGTTACAGGTTTAAACCAATTTCTGATCACTTAAACCAGTTTATGTGTAATGTCTGATCCTAGCCTTTCTGCACCAGTACTCTGGCCACAAACATTGAGGAGGAGGGCTGCAGCATCATGTCCTCTTCTAGCTATATTTTAGAAGGCAAGTGGATGCAGTTACTGAATTTTTGCAAAATGCATTGCTATGAGGGTGTATTAGATACGCTCTAATCACCTGCTGCATAGAAGTGCAAGCTCAGGGGGAACTTACACATCTGAAAAGGAGTACCTACTGAGTTTAGGTGCTTGAATAATTTGCCATTTGAGGAGGGTTATTTTGGATTTTAATTATGAACTTACGTGTCTAAAGTTCATTCTTTAGGTATCTGAACATTCCTTTGCAGCTGGCCCATAGATGAAGGTTAATGATGTTGTTTTAATTGGGTAACTGATGCCCAATTAATCAAACTTAAACACATGCACCTGTGGGCAAATTGTTCTTTTTAACTTCTAATATTTACCAGTGTTAGAAAGCATCAGATGCAATAGGTTAGCAATAGGCAATAAAAAAGAACAGGAAAGTGGGTAAGAAAGTCAAATCTATCTTTGAGAATGAATACTATTAAACCAACTGGCTTGTGTTAGACTTAATAATCCAGACTTCAATGTTTTTGGTGAGTTTTTTTTCCCTCAA
This sequence comes from Caiman crocodilus, assembly GCA_030014935.1. Lineage (NCBI taxonomy): Eukaryota > Metazoa > Chordata > Crocodylia > Alligatoridae > Caiman > Caiman crocodilus. The sequence continues at coordinate 46,879,610 of JAGPOW010002742.1, forward strand.
GGTAGCAAAGACAAATAAACAACTTTTCTTAACCCGATGACAACATATTTTACTTTTTTAAACTTTATTGTAAGCTAGCTTAGCTATTTTTTCTGAAAAGTTTATTTTTATTTTTTTCTGCTGGAGCAATACTCTAAACTTCAGATGCTTAGTTAGGTATTTTCCAACCTCCTCAGGCCAAATTCAAATATGGTTTAGTATGTCCAAGTCTGCCAAAGTCAATTGAGTTGCACCTGCGTATATTACATATAGATTTAGTCTTTATGCTTGCAAAAATCCCACCCCAAATTGGAAGCATGTGCAAAATGGTTCCTATTAGCTTTCTGGCCAGAAAGAGTATGAGTAGAAATTTCCTTGTGATATTTTGGTGATCCTGTTTCAGAACTCAGGTAGAATCAGAAAGTACAGAAACAACATGAAGTTGAAGAAAAGCACAAGCCAATCTGTTTAAAGGCTTGAGTATAGTAGGCAACCGTTGATCCTTCTGGATCATGGTGTGTACGTGAGAGCTCATCAGGACCTTTGACACATACCCTAGGCATTGAATATTTGGGTGGATATTTTGGTATAATTTTAAGGTGGCTTACCTGGGGGGAGATCCTCTCTTAAAGTTGTAGGTGATTGCATCTTTACTCAGCATAGGCCAAAGAGTAGTAATTCTAAAAGAATGCTCAGGGTTGCTGCTTTTCCTAAGTCTTCCCACCAGCCAAGTTTGGTTTGTTATGTAATTTGCGTTGAAACACTGAGGTACTTGAGCACATTTTGTTCCCTTACAGAAAATGAGTGGATATCTTGTCTTGATCAGAGTATAAACAAGGGCATTTTGACACCCATGAATCTATCTGCTGAGACTTAAATTTCATCTGAGTAGAGAAAGAACTAAATGTTACTAGTTGAGATAGGTTTTTCCATTATACCAATTTTGTTTTCCATTATTTTTTTCTTGGTTACTTCCCTTTCAGGAAAGCATTACCAAGCATGAAAATACTTTGTCTAAAACGTGTTTGAAGCAAACAAGCAAAACCCTCTATGGTTAAGTGGGGATCTAATTGATGAAATGTTTTGTTAAATGGTATTTATTCATCCATCTGGCACTAGAAAACAAGTGATGGATTATTTTCAGTGTTGTGAATCACTCAGCTGGGATATTTATATAATCTTTATATGCCAATTTTCAGAAAAACTGATTTACTGGTTGATATGAAGCAACCCAATAAGCTCTAAATTCTGTGCATTACTGTAATGTATCTCTTCAGTCCTGAGTAATCAGCATTCTAGGAACTAATGGGACAATTTCCTCTCTTTCCTTGCCCTACCTTCTCTATATCTGTCTTTACTCTGCAAAGAAGGATACAGACAAAGAGAGACTTTGTTGCTTTACTGTATGTAGAAACCATTTAAAACGCCCTGCGTGTGGGTGGTACACTCATGAATTATCCCTAAACTTACTGTCCAGAAGGAGAAATGCATGCATCCATATTTAGTTTTGTGAATTCCTATGTGTCTGTTCTATTTATTAGCCAAGTATTGCAAATTCTATTAAGTACAGGGAAAAAAAAATTTTTAAAGGGTGCTTGCTGGCATTTTGAAAACATCTGCCTGAGCTTTTCTTAAATCAAGTTAAGACTTTCTAATAAATGGAGAGCTTGAAAACAGTGACTTGGCTACAAGATCTAATTTCACTTTAAATAGTTATCCTCTTCTATATTTTTTACCACTTACAAAATATTATGTATGAAAAGCCAATCACTTATCTGGATATTTCCTTTGCAAAAGAAAAGTGGCGCTTACTTGAGTTATTGTATCGTGAAAATGGATCTTGATTTCAACCCACTCATACAGTATCCTGGGAAATGTTGTTTGATATTAATTTTTTGTTGAAATAACATTTGTGCTATGTTTTAATAGAGGAAGTTGTCTTAATTATGGGGCATTGTGAAATGGATCAATCCAAGCTCAGGATACAACTGATTGGAATCTGTTCTGCTACTTCAGTTTGGTCCTCAGCAGCAGTCTGTCACAATCTTGGGAAACCCTGCCAATATGAAAGGGACCATGCAGGCTACAGGCTAAGTATGGGACTACTGTGATGCAGCTCTTCTTTCCATAGTTTGTAGCAGCCATGCTGAAGCAATCTAACACTGTAAATGCCAGACTGTGATTGGTGTCTGTATTACCACCAGGCTATATACATGAACCCAACTCAGGTAATGTTCAAAACAACTTTCAATAAAAGCACACAACTCCATTTTTGTTGGTTTTTTTGTAGTATTTTAATGCAGCATTAAAATGCTATAATACTAGAGGAAAGCTGTATACTATCCAGCAAATAAGGCACATGTCGGAATGCCATTTTATGGACAATCCACAACAGAGGTTTTACAGTCTTTTCAGCAACCCAGTCACTGGTAGAACAAGTTGTCATCTTCGTTGCTTATATGGAACTGATACCTCTGAGACCTTTGTCCATAGGATTTTTTTTTTAGCTGTAAAAGTCTATTAACAGTTACAGAAAAGGGAATTATACAACTCGGCAACTGAAAGGTCAGTGGGAGCAGCTAAACAAAAGTAGTAATAATTAAGCTAAATTTAAAGCTGCGGAAATTCAGGTAAGTGTTAGTTTTAGCACTATTACACAATGTAGTGACTGGTTTACTAAATAACTTTTTAAAGGAAACAAAGAGTTCAGTATAGAATTGGGTAGACATTCCATTTTAGCATGGTAAAATTGTTTAAAATTCATAATATAATCAAGCTACATGAAATGTAAGGTGTAACAAAAATGCTTCAAATACATGCACATGCTTATTCTATCATGCTATGGATTCTAATTAAAATAAACACAATTCTAAACAACAAACTACCTCAGTCCTCTTCCATTATGTCTTTTGATTGACGTTATTGCTGTAGCCAGTATTGCGTAGTAGATCTCACAGTTTATTGTGTCTACAAACTGTTGTGAAAGTCAGTTTGTCAAACAATGTCTCCATCAAACCTCCCCCTACTCCCCTCCCATTATGAAAAAAATGCAATACAAAACCAGAATTTCTGAAAGCTGAATCTTTACTGTGCTTTCAGCTTTTCACCATGTCTCACAAGTTCTTAAAATGATAGTATATTCTAATCTGATTCTTACTTACTAAGACATCTAAGTATAGCTTTTCCTAGAGGCAATACTTCCCAAAATACACATATAAATAAACTGCAAATGAATATTAATATAAGTCTAAGCACTTGAATAATATATTGGTTAATTAATACTGATATTTTCATCCAAGGAGAAAAAAAAACAATATGGCTTAAAGGATTGCAAGGGTTTTTGTCAGAATTATGTACCAACTTTCATATAATATTCTATGTAGACAATATTTCCTTTTTAATGTAGTTCTGTTGCATACTTTATACAGACAAAAGCATTGTAAAAAACAAATGTAAATTACTTCCATAAATATTTTCTTGAGGATACAACCTTAGTTTTGCAAAATACTTAAGAAAATTCTTACCTCTGTTAGTATTCTAGTTGAAAGCAAGGCCCTTTTGAAAGCTTCCAAGTTGTAAAAACTTTTTTTCAAAAAACAAACCATTCTTTTTTTAAAAAAGGCCCTCAAATATATACAAAAAAATTGTTACTGCAGAGTTTCCAGATAAGATAACAATTCAGTATGACAAGAAATATTTGTAACCATTCAAAAATTTTAACATCTAAAAAGGTTTCCAAAATACACACATAGTATTAAAAACAAACAAAAAGGAAAACAAAAAACTGAAAGGAACTCTATGTCAAGTATAACTCAAGATAAATACACATCTGCAAGTAAAACTGTAAAATACTTCATACGGGGTAAACATTTATATCAGTCATTTATATCTAGAAACTGCACACGATTGTCCCTTTTAAATTTATCCAAAAAACACAAACCATCATCCCTATATCTAAGATCTCAATCAGCCCTCTGAGCACTTCAGCAATCCGGCAACATTTATGGACAGCAATGATTTTTTGCTGATAGAAAACAGATATATGCAGAAATCCAATTGGGAGTGGAGTGACATCTTAAAGAAGGACTTTGTATGGGGGAACATTTTGTCTTATTTCTAATTATGTTGACAGAAACATGTGAAAGACTTATATCAATTCACCTAATTTTAACAATGTTTGTATACTAATGACTTATTGCAGGCTATTCATTGGTTAGTGCTTAAAATACAAAAATATAGTCTATTTAACTGCAGAACATAGAGAACTAATTATTTACTCTAACACTTTCAAATGATATTAACTTGCTTTTATTGTTTTAAGTAGTTCTATTTTTAGAATAATGGCTACACCTTGAAAAGTAATTCCATGTTGTGCAAAAGGGTAAAATATAGAGATTATTTCTCTACATAAGGCCTCTCTCAGATATAACTTCACATTTTAGCTTACAAAGTAGATCCCATATAATGGGGAACTTTAAAATACACTTATTTTAAAAAATAATATATATCCCATGTGTATTTATCTGAAATTAAAAAGCAGTTTTGAGACAAAAAGGCCTCAAAATTTTGCTCATGTGGCATCATACTGTATTTTCTGTTCATGGTAGCAGCAGAGAAAACTGGATAAAAAAGGGCCATGATTTAAAGTATGAAGCTTAACCCTCAGTGGTGAGAACTGAAATAGTCCCACAGCTTTAGTGGAGCTACAGCAAAGTAAAATGGCTTAGTAGCTGCCCTGTACATGTATTTCAAACCACTGATTAATCTTCTTTTCCTGAGGAGTAGCAATGCAGATGGCAGGATATATATGAAAGGTTCTGATTGATGGAAGGAAATAAAAAATAATGATTTACATATGAAAAAAACAAAACATTGTTAGCAATCTCCAGAAGGAACAAGAAGCATTATGTGGTAAACAGCTTGGTTCACAGGTAGATGGTAACAAACTGACAATGTTTAAAATGTAAGCGTCCAAAATACATCTGTAGAGCCAAGCTCCTCTTATGTATGTATCTCTCAATGGGTATATATTTTAATGTATAATAATTAAAATTATTTGGACTAAGAATTGCTTTTGATGTTGACTAAGAAGGCTAAAATCCATTCATGGAATATCATTTGATGATACATTTGATGATACTGGAGCTGGTAAAAATACTATTAGAATGTTTTCATGAAAATTGGAGGAAAAATCCTCATTCTGGTTTATTGTTGCTCTGAAATTTCAGCCTGCTCTGTACCTGGGGCAAAAAGATTATATTCTAAACAAAAAAAATGGAAGAATTAATCTCTTCTGAAAATATATAACAGAAAATGTGTGGTTGTATAATTGTAAATTGAAATTTAAAACATTGTGAACAATTCTATCGAATGCCTTTTTTAAACATTAATAAGTATACATTATTGTGGGTCATTAACACTAACACGTGTTTCCAATGATGACATATAAATTCATAAACTTTAAAGATACAGGGTAAATAAATACCAACAATATCAAAAAACTTTCCCCAGTCACAAACCCACTACAGGAGTGATCTAGGGAAAGTACATTATGGAAATCTACATTCTGGATCTGTGGACTTTCCTTTACATCATTTCCTTTGAAACAAGCACGTTTCAGCCATGAAGAGGGAGGGAGTACCACTAAAGGCACTGAAGCAATACTAGTGAAAGTATGTAAGTAAGGACTGTGAACAGACTTCTTTCACTTCCCTAGTGATTCATCCTACTCATCCTCCCTCCGCATCCCATGGTTTTGACCTTATCCCTTGCTTTCCATTCCTGACATGGATATAAAAAATACAAACAGAATTAATACTGCTTCAAGGCTCAGAGAGGCACATGTACTGTAAGGTGCGGCTGCTCTCCTCTTCTGCCCACTGTTCCCAACCCATTTCTTTGTGGAGCCCCCACCAGATGGTTTTAATTTTTGCTGGGAGTGGGTTGATGAATACCGGAAATGGAGAGCAAACCACAGGAGTGATCCTTCCTGCTTTATCATGCCCTTGGCTCTTTCTCTACCTGCTTTTAGGTCCCTCTTCTCCAGCATTAAGTGGATAGGAAGATTCATTCTCTCCCTGATTAGTCCAAATATGCTCATTGAGTAGTAACAAATGGATGTGTTTACATTTTTAATGTCTAGGAAAACATGATGATAAAAGTATTTTACTTCTACTATTCTGTACATATGCATGTTAGTTGCATTAAAGCCACATTAGGTGGTTGGGAATCTTCGTTTAAACCATACCCTACAAGTTCATAAGCTAAAAATATAACAATATTATACTGAAGCTAGACAAGTAACATTTAAGGGGGAATACTGAGGGTCAGGTTTTCAAAATTCACCTTTAAACTGGCTTGCACGCCTTATTTTTTCTTGCATGGGCAAATTTAGTAGCTCTGTTGGCACCATTGGTTCTTAAATGTATTTTCTATCTTCAGTGAAGAATGCATTTCTGCTTGAAAATGTTAACTACCCAACTACACAGTGGCAATTGTTATCCATGATTAGTCTCCAATTTCAGTCACAGTTTTCTAGTTTATTTTAATTTAAGGAACTGATACCTGGTCAAAAGAATTATAAAGTGTTTAACTTAACAGTATGTTTTTAAATTCAAAAGCATTTTTCATCCACTGATGTCAAAACGCTTTATAAGTATTTATCAAGCCTCACAACACCCCCTGTGAGGTAGGTATGCTAAGTATTATTATCCTCATTTTGCAGTTAGAGAAACTGAGGCACAGAGAGTTTCAGTGACTTGTGCAATGCCAAGCTGGTGGAACCAGACAAAATCAACACATCCTAACTCCCAGACAGCCCTTTTCTCTAAACCAGCAGGCTACACAACTGGAATTACCAGGCTACCCATAGATGGTAAAGTCTGCATAATATGCATATGAAGTTTGCCACCATCAGCATTAACATTTTTGCCTTGGAAATATTTTGCTTTGTTCACAACAGAGCATATAAATGGCAAACATTTCATCCTGTATCAAATTTGTCAAGACATTCACATTTCATAGAGAAATGCTCACTACAGGTCTTCAGTTTGCTTTATAAGTAGGAACCTACTTAATTTGTTGTTTCACAGATTTCACATAAACTGCAAAACCTAGGATTGTCCTTGAAAATCAACAACAACAACAAACTTAATAAAAATAAAGTGCTGACTCCCCAGTGGGGAGCCAGCGGCCCTCGTTGTTAGGAAGGGAAGACGCTGATTGGTGGGACAGCATGAAGGGCAGCAGATAAGGTGGTGGCTGCCCCCCTTGTGTCTCTTCCTCCCGACCAGGACCCCTCCACCAATCAGTGCTGAGGGGTGACTGCCCCATGACTGATAAATTAGGACTTTATGCTGCAGTCAACCTGTGAAAATTGGTATGTACCCCTGTGACTTAGGTAGACCTCTACTTATAAGAGTCCAACTCTACACACTGACCACATTCCTATGTAACTTGGTATGAGACCACTCTTCTGTAGATCTGTTCAGCTTAACTCTGCCCCCATTCAACTTGGTACAAGTTTTTAAAATTTAAAACATCTCCACCAAACATACAAGTCCATCCTTTTGAAAAAAATATCATAAAAACAGTTGAATAAAAAGAATTGCTCTGTACTTTTTCTACAAAAGTGAATGACATATACAAGCCTTACATGTTGTGTCCTTTTGCAGATGTGCTCTTAACTATATATATATATATATATATATATATATAAAAGCAGGATACTGTTCATTTTGTGACATTCTCCAATCCCTGATGATATATTTTTAGTTTGTAATGGGATGGTTTAGCACAAAGTTCCTTTTAGCTGAAATGGGACAACCAAATTCAACAGTTTATTCTCCCAAAGCTGTTGTAGATATTTTAGGAAGACAGAAAACAAGAAAGATCCCTTTGTGGCTACATCCATACAAACTTTGATATTAACAACAAATTTCTACAGTAGAAAATAGGACAATATTTCCAGAAAGTGGCTTTAGAGCTAGTATAAATAGTAAGTCTGGCTAGTCTCTCTTAATTGCGGGTTAGGGATGAAGTCATTCTTATCCCCCATTATTCACAGTAAATTTAGTGTGCTTTTGATCTAATGAATAGCAAATATGCATAAGGGGTCTATTTAAAAAAACTTATATGACAAGAGAAGGATTTCAGTCTGTCAGAGCCTGAAGCAAGCCAACCTTATCCCTCTCTCAAAGGATGCTGGAATTCTTATTGATGCTCCATGTCCAATTATAATGTTCCATTTCTGCCACGGAAGCCACTCCCTCAAACAGTTACTCACTTTACTTGTCACACCCTCCAAAAATGATTTAATTTTAGTCCTGCTCAAGTTGTGTTAACTAATTGGAAGTCCAAGAAAGCAGCAGCACAGAACTCTCAAACCTTCTGAAGCAAGAAAACATGATGGTTTCCCTTTAATGCTATGGCTTGTTGAATCCTCCTTTATCTTGTTGTATAATAAGAATAATGTTTGGGGTATTGATACATGCTTTCAATTAGTGGCCTTGCTTTTACTTAATTCCTGCACAAGCCATTCAAAATGTGTATTTCCCTATGAACATTATGCCGTGCCTAACAAATAGCACTTTACTTCATTTCACCTGGACATGATAGAGGAACTGTGTAAACAATCAACAGAAAACCACAGCAGTGGTTCCATTGTAACACTGTCAGTAACACTGTTTGATTTTTTTATATATATAATATATAATATTTATATAAAAACACACCATAGTCCTATAAATATGTCTTTGATGTATACACATACACAGGAGAAGTGTTACATTCTATTAATGGTAAGGCATATTATTAGTTTATAGGCATTATTGGCAATTTTTTAGCTTTTGCTTATTTTTTGTGTTGCTGCTCATTGTGTGCTGCCAGAAGATCTCACAGGATGACAGGGATGGGAAGAGGCCCCCTTTGCAGGTTTATTGCACACGACGGCAGTAGTAGCCCAAAACTTTGCACTTCTCACACAGATGCTGAGGATGCTCTTTGCTCTGATCGGAAACATCCAGCCCATCCGGCTTTTCCAGGGGTCTCTGCAGGGAGGAAAGGGAACAGAATATGATCCAGTAAATATCAGTGACCACTGTTTTTTGCTATGCACATAAAACTTACCTTTATGGTTATTTTGCTAGGCTTTCTCACAGTACTTCTAATGCCAATGTTCTTTTTTCCTAAAACCAATAATGTCTTGTCAACTACCCAGCCACACAGTAGTGGGGAGTTGACCTAACATTGATGCCATTCCCTTTCACATGAGGTTTTGTAAACCTTATTCTAGGTAAATTGTTGAAAGAATGTATAACTGGTATGGTTATAAAACAGTACCTTTCACTATTTTGGCATTAGTAACTAAGATGCCCCAAAGGCATTAGCACTGAGAACATGGGAATCCCATTAGCCCAGTGGTGCCTAGGGAATTACCACCATTAGGAATTTGTACTAATACCAACAAGCTACTGCTATTAGTCAAGTGAGAAGTTTTCCATTTGCCTAACAGATCTCCATATTTGGAGGACTAGAATTTCTCATTTTTCAAATGAAACAGCTGTAAAAAAAAAAGAAAAACAATAACAGTTGAGTGAGATATAGGAGGCTTAATAGAACAGGGATTGAACATTGGTTTGTTTGTTTTTTTGTTTTTCTTAGTAGATCTTGCACTTTCAATTTCCCTGATGTCTAAAAGCTTCATAGTCATTTAGAACAAGAAACACCAATGCTATATACCAAAGCATTGGCAACATGTTTGAAAGATCTGATAGAGAAATGACAAAGACATAAGATGAAACAAGCAAATGTTTATGCTTTATAACGGAATTGTGAAAGAATATGACTTCTCTGATTTTTCTAGGGCTGTATTTGGAAGTAGGCCTGTGTGAGTAGGCAGCTATTTGATCCGGTTTCAGATCCAGCCTCTTTGGATGCCAGGGATCTGATCCAGACCTCCGGACTGGGTTTCCGCCTTGATCCGGCTGAAGCGGCTCTGAAGCTTCAGAGCCACCTCAGAGATCCGGCCATAGGGTATAATGGGGAATCATGAAATATCTATAACTTTGTTGGTTTTTGTCTGTCATTTGCAGGGGTGGTGGCCCCTGCTGAAACCACAAGGCCTGCCAAGTTTCAAGGAGATTGATGCAGGGGCTTGGGGGAAACTGTACCCCAAATTCTTGAAAGCAAAACTCTTGCCACGTGTATGTATTACACTACAAGGGGGATGAAAATGGCAGGGGTGGTGGCCCCTAGTGAGGCCACAATGCCTGCCAAGTTTCAAGAAGATCGGTGCACAGGTTTTCAGGGAACTAAACCTCAATCTGCGGGCAAACAAAACTAATGACATGGGTGACACCGTGTGTGTTAAACCACAGCAGGGTGAAAGCTGCAAGGATGGTAGCCCCTTTTGCAGCCATGAAGCCTGCCAGCTGTCGAGGAGATCAGTGCAGGGATTCTGGGTTCTGAGGCCCTGTACCTCTAGCTACTGACAGACAAAACTTATGACATGGGTGCTTGTGCAACTGACTGTCTCTGTCTTGGAGTAGTTGATTGTCTGTATTGATTCTTTCCTCTCCTTAGTCTGCAATTTTGTAGATGTTAATTGTTGCTAATTAAGTGACCAAAACTCTGGCTTGCATCCATAGATGCTTCTCAAGCAAATCCTGGGACGTCATTCTCCCCTTGTACTTGGCCTTAGTGAGGCCGCAGCTGGAGAACTGTGTCCAGTTTTGGGCTCCACAATTCAGAAAGGATGTGGAGAAATTTGAGAGAGTCCAGAGAAGACCCATGCGCATGATCAGAGGTCAGGGAAGCAGACCCTACAATGACAGGCTGAGAGCTATGGGGCTCTTTAGCCTGGAAAAGTGCAGGCTCAGAGTTGATCTGATGGCCACCTATAAGTTTATCAGGAGTGATCGCCAGTATCTGGAGGAACGTTTGTTCACCAGAGTGCCCCAAGGGATGACGTCTAGGTCAAATGGTCATAAACTACTACAAGACCATTTCAGGCTGGACTTAAGGAAGAATTTCTTTACTGTCCAAGCCCCCAAGGTCTGGAACAGCCTGCCACCGGAGGTGGTTCAAGTGCCTACATCACCTTCAAGAGCAAACTGGATGCTTATCTTGCTGGGATCCTATGATCCCAGCTGATTTCCTGCCCTTTGGGCAGGGGGCTGAACTCGATGATCTTCCAAGGTCTCTTCCAGCCCTAATGTCTATGAAATCTATGAAATCTAAGAAACTGGTTACATTAGCTAGCAACTGTGTATTGAGCTGGTCCTTGAGTAGATCATGATTGATTGGTAACTGGTAATACAGTAGCTTAGCAGCCAGGCCTTCAGTAGTCCCCCCCACCCCACCCCAAGACTGACACAGTTGCACAAGCACCCATGCCATGAGTTTTTCCTATCAGCAGCCAGAGGTACTAGGACCCAGAACACCCCTACACTTATCTCCTCAAAAGCTGGCAGGCTTTGTGGCTTCAGTAGGGGCTACCATCCCTGCAACTTTCATCCTGCTTCTCAACACACGGTGTCACCCATGTCACGAGTTTTGCTTGTCCGCAGCTTGAGGTGCAATTTCCCCCCAAAGCCTGCATTTATCTCCTTGAAACTTAGCAGGCTTCATGGCTTCGGCAGGGGCCACCACTCCTGCAGTGTTCAGCCCCCCGAATCTTAATACATACAGGGTCAGCTGTGTCATGACTTTTGCCTGTCAGCAACTTGAGGTGCACCCTTGCAGTTTTCATCCCCCTGTGTTGTAACACATAGACGTGACATGAGTTTTGCTTTCAAGAATTGTGGGTGCACTTCTCCCAAACCCCTGTATCTATCACCTTGAAACATGTCAGGCTTTGTGGCCTCAACAGGGGCTACAACCCCTCCAGTTTCCACCCCGCTGTGTGGTAACACATGCACATGACACAAGTTTTCTTTAAAGAATTTGGGGTACAGTTTTCCCCAAACCCTTGAATAGATCATCCTGAAACTTGGCAGGCTTCATGCTCTCAGCAGAGGCTACACCCCTGAAAATCTCATCCAAATCAGACAAAAACAATTAAGTTATAGATATTTCATTGATTCCCCATTATACTCTATGGCTATATCGCTGAAGTGGCTCCAAAGCTTTTCTGAAGTGCTTCAGAAAGCCTAACGAAGCCAGCGCTTCAATACAGATATGCTGCTTTGGATGCTTCAGTGTCCAACGCTTCTCTGGACCTGAAGTATGGTCTGAAGCCTCACACAGCCCTACTTGGAAGGGCAACATGCACAATGACTTGCTATAAAGATAAAGGCCTGTGGATAATTTCAATAGGCTGTAATCTGAAAACAAACCTTAAGCTTTCTCACTATTCTCTTAGATTCCTAAGAGAATACAAGCCATTTGCTGACAAGCTATGATTCTTTGGGGAAGAGAAGTGGATAAATATGAGGTATAAATTTATGGCCATTCATCTTCCCAAATTATTGCTTCAATCTTGCCTGCAGCCATAAAATCTTAAGAGTATTAGGTTTTCTAAGTTGCTTAGTTTTGTAAATAGACAGCAATGTGTCTGCCTTCCTTTCCAAAGCAACTCACTTAAAACTTTGACTCTAAGAACAAAAGAGCCATTTGAAACTGTAACACGTGGTGTAAGAAAAAGGAATGTAATATGTGGTGTAAAAAGAGAAACAAACCACAACCCGATGTTGTGGATCTATCTTGATTGCTCTCTAATGGAGCATAAGTACAAACATCAACTGTCTCCCAGTTAGTCCAGAAAAAGGATGACCATGGACTTTTGCTGTGCTCTTTCATATTAGATAGGTAAAGTGTAAAAGAAGGGTCAGGTTCAAGCACCTTAAAAGTGAATTTGTGGCCTCCAGAGAAGGACTTCTGAAACTTTGAAATGCTACCTTTTATACCAGAACAGCCATTTGGTAAGTTTTTAATTTCTTCTACATGCTAGCTGTGCTCTGATTAAAGAGAAAAATACTGTAGTTATTGTGTTTATTGATATAAGCCAGCTTTTACCCAACTTCTTTTAATATTCAAGGCCTTGGGAATCATTTTTTCCTGGAAATAGTGCAAAGGACATTGGGAATGCCTCGAAGTGCCAAGAGTTTCTTGGACTGTTGTCAGAAATAATACCTCTTCATGGTCTGCTTTCCCCCTGCGTTGATTGAGCTCAGTTTCTTGGCCTGTAAGCCATTTAGATTTCAGAAATGTTATTGTTACCAGTGCGTTACGACATACAGGCTAGGGAAAGGGTTATGAACACAGGAAACCAGGTTGCTTAGGGCCAGCTGGAAGGCACAAAAGCAGTGCTTGGGCTACATTTTTGAGGAGGGTAAGGGTCTAAATCTTCAGAAATTGCAGTGTGTGTGTGTGTGTGTGCGCGCGTGCATGTGTATATACACACATATTACAATTTCTGAAAATATAGATCCTTAGCCTCTCCAAAAATGTAGCCCAAGCACTGCTTTGTATCTTCCTGCTGGCCCTAAGCAACCTGGTGTGCATCTCTCTCTCTGCATGTGTGTGTGTGTGTGTGTGCGCGCGTGTGTGTGTGTAAGTTGTGGCCAAAAAAGCATGTGTTGATCAAACATGTAAATATACCGAAGGGCTTGGCTTTAGTGTTTCTTTGTTGTTTACTATAAAAATCATCTATTTTCCCATTAATATTTGTTTATTATTGCTAGTATTAAAGCTAATATTATGTTTTAATAGCGTAAGTGCTATATAATAACATATTTAAGCAATGTGGAGAGTTATAAGGTAAGGCGCTCATCCCTTCTCCAGCCCCTTTACACCATATACAAAGGCGAGAGGGTTGTTAGTCCTACATGTCCTGTGTCCAGTTAGACTGACTTCCTTAGGCAGAAGCTCTAATTAGCCATCATTAGCCTTAACAAGGAAGCAAGAAGGCTGGGCTGGAAGGAAGAGCTAGGGCATGAGGCGTATCTTGCAGATGAAACTTTATTATGCATTCTGTATTCCTACAGAAATTTCAGACAGCCCTGAAGCCCTGTAATACTTACAGCTCCAAGGGCCCTGGCAGATGTTACATTTATGGCAGGATTCAGAGTTTCATTTTAGATGTCCATTTTTTAAATGAAAAATATGAACCTTTAAAAAAATACCAACAAATGACAAAGCTTTATTTGGGGGATTGCTTCCCTTCAGGAGGGAAATATAATCTTGACTAGTTCTGGTGGTGAATTTGGCTGGGATGACTAAGCTTCTGCCTTGATGGAACAAAGCTGAAATGAATCTACATTAAAATTGCAAATACTGCTCCCCAAATTGTCTTTTGATAGAAACCTGTTGCTGGTTCTTCATTTTCTGACTGAAATCCCCATTCCACAAAGAAATAAACTAAACAGACCCCCCAATAAATAAAACCATTTGAGTATCTGGAAAAATTGAAGACATAAATATTACTCTTATTATCAGTATTGATTCATCCTATCACATATATTTAATATAGGTTACAGTTGCAAACAAAAATGTTTATTGTACTGGGCCTAAACTATGGGTGCTTATACATGTGCTTCACGAGTGGGGTTGGGAGGAGGAGCTCCAAAAGCCTCTCTTATTAAAGCGCCTGGAGCATCTTGTGTATCAGTGTCTCTGCACTTCAAAACGGCAGTGTGGGTGCTTTATCTAAAGCTTGTCAAACGAGCTTTAGATAAAGTGCCCCTGCTGCACTTTTGAAGTATGGGGACACTAATACACAAGATGCTGGAGGCTGCTGCAGAGCAGTAATTACAGTGGATTGGGGCAGCCCCACTGCTCATGTATAGGCACACTATTTGCCTTATTTGAAACTTAGCTACAGAGCTAAAATCTTGACTCTGATTGTCTCTCATACATTTACTCACAGAAGAAACCCTCTGAGCTACTCTTTGGGCCACTGACTGCCAAGGCACTATCTTCTCTATTTTACAGTTTCCCCTAGCCAGTTTCTGTGGAGGCTTCTCTGTGGGTCCTAGATTTGCATTTGAAGGTAGTGCGAGAGACTGTACAGACAAAGGTTAGCATAACAAAACATAGTTAAAGAAGACCTGTTCTTCTATAGAGCTGGAACAGAATGCAAAGCTCAAAGGTCTCTTTAGGCAACTTCTTCATGCTGACAAATTCCTATTGCTGCCATGGAAAAGTGTTGGAGGAATTTTCACCAAAGCACCAAATGGGGGTTTACTTTCATGTCTCTTAGAATGATCTGCCTTTTTTCTTAGGATCTCAGAGATGTGGAAAAGCCTGAGTTCCTCCACCAATCACACAAGAAAGGGTTACTAAAGCTGCATAGTCAAGGGGGTCAAACCCATAGGTCTGAAATTGTGAACCATAGCATAGGGCAGAGGTGTCAAACTTAATTTGTTTGGTGTTCATATTCCATGTCCTGCAAGGGCCTGTGAGCCAGACCCATAACTTTTCACCAAAATGTATTATTCATTCAGTTAGGTTTACACTTTGTAATGCACCATTTTTTGTACATCAATAGCAATTTTCAATATAACTTAATTTTTAAATATGTGGATGTATAAAATTGTTTCAAACAGGTCTCCAAATGTGTGAAAAAATCGATTTATTTTCAGCTCATATAAGGAATATGAAAATAAGAGACATTCAAAACAAAGCAAAACAAAGAAACTTTTGCACACACTAACCCCTTGCAAACTGATAGTACTGCTCCTGAACACATGGTATCTCTTTTGATACAATCAATTCCTTGATGTTCAGTTTCAAAGACTGTGCTAAGGATGGTGTTCAAGTGCTTATCATTGCATCTGGAGAGCAGTTTTGGCTTGTAGATATTCATCACTAAGAATATTTGGTTTGCACCCAAATGTACTCATAAAAAATACATAACATTGATGCAAAGGATTTTAGTGTTGAATAGTTTTCTTCCAGGTATTGGTAAAATTTGTGAATCCAAGTTGTTGAGAACTTCAGTGTTGCATTACACCAAGAATCAGTGAGTTCTACACACAGCTACTGTGGGGCATCTTCTACAGGGATTGAGAATGGCATGCTGAAGAGCCTGAAGACAGAACCTGTCCTGGAATTTGTGTCTGAGATCAGCAGTCATGATCATATATGTTTTCCAGCTCTCACCACCTTAATCCCAGTGACACTGAACAATGACTTCAAGGTAAGAAAAAGTGCTTTGTTGCACTGAGAGAATGATTTTTTTTCAGAGAGACAACTTCATTTCAGATGCATGCATAGGGTTGTAAAACTCTGTTGCAGCTAGGTTCCAAGCCTGCATTCTCACGTTTGGAGTACTGAAATATTCCATTATTTCCACCAAGAAGGCAAGATCTTGCATCCATTCATCTCAAAGAGAAGCCTGTGGCTGAACTTTTTCACTCAAACTCAACTGATAGACTTCAGCATAATACATGCTAAAAGTAGTCAGTTTGTGGCCTGGAAAGCTGCTCATCCTGGTATGCCACCTCCTCCGCAGAGCACTGGGGTGGACATAGGTAGCCAGAACCCTCCAGCTGGGCCTAACCACATGCCTACTCCCTGCCACTGGGGTGGCCAGACAGGGTTAGCTGATTCCTCACCCCTTTCAATATAAAACCCTGACTTGGAAGAGGAAGTATCCATGCAACAAGGTATCCCAGCTTCTGCACCCCTGGCTTCTGCTGGTACTGGCTTCCCGATAAATCCTCTGGATACCCAATCTGGCTTGCCCATGGTCCCTGAATTTGGCCTGACCCTTTAGATACCTGATCTAATTCTGGTTTTATTTACTGGATACCTTACCCAGTCTGCCTTCTGACTCTGAGCTCTGCCTAACCCTCTGGATCTCTGACTCGGTTCCCGGCAGAATGTTTGGCTTCCTTATTTTCTCACTTGACGTGCTCCCCTTGGACTTTGTCCGCTGCTCCTGACACTGAGGTATGACAAGTTGCCTGAACCACCACACATGACAAAGGGGACATGGTATGGATGCATTCTCTATACCAGGCCCCTTGGGCCTGCCCAGGCTAGGCCAGTTGGCCCAGATAGCCTATCCCCAGCAGGTTCTAGAAGATCAGGTCTGGCAGTCCTTGGCAGTTTCTTCACTCCTGGCTCTATTAGCCCTACCTACCTAACCCATTGTCAAAGAGGTGTAATGGTGACCAGCTGCAATTCCCCAGGAGGCACCATCTCCAGAATCTGAAATCAAGCTACCTGGAAAGTATCAGGAGTTTGCAAATGTCTTCAAGAAGAAACATGCAATTGTTTTTCCTCCGCATCGGGATTACAATTGCCCCACCAATCTGTAGCTGGGAGTGAAAATCCCAGTAGGACACATTTATGCTATGTCAGAACCTGAACTCACCATTTTCCATGAGTATCTAGTACAGAACCTGGCCCAGGGCTTCATATGTAGGTCCAACTCATCCATGGGCGCTCCCATCCTGTTTGTTAAAAAGAAGTATGGGAGTCTGCCTATGTGCCAATTATTGGGCACTGAACCAGATTACCATTCATAATTAGTACCCTCTGCCCCTTATCATGGACCTGCCTGATTAGTTCAAACGGGTTGTATCTTCACCAAACCAAATATTTAGAGAGCCTATAATTTGGTGCGCATCTGCACTGGGGATGAGTGAAAGATTGCTTTTAGAACCCTGTATGGGCACTTTGAGTACTTAGTCATGAATCCTTTGGGCTCATGAATGATATAGCCATTTTCTAACACTTCATTAATGACATGCTGTAAGACCTACTGGAACAGTCTGTAATCACCTACCTCAATGACATATTGATTTCTTGGAGGACCCTAACCAACATTCAACACATGTCCAAACAGTGCTGAAAATATTGTGCAAACGTGGTATTTTTGCAAAATTAGAGAAATGTGTGTTTGACCAAATGACGATCAAGCTCCTTGGATTCATTTTATCTCCTGAAGACCTGAAAGTGGAAACCACCCCAGAATGTCAAATAATTCCAAAGATTCCTAGAGTTTGTGACCTTCTACCACAGATCCATCTTTGCCCAGGTAGTAAGTCTCTTATACTACTGTACAAGAAGGTTCAGTTCTGCTGGTCCAGGGAAGCCCAGCAAGCACTCAAACACCTGAAATAGGCCTTCACCCCTGCTCCTGTGCTCACTCATTTGGACTTAACCCTGCTGTTTGGGGTAGAAATGGATGCACCTAGCACCACCATAAGTGTCATGCCCTGAACAGACCTTATACCCCTGCACTTTTTCATTTCTTGAAAACTTACTAGAGTGGAACAGGATGAACAGATCATGGATCATGAACTCCTGGCCTTCTGGGTGGCCTCTGGGAGTGGCAGCATTATCTTGAAGGAACACAGCACAAAATAGAGGTCCTCATAGAACACAGGCAAAAGATGAAATATGATGATAATCCATGCAGGTGCCAGCTAAACTCAGCCCTATTCTGATGCCACACAATGTCATTGTTGTCACATGACCAAAAGACTTGCTAACCTTGCTTCAAGATGCCACCTAGGGGAAATTCCCCCCAGGGAGCAAGATGTCATCTCTTGACTCCCCACCAGGAGCAGGAGGGGATCACATTCACACAGGTTAGTATCTATGTACCGCTAGGTCTGGCCAGACTGACAGTGTTTTGTGCAAGCCATGACTCATTGTTAGCAGACCACCCCAGAACAGACAAGACCTGCCAATAGGTTTGCCAATACTTTTGGTGGCCTTACCTGCATGAGACAGTCTGAGACTTTGTCTGCTCCTGCAATCTTTGTGCCCACACTAAAATACCTATACAGAAACCACGTGGGGTGCTCCAGCTTTTTCCTGTTCCCCCTCAACCCTGGTCTGCTATTTTGCTAGGCTTTATCACAGAAGTACCCGAATCCAATAGATATTCCACAGTTCTGATGGTGACAGATCAGCCTAGCAAAATTGCCCACTTTTTCTCATATGCAGGTCTGCTCTCAGCCAAAGACATTGTCCAATTGTGGTTGGATAATGTGGTTTGCCTTTATGGTCTTCCAAACCAAATAACCTCTGACCCCAGTTTGTCTCCTCATTTTGGCATGAGGTACTGTGCCTGATGGGGGTCCACACCCAGTTCTTCTCTGCATACCACCCACAAAAAATGGTCAAACCAAGAGAAAATTCAAATCCGAAAGCAATACCTCTAGTGTTACCTCAGTTTCCAGCAGAACAACTAGACACCCCTGCTAGCACTCAAAGAGTTTGCCTACCACAACTTTACACACACCTTGATTGGATGGACCCAATGCTTTGCCAAGTATTAGTTACATTCCTGGCTACATCCTACCTTACCTGCCACCTCTCATAACCCTGTAACTACAGACTAGCTACAACATGTGAAGAAGGTCCAAAAAGAATGAAAAAATCTGGAAAAGGCAAAAGAAGCCTACAAATGGCATGTGGACCAACATCATCAATGGGTCCTGCTTACTCACTATGACAAAAGGTATGGCTGGCAACAGAACACCTTTATACCCACTAACCCTCATAGAAACTGGATCACAGGTACATCAGCCACTTCTGTATTACCTGACAAATTGATCTGGTCACTTCTGAATTTTCGCTCCCTGCAACACTGAAAATCCATTGTGTATTTCACATGTTCCTGTTTAAGCCCTACACAGAAAACTTGCTCTCCCAGTGGTCTCAGTCTCCTCCACCACTCATAATGGTTCAGAGTCAAGATGAATACTTAGTTGATGGTATTCTAAACTCAAGGATGAAGTGAATAAAATGATATAATTTTGTGGATTGTGAGGATTATGGGCCAGAGGAATGCAAGCAGGAGCCCATGGAATGTCCATACCCCTGTCCTAGTAAAAAAACCTATGAGGACCAACCAGGATCAGCACCTCCTGAAAGGGGTTATTAAGCAGGTGACGGGTGGGGATGGTTGTAATGTTAGGTTGTGACCTTGAACCTGGAGCCATAGCATGCCTGCTCCCTCCTGTCTGCCATCTCATCAACAGAGTATTGGGATAGACACAGGTGGCCAGAATCCTCTAACTGGGCCTAACCACATGCCTGCTCTCTGCCCCTGGAGTGGCCAGCCAAGGTCAACTGATCCTTCACCCCTTCCAATATAAACCCCTGACCCTGAAGAAGTGTCCAAGCAGCATGTTTTATCTCTGTATCTAGGCTGTTGCAACCTTGGATTGTGCTGCTACTGGCTGTGGCCTGGGGCATGGAAGATATTATGGCTCCAGTCTAGGATGGCCATCAAAGAGGACATTCTGGTTTTCTGCTACTTTGTCCTCTATTGATATGAAACCCAATGCCTTTATGTGCTCTATTTTTCTCTTGAAGAGAAAAATCTGGTTTCAAGTCAATAGAGGACAGAGGACAACTGGACTGCCCTCTATGATGGCTACCCTACTCCAGCTCCACCCCAGCCCTGGGGCCAGAGCTGCTGATATTGCCACCACTCTTTCCAGTCTAGGCAGGAGCCAGTGTGTGCTCCATACCCCAGGCCAAAGCACAGCCAGAACTGGACCTGGAGCCATGACTCAGGCTAAGAGGTGGGAGTGCGGGGGGAAGAGGGATGATTCATAGATTCATAGATATTAGGTTCGGAAGGGACTTCAATAGATCATCGAGTCTGACCCCCTGCATAGGCAGGAAGGAGTGCTAGGTTTAGATGACCCCAGCTAGATGCATATCCAAACTCCTCTTGAAGACCTCCAGGGTAGGGGAGAGCACCACCTCCCTTGGGAGCCCATTCCAGATCTTGGCCACTCTAACTGTGAAGAAGTTCGTCCTAATGTCCAGTGTAAATCTTCTCTCTGCTAGCTTGTGGCCATTATTTCTTGTAATCCCCAGAGGCGCCTTGGTGAATAAAACCTCATCAATTCCCTTCTGTGCCCCCGTGATGAACTTATAGGCAGCCACAAGGTCACCTCACAACCTTCTCTTGTGGAGGCTGAAAAGGTCCAGGTGCCCCAGTCTCTCCTCATAGGGCTTGGCC
>JAGPOW010002742.1:46903189-46962720 GCA_030014935.1 Caiman crocodilus
AGGGGCTGAGGGACAGGCTGGAGACCAGATTCAGAGTCTCAGCGCAGTGGTCCCTCGGAGAGCCCCTGAGAGAGGCCTGCAGGAGCAGCAGTGGAGAAGGTGCAGTGGCAGGATCAGGCTGGGAGAGTCCAAACCTGGAGAGACCTGACTGCAGCCGGTGTGGCTGGGTGAACACAGCAGAGCCGGGGGGAGGGGGGGAAAACGGGATTGTGGGAGTCTGCCCTAGTTTCCCTGATAGGTGAGGGGACCCAGGGGCAGGCAAAACCCAGGGAGGGGGTGCATTTGCTGGGGCTGTGAGGCTGTATGGGGCAGGAGGGTTGCTAGAGCCTGCAGCCCAGACACTGCTCCCAGCAGAAGCAGGGAAGGGGGTCAAAGGCAGGGGAACGCTGTCTTGTAGGAACTGCAAGGGAGTTGCTGCTTGCTGCCCAGAGACCCCAGGAGCACGGAGACGGACACCAGCACCAGGTAGCGTCCACACACCATGTGCAGGGACAGAGATAATCCCGCTCCCTGAGATACCCTGCCAGGGGCGGTGCACACGGGATCCCCAGTACACCGTGTGCAAGTGAGAGACTATGCAAATAAGTTCTTGAGGGTTTATTAATCAGTATATCCATATGCTTATTTAATGATTATTTGTTATGTTATAAATAATTAAATCTTGTAAATAGTTTGAGAATTGTCTGTGAGGGTGCTTGATTGTAAGGGGAGGCTCTCTGCTCAAGGGCACTGCAGCAGCTCCCCAGGTGAGGGTGCATGTAGTGTCATTACACTACATTCAACCAGGTTTATCTCAAACCAGTTTAAGTCATTTTCAGATTGGTTTATGTGCACTGAACATCTGTTCTGTTACAGGTTTAAACCAGTTTTGGATAACTTAAACTGGTTTATGTGTAATGTCTGTCCCTAGCCATTACGTTTGTACAGTGCCTAGTATGGTACCTTCTGACTTGACTGTGGTCTTTTGGGGTTACCACACATAAATGTTACTAAAGGGAGGCTTCTCTTTGTCAAGGTTAGGTGGTGTTCTGTGAAGCAAAAAGTGAGACATGCACACTAAGCTCTCTCCACGCTACCTTTATTCTAGTTTGTGCTCCCTGCTGAAGTCATTTATGAAATCTGCTATTTTCATAGGGAAAACTACTCACAAGTAAGCTTTTAAGTTATATGTAGTACTACTCTGATGAAGTGTGGCTATTATGGTGTTTGTGCCCCAGTGTGTTTCCAGTATCCCTAACAACTACAGAATAACAGAATGTTTGTGTTACTGTGAACTCACTGTTTCTCTTGATATGTAAAATCAAAGGACTATATTAAGATCAGCAAAGGTTTAAAGGGAAAATCTGATTTTACCTTTTCCTGCTTACTGGGTTTCTTTTTGGTCAGGATAACGCTGTTTACTGACAAACAACCTCACTTCAGTCTTTGTGCGTTTAGATAGAGTGCAAAGCTATCCTCAATGACATAATTACCATTTTTGGTGGCCTACACAAGTAGTGTATTTCTGGCAGAACTTCATTTATGCAGTACAATGTTTTGAGTCCAACGCAGTAAATTCCTGACACCTGGAAGAAAATGGTATTCAACAGGACAAGTCAGTTACCAGCTGGCTGATTCTGCACCAATGCAAGAGCTGTCATCACAGACGACAATGGAACCAGCCAGAAGGTTAAAGAAGCAGCTTGACAAGAGGCCAACCAGGAAGCACCCTCAGTCACAGATGCTGCTGCTGCAGGGTAGGGAAAGAAAATGAACATTCAGAGCTTGGCATCTGGGCTGTGGTGCTGCCAAGAATGCAAAATCAATGGCTAAGGGGACTGGCCCCATTGCTGGAGCAATATGGCAAAGAGCCAAACCACTAGCAAAAATAAGAAAGCAGGATCAAGTGCCTATTGGAAATTTGCTCTCTCACCACATAGTTATCCAGAAAGGAAATATCATTTACAAAATTTAGTGATGGCCCAGAAAATGCCCTGGGGAAGCCTCAGAATGGGATTCTGTGTTGTTCATATAGGGATCTCAGTGGAACAGTATGGTATAAGGGGAACCTGGTGGTAGCAGAGGAGCTGAAGTGGAGGATCAGCAGAGAAATGATTAAGGAATGAAAAAGCAAAGGCATGTGGAATGTCATGCCAAGCAAAGAAGCACCAGCTTTGACAGGGTTTGGCACTGGTCACATTCAACAAGATTGCATGTTCCAATTTGTTGTTTGGTGTGTATTGGCAACCCCAATTGTTAGGATGCTTGACAATTTCTATTAAATAAATTCTTACATCTTTTTCCCCCCAACAAACTGAGCATTATTTGTAGACACACAGTTAAGTGTATACACAATAGTAAAACTATTGAAATGTCTTTTCCTGCCTAAAGAGATAAAAAACTAATTCTGAAAGATAGAATTTGCAGAATAATATTCCAACAATAAGTGGAGACAGTCTGTGGGGGAAACTGGCATTGGGCAATTCTTCTGGAACAAAATGGGCTTTAAGGAACAAAGGATTGCTGGTTGTCCTGTTGCTACTCCAAAAGGAATAAAAAAGGAATCCGCAGATGACCAAATGATAAAATTTTGCATGTTTTTTTCCCGGCTAGCCAGATACCCTTATATGTACTTGAGTAGCTATCTTGGCTTAGTCTGTGTTACTACATCTTCATTAGAAAAGTGACCTGGGCTACCTAGATGAAAGCTAGCATAGGCACACTTAGCATGGTGCATTTGTACCTCCTGGCCTTCAATGTGTATGTACCCTGAGAGGTAGTGAAGACTGCATGAAGTAAGCAGAAGAATTAGAGGAAATAACCTAACAGAGATGGATTGGGGGACTGCAATAGCAAAAGTGGAAGTTGAGAACAATTAGTTTGTGTTTGATACTTGGTTTGAATGAGAGCTAGTAGAATCAAGAATGTTGTTTGACAGAGTGCATGCGAGAGATCATTCAGCTAATTTTTAGTTTTTTTCATTTTTTTAAATGCAAAAAAACTGTAATGTGTTGTTTGGTCCCGAATTTAAGGTGTGTAAATGTGATCCTACTCCACATAGCATTAGTCAATAAAAACTGTTAACTTATCCACTTTTGTTACATGTCTTCATCTAGTGTTTCAAGGATAAAACAGCGTAGAAAATGATCATATTTAAGCACTTCAGAGAGAATTGGTCATTACTGTTTTGTTTTACTTCTGATCTTGTGAATCTGTTGTATTGACTAACTGTAACCAACCTTTATATCCTTATGTATGATACTTTGGTTGCTGGCAGATGTAAAGGCAGTTGTGTGATTGGGGTCTGAGGAATTTTATGTCCCATTTCCTAAAATGTGCAATGTTCAAGGTACATCATATCATTCAGAGAAAGGGGCATAAAACTCCTCAAAACCCAACTGCATAACTGCCAATTGCTAACGCAAGAGCCCCATATAAGGAACATGAGGCATATGCAGCTGGGAGCAGAAAGCTCCCCATTTCCCAGTTGCATCTGCTCTGCAACAAGACAACAACTGGGGAGCCAGAAGCTCCCCATTCTCCAGGTGTCACTCCCACATTTGACCAGGAACTTAAAAACTGGGCATGTAGCTGGGGCTACGAGTTGCATGCCTGCTTTTTAAAGGTCCATTAAAAACCGAGCA
This sequence comes from Caiman crocodilus, assembly GCA_030014935.1. Classification (NCBI taxonomy): domain Eukaryota; kingdom Metazoa; phylum Chordata; order Crocodylia; family Alligatoridae; genus Caiman; species Caiman crocodilus. The sequence goes on from JAGPOW010002742.1 coordinate 46,906,813, forward strand.
TGACAGCAGGGAGGCCTGGCTGTACACCAACCTACTGCTTTAAGTTCCTTGGGCAGCATAAATGTAATATCAGAAAGAAGCTCTACAATATCAGGCTCAGAGCAGCTGGAAATAGAAGAGTTCCTGCATCCCCCACTGCTTGTACCAGGTACCTCTTCAAATCTGGCAGGTTTGCTGTTCTGCCCTACAGCCCCTTGAAATGACTGCCAGCATCAGGACCAGGGTAGCCACCAGCCAGAGACCAGACCAGGGACTACCAGTAGAGCTATGCAAAATTTGGCCCGGTGTTTCATTAAGAAGCTGTTTCTGCATGTTTTGAGCTCAAAACAGCAAAATTGAAATGAAATAAAAGGCTTTGAAACAGCTTTGAAATGAAACAAGGGCACTCAAAACATTTCAAAAGTTTCGAAACATTTTGAGTTTTGAAGCTGGGCTTGCTTGGCTTCAGCTCTGGTCCCAGATGGCAGTGTCAGCCTCCTCTCATTTGGCGCACAGATTTAGGGACCCACAACCTTAGGAGAGCTGTGGGGCTGTGCCAGACTCCTCCCAGGGGTCTGGGCCCCTGGATCTTTGCTTGGGATGAGGGGAGGCTGCCGATGCCAGAAAGTATCACGAGTTTTGCTTTGAACAGTTTTTAAGGTGCAGTTTCTCATAATTGCCTGCACCTGTCTCCTTAAAACATGGGAATCTTCATGCCCTCAGAAGGGGCTACCATCCCTGCAATTTTCATCCAAATCAGGAAAGAAATGACAAAGGTTTAGGACAAAATGGCAAAACGTGTTGAAATAGCAAAACAGTTTTGATGAAATGAAACAGTGCTTTGAAATGAAATGAAACAAAACAAAACACTGTCCCTTCGAAACAGGAAAAGGCAAGTCAAAATGAAATGGTGCTGTTTCGTACAGTCCTACTGCCCAGGTCCTGATGCTGACAGTCAGGTAATTGTCTCCATTGGGATGATGGACATGCCACACATTCATATGGTACCATACAAACCAGCCACAGATATGTTGCACATATTTTGTGGAATACCTTTGTATCCGGTCTGCCATTTTCTGGCAACATAAACTTGATGAATGTAGAGCATACTGCTGTTTAAGACACAATAAACACCTCAATCTTGCCATATATGTAAAGTGTGCCAACAGCCTGTGTGTACAAGTAATGGCAAATACTAGAGAGACAGTGACAGTGTAATTAATACAGATAGAAAATGTTGCTGACTATTTTTAATATTGCTCTTGAGACAGGAATATTTGTTTGAATAGCATGTTTTTGTGTTTTAGCCATTGAGAACAATCAATAAGGACTGCTCCATTTTGTGGAAAAAGCCAGTGCTCTAATGACATTCACTTTCTGATGTAAATAGAAAAGGCCAAATAAATTGAAATGTGCCTTTTCCTTCCTATATGCATTTAGAATTTCTGGAAGTTATAAATATGTTCGTCCCCTGGAACTCTGCCAGCTTGCAAGGGAAAAGCCACGCTTTCACACATTTTTTCCTTTAATGAAGAATCCATTTTTAAAAGTCTGTTCACAACCCTTTCATATGTTCTCGTGACCCACTTTTGGGTTGTGACTCACAGCTTGAGATTAGTTGCTAGAGTTTCCTGATGGGGACTAATGTATTTGTAAATTCCAGAAATTCTAAATCCATATAGGAAAGAAAAGGCACATCTCAATTTATTGTGCCTTTTCTACACGTGGCTGAATTTCTAGACTCAAAAGTGATTATCTCTTCACTTATTGGCTTATTGGTTCAATCTACACATCTTAGACTAATTTAAGAAGATTTAAATAATTCAGCGTCAAGCTTTTTGACTGTCTGTACTTAGCCTAAGACATAAACAGATAAGCAGGTAAAGAGAGGGTAAAATCCATTCTTCTGAGAGTGCAAAGGGTCTGGTACTTTGCTCAGTGAAGGCCAACATAAAGGCTTTGTGTTTTCTTCTGAATCATCCAGAAATGGCAAGTCTAAGAGGCAGAGTATTAGACAATTTATGGACCATTGTGCTGCTGTGGAAATACACTTATGTACTTGCAGCTATTTATGCCTTCAGTTTGTGCTTTGCAAATGCAACACTACTTGAGTTAAAGAACCTAATTTCTTACACTCCAGTATCTGCTGTTCTACTGAAAAGAGTTGCCACACTTCAGAATGACGTTGGTGGACTGATATGTCTATAGCACAAGGAATTCTTTTTTTTTTAAGTGGGAGGTATTCAGTAAGACTTACAACCTTTAGTGTTCTCAACCAAGATTCAGATGTACTGGTACCTGAAGGTACAGGATTGGACTCTGCTCTGTTTTAGACAACATTCAGTTCTTGTGAAAATTAATTGTTCTTGCTGACCTCAGCATGAATCTCAATATCTGTAGAATGTTTTGTACCTGCAGTACCACAATGCCCTCACTCATTGTTATTTCTACCTCACGGTAAATGTAGGATTGTGGCCTTCAAGGGGAAAAGGCTAGATTGTCCTTGTAGATCCATTGACTTTAAAAGGACCATACCTATTTATAAATGCTGATGACATGGCCCAGAAAGTTATGCCCAATCACTACTGACCTTCATTAAACCAGTTTACATGTAATTTCTGCTTCTAGCCTTGAAGTACAAATGCTGAGAGTCCTTTTATATATCCCAGCTAGTGGAACTGAAGATCTTTCTAATCCGTTAGCATCTTTATAAGATGATGCATTTCTTTGAATGACAAAGCCAAGATAAACAATGTCATTTGTGATTACACATTCCATATTCCATATTTCCCTGCATGAGACAGTTACCATAAAATATTTTCTAATACCTATGCTATAATAGAAACTAAGCTGGGACCATGAAGTTTTTCAGGTTTCATGGATGTTTGTGTTCTACTTTGATATATGTTGATGTTGATATTTTGTACTGCAACATTCTTAATGCATTCTGCAACTCTTTACTAAGTTCAGCCTTGCAACCCTCATAGAAAGTAAGTAGCATACCGACATTACATATCAGGAAACTGAAGTATTTCTGGAGAGATGAATCAATATCAGAGCCAGGAATGAAATTCCAGAATGCTAACTCCTACATGTATCATCTGAGCCAAACTTAAGATGGGTTCAATAATGTCAATCTATTAATAATAGTGGTATTTTAGTTTGTGTATATATCTCTATAAAGCATGGTCATTTCATGGTCATTTCATAATAATTACAACTAAATGCTAATTAATCCACAAAAACAAGTAACTCTGTCTATAATTTCTGTCCAGTTCCAGCATCTATATTTCATACAGCTATTCAGTATCTGTTGGTATGGAAATATATTCAAATGATTAAGTTTATCATAGGCAAAGCCCACAATAATATTTACTCAGTTGGTATTTTAGTGATTGATTGATCATGAGCAAACAGCTAATCTGTTTGTTCAGTTTGTATGGGCAAGTGTGATGCATGTATACTTTATTTCACAACCGTTCCCATGAAGAGGAAAGGTAGCGGAAGAGCTGGCAAGCCCTCCTGACTCAATAGGGACATTGCGATCCTCTTGGAAAAAAAAAAAAGGGGTGTACATATATTGGAAGCTAGGGACAGTCCTCAAGGAGGACTATATAACAGTTTTGGAAAACTGGCTGCTTGGTAGGACCCAGAGAGTTCTCATGAAAGGATCTGTGTCATCCTGGCAAGAAGTGGCCAGTAGTGTCCCACAGGGGTCTATGCTTGGAGTGGTACTTTTCAAAATCTTTATCAAGGATTTGGATGTGGGGGTAAAAAGCTTGTTGGCCATGTTTGCAGACAACACCAAGTTATAGGGGAGTGTGGTCATGCCAGAAGATAGGTTGCAGATACAGGCAGACCTGGACAGGCTGGAGAGTTGGGCAGACTGGAACCTGATGAAGTTCAACACTCAGAAATGTAAGGTGCTCCATTTGGGAGCAAACAAGCCCCAACATACCTACATGCTCAGTGGTGAAAATTTGACTTGCACCATGGCTGAAAGGGACCTAGGGGTAATGATCGACCATCCCATGAACACGAGCTGGCAGTGCAATGCTGTGGCCAGCCCGGCAAACAACACACTGGCATGCATTAACTATTGCATGTCATGCAAAACAAAGAAAGTGATACTCCCACTGCTCTGCACTGTACTCTGTGAGACCACAGCTGGAGTACTGCATCCAGTTCTGGGTGTTGCACTTCAACAAGGATGTGGAAAAACCTGAGAGGGTCCAGAGAAGAGCCACCTGTATGATCAGGGACTTGCAAGACAAGCGATATGAGGAGAGGCTGAGGGATTTGGGCTTCTTCACCCTACAGAAGAGAAGGCTGAGAGGGGTCTCAGTAGTGGCTTAATGCTACATCGGGGAGTACATCAAGAACTCAGTGAACAGCTGTTCACAAGGGCACCCCTGGGGAAGACCAGAAGCAATGGATACAAACTCCTGGAAGGCCGCTTCAGGCTCAGTTCCAAGAAAAACTCTCTCACAGTCAGGGTGTCCAGATTGTGGAATAAACTCTCTCCAGTGGTGATGCAGTCCCTTCCCCTGGAAATCTTCACAAGGAGACTGGACAGTCACTTCACTGGGGTCACTTGACCCCAGTTGTCTTTTCCAGCCTAGTGTAGGGGGACTGGACCCAATGATCTACAAGGTCTCCTCTAGCCCCTTATAATGTATGAATCTATGAAAAAAACAAACAAACCTTAGGACACGGGACTTGAAACTGAGCTTGAAGAAGGGCTGTCCCTGGTGGGGGCAGGGATGGAGTGGGGAACCAAGCGACTGCCCTGGGCCGCATGCTTTGGGGGGGCCCCACAGAGCTTTGCATCCAGCCACTCACTACCCCACCACCCCCTGCTGCTTCTGTGTCCAGGCCCCGCACAAGCTGATTTGTCCCAGGCCCTGCACAGACTGATTTGCCCCAGGCCCCGCACTCACAGTTGTCTCTGGCTCCATGTATTTAGTGGGTAACTGGGGGACGAGGGGGAGAAGGTGTAAGACAGGGGATGGCTCACTGCATATGATCTTTTTGCTATTCTCTTTCTAGTGATATACCAATGAAAGTTTAGAATTTAGATCCAGTACCTTATAGTAGGAAGCTTTGTGAACCTGGGAATGGGGAGGTGAACTCTGGGGCAAGCAAGAAGTTTCCTGAAGCAGCCTTTCATGGCTGCCAGTCAATAAAATATATTTTTAAAATTTTCTTCCTTGTTCTACTGTTGCTATGTGAATGGACAAGAGCACTCTTCCTTTAAAAAAGCTGTTACATCTTACTGTTGGAAACAGGGTACTGGATTAGATGGGTCTTTGGTTTACCTGATATAACTATTCTTATGCTCTTATGACAGACTGCTTTTTAATTTCAATATAAAAGCTCATAACTGATCTTTTATGGGTCTTTTGTATACTGTCTACAGTGATGTGGGTCAGAAGATTGTCTAGTGGCATAAAATGCTGTGGCACATTAGGTTGCAGGAGATCCATTACACTGCTGCATATCTCTTGCTATAATTCCTAATGAATGGTTTGACAGATCTGAGTGTCTGGACAAGAGGCTACCTAAACTAGCCATGGAGTAACCAGCATTAGGCTTGGCCAAACAGAGTGGCAGACTCATGAAATTCAAGTCACTTCTCCTTTGCTGATGTCTGAGAGTTCTTATTCTTTGGGGTTGGTCCACTATCAATTTGACTTGCTTTTTAAATGTTACAGTCATTTTTGGTTGGTCTATTGCACAGATTTTCCTATTTCTTCCACTAGATAGTTTAATGTTCTGTTTATCCTTTATAGAGGTCCTTACATCACAATACAGCTCCATTTCTTGTCAAGACTCAGCCAAGATGCTGCTGAATAAATCCCCAAGATTCTGTTAAATAATTCCCACTTCTACCATCAATTACAGTTTTCTGCAATATAGCAAAATTGCAAACACCTTTTCCCTTTGGGTATTTTGCATGTGCTCATAACCAGTCATTAAAAAAGTAAAATATTAGGGTCTGTCTTCTTCAGGTACTTGCTTTCGTATATATTTCATGCCAATTTATAATGAAATCAATACATCATAATACTGCTCAAATACTGCCTGTGTGCATGCCTCATTTCTTATGACCAGGAACAGCCTCTAGACTAGAATTTTTGTAATAGAGCTGGTCAAAAACTATCATTGAAGCAGTTATGTATTGGAAAGTGCAGGTTCAAAATGATGTGCTGTTTGTTTTCTCTCTCTCTCTCAATTTCTGTCTCTCACTCCATTTTTCTTAAAAATCTTTTATCTTTGCAATTTTAGCGTGCAAAAAAATGGGGAAAAACATTTTAAAATTAAGACGTCCCAGCTTGACATTTGTAATACATAAAGCTTCCATTTAAAAACGACTTTTGGGGTTGAAGTTTACTTTCTTTTTATATATAGACTAAATTAAAATATAAAAGGGTGTAGAACAAAATGTCCCAATTGACTAAAAATTAGGATTTAAAAAAAATATATATTTTTTTAAATAGGATGAAAATCAGTTTTTTGACCAACTCTACTCTATATTAATTCTAGTTCAAAACATTCTACCCCAACCACATTTTTAAATGACTTATTGTAATAAGAATAATGAAACTGTCCTATGATCAGTATTATGGACCCAACACAAATTTCTTACAAATCATTCTCTGATGTGTTCTTCCTAAAAATGTTCTAAAAAGGTACTATGTCAAAGTTCTGGTATTCTCTAACAAACTTATTGTTCTATAGTTCATTTATATTGGAAACTAATTCCCAGCTGTTGTAAGACAGGGTGCAGTTGCACATTTATTTTTATTTTTTTAAGGAAAACTTTTCATGTTCCAAATCAAATCAGCCAAATCAATTCCAAATCTGTCAGTCATTCAAGAACCATATTTGGTCCTACTACCTGCAAACATTCTCTACCTCCATGTGGGGCTTCAGATACTTCCAAATCATTTGCCAGTCATCTTACATGCAGGCCTAAGCCTGGAGGCTTGGGGTTTGGATGCCCCTTGAGTTTTGCTTGCCCTCAGCAGGCAAGCTAGGTAACAAGCTAGGGAGAAGTCTTCCATTTCCATAAAGTGGGCGTAAAGCCAAGATCTTCCCACTGGAACAGAACCATTATGAAATGTCATTGATTGAGAACCAGTTAACAACTGTGCGTGAAGTGCTGTGGCTTCAACAGCAGATAGTGGGAGTTTGCACCCAGTACAGTAGACCTCTGAGCAAGGGAGGTGCTAGAGTGCTTCTACCCATAGTTTGCGGGTTCCTGGGGTGGGTGACCTGTCACCAGGGTTTACACCTTCCTACTTTCCCATTTCCCTTAAACCTAGGTGTAATGAACTACAATAGCCTTCAATTAATTCCCTGCTACTTTCTTTTCTAATTCTAATGTGAATTAATTCTTGCTTTGCTCTGTTTAACTGAGGCTGGAGACAAATATCACATGTCGAGTACTTTGAAGTGCTCCAAAGGGTGAAGTGTAGGGGGGTACACACATCCCCGTGTCACAGGCCCTGGGAGAGGAGGACTGCAGAGCCACCCTGACAGTTGGCTCTGCTTCCCCCGCCCTGTTTCAAATGTTATATCTCTCTGTATCCTAAAAGGATATAGTGAGTGGGGATCATCTCTTTAATCTTAAAAAAATGTTCAAATGCATTTCTTTGGAGAAAAGAGAACAGTATAATTTGGGTATAACTGAATTCACTTGGGTTAAAAAGGTATGAAACCAGTCTAAATAACAAAACTAGCATCAACGTTAGGAGACCCTTGCTAGTTAACATTCAGTTTTTACTGTAACATCCTAAATTACTAGTGGAAGTTGGAATCACACTTTGCTGAGTTTTGTACAAAGATAGTTCTTGCTCTTGGGAAACCTTCATTGAAGAATTAAACACCCAATTCAGAGGATATCACAGGCAAGTTGCCTAGAGACTCAGCACGGAGCCTTATTATACACAGAATGACTGTGCAAACATCCTGATGTTTGCATATACTTGTGCAACAAATCCACAGATCAGTGGTTCCTAATCTGTGGCAACCATACCACCAGTGGTATTCAGACAACCTGTCAGTGGTACACGGTAACAGATTTATTATGATTCTTTTATATGACAAAAAATTGCTAGTGGTACTTAAGGTTGTATTGTTTTAAATTGGTGGTGCACAGTCTGTTAGAGTTTGGGAACTGCTGCTATAGATAGAGAAATAGAAATTGCTTGTTGTTGGTGTTCATTCAAAATTAAATCCTGCAACTGACCAAGCTTTTCTTTGCTTTCTTGTGCAGAATCACACTTTGGGCGCCTTCCCACTTTCAAGTCAGAAACCAGAATTCTCTTGATTTCTTTACCTCTGCGGCTACCCTACCTGTTTGTGAGGATAAACATTGATGTGACACTTGATACATTCTTGTCCCATGTTAGCCCAGGAGTTTCCACTCATCCATTTTCTCTTGCATTTGGGGCATTTGTATTCACCAAAGCAGCGTTTCTTGCCCTGGTATGGAGTCAGGCCTTCTCCCTTTGGACGAGCCTAAGTTATAAAAAGGAAAAATGAATACCAGATGAATACATGGGGAAAAGTTTAAAAAGGACACATTCCCCAACAAATGATTACTTGATATATGGGATTTGATTTCAACAGAACTGAGAGAGCGCTATGCAGAGTTTCTGGAAACACTTGGTAGATTCCAACTACTAACTATAAAGCAGTGATTATTAACTTTTTGGGGGCTCAAGGAACACTTCAGAATATGCCAGCCCTTAATTTTCACTATCTTTTAACTACAGAAAAATGATAGAGATATTCTCATGGTAAAGAACTCAGACCACAACAAGTCAGGAGGTTTTTGACATTATGGATTCTTACTCAAAATCTCTGGGTTTATTTTATGAATCGCATGTAGGAAGTTTCACACCTCCCAGTGCTAATATTGTGTAGTACCTTTAAAAGGATCTCACGGCAACTTGGTTGAGAATCACTGATTTAAAGGGATGTTAGAAAAGACATTTAGAACTCTCTGGTCAGGATTCTCTGAGGTCAGTGCTCTAATATCAACATTACTGAATTTTACTGAGTCAGGATAGTGTCTTTTGAGCATGAATAATTAACTTTTTGTTGCTTAGAAGGCACGGTAAGTCAAACTAAGCCACATACTCTGACTGCATTATACAAGTCATAGCCCTCTTGTGATAATGCTAATATTTTAGATATGTTTGAAATGACTCATCTCCCATGATGATCTGGCAATTGGTTTCAGTCCTGTGCTGCTAATTGTCCTGCTTTTACAACTCCAGAGGCAGTTCAATCTCCATATCACAGGAGCTCCAGCTGTTGTGGATGTTGGTCCTGTCACTGGCCCAGCTCTTATTGCCAGCCGTGCCACTGCTACTGTACGAGGCACAAACCCTGTGTTATGCCTCCTTTTTAGGCTAGCTTTTGTTTGATCATCTGTATTCATTTTAAAAGCTACCCTTTATACCACCAAATTTAAAAAAAGTAATTAATTAGCTGTACATTTCCAAGATGGTTGCGATTTGTTCAGTGGCAGATTGTGCCAAATACTACACATATATGCATATATAATCATAAGGAGATTCTTTTATGACTGTTCATAAGTAAATTAACACATTAATCACTCTCCTCTGCATATTTCCTTTATTCTGTTTTTTTAGTGATGAATGGAAAGCGTTTGGAATGTCCTTAATCTGCAGTGCAGAGGGCCATATGGTTTCTATTTTATCCATTCTCATTCTCCTATCTTGTGTCCTGGAAATAGCGAATCATATTTTTTTTGAGGGACTGCTTGCCTGATTTGAAACACTGATGTCTATTACAATAATGTTTACTGCTTGCCTAAGCTTTTGAATTATTGCAAAATCCTTGGATGCAATCATGTTTGACATCTGATTTCAAATGGCATGATCAGCAGTGTCAGAATAAATATAATAGTATAGGGCCATTTCTAGTGAGGGCAGAGTAGTACTAGCTATGACAGTTGTCCAGTTTGGTCCTGCATGCATTATTTCCACATAGAAAGATCAGTGCAGGGAGGAATTTTATAGTGATTTATTTCTTAAATTGCCTATTGGCTAGTTTAGTTTAAAGTGTTATTTTCTAATTATTTAGACCAAGGGTATTCAACCCCTGTCCCACAGGCTATATCTGACCTGCAGCACCATATCATCCAACCCTCAGGGATACCTGTGTCTGCCTGGAACACTGCTAGGTAACAGGTAGGCAGACAGTGACTGTTCTTTAGAGGCCTATGCTGGAATGGGGGTAGCGATGAGATGGGGGGAAGTGGGACTGGCAGGGGTAAGGCTTTGGGGTGCCCAGGTGGGGAGTACAACATGGTGCAGGGTGTGGTTGGGGACATCATGGTGCGGGAGTGAGTAGGGAACCCCTTGGGGGGACATTGCAGTATAAAACCACTGCTGCAATCAAACTGTGTTGCCAACTGAATTTTAAAAAATGCAAACTTTTTACTGACAACCAAACTTTGTATCTTTCTTTTACTGTGGATGGTGGAAACCCCTATATTTGAACCCAGCTCTTCTAATTGGGGCTTGGCAGCAGGATTAGGTCTGGCAGAAAAGTTGCATTTATATGATATAAAGCACATTAATAAAAATGTATCAGAAGAAAAAGTTTGTTTGTCAGTAGAAAGTTTCAGATTGTCAGTAAGAAAAATTTCTTGAGTTGGCATCCCTGCAAAAGCCATAAAACGTAACTCAATATATACACGTACACTGTAGTATTTCTAATGCAAGAAAACATTATATTCAAAATATCAGCTGAGTAAAGAATTAGAAGCTAGAGTAACTATTCATTCCTGGTTCAAGTGTTGAGGAGACCAACTAGGGGCTGTGCTCTTCTTGACCTGCTGCTCACAAACAAGGATGAATTTGTGGGAAATATAGAAGTGGATGGCAACTTGGGCAGCAACAGCCATGAGACAATTGAATGCAGGATCCTGAGGAAAGGAAAGAAACAGAGCAGCAGAGGCAGGGCCTCAAGACTTCAGAAAAGTAGACTTCCACTCACTCAGGGAACTGATAGGCCAGATCCCCTGGGAGGACCGTTTGAGTGGGAATGGACTCCAGGAAAGCTGGTTGTACTTTAAAGAAAACTTATTGAGGGTACAGGGACAAACCATCCCAATGTGCAGGAGGACTAGCAGATGGTTTAGCAGAAGACCAGCTTAGCTTAGATGGGAACTCCTTTAATGAGCTAGAACACAAAAAGGAAGCTTACAAGATGTGGAAACTTGTAAGGAGTATAAGAGTATTGCTAGGGCATTCAGGGATGAAATCAGGATGCAAAAAAGACTGAACTACTCAATGCCTTTTTTACCTCAGTCTTGACAGGCAAGGTCAATTCCCAGGCTACTGCATCTGGCAGCACAGTTTGGGGAGGAGGTGAGCAACTGGCAGTGGCAAAAGAACAGGTTGGGGACTACTTAGAAATAGTCCCTAATAGTTACAGGTCCATGGGGCTGGATAAAATGCACCAAAGGATGCTGAGGGAGTTTGTGTGGGTGTGATTGAAGAGCCATTGGTCATCACCTTTGAAAGCTCGTGATGATTGGAAGAAGTCCCAGATGATTGGAAAAGGGCAAATCTTTAAGAAAGGGAAGAAGGAGGATCTGGGGAACTATAGACCAGTCAGTCTCACCTCAGTCCCTGGAAAAACCACGGAGCAGTGCTCAAGGAATCCATTTCTAAGCTGTTGGAGGAGAAGGTGATTAGGAACAGTCAGCATGGATTCACCAAGGGCAAGTCATGTATGACCAACCTGACTGTCATCTATGACGAGACGACAGGCTCAATAGATGCTGGGAGAGCAGTGAACAGCAGTTACAGAGCTTGATCCTAATGAAGCTTTTGATACGGTCTCCCACAACAGTCTTACAAGCAAGCTAAGGAAATCCAGGTTGAATGAATGGACGGTATATTCAGTACCGTTGAGGCCATATCTGGAATAATGTATCCAGTTTTGGGCTCCACACTACAGAAAGGATGTGGACAAATTGGGGAGAGTCCAGCACAGGGCAATGAAAGTTGTGAGGGAACTGGGCTTATTTAGTCTGGAGAAGAGAACATGGAGAGGGGATTTAATAGCAGCCTTCAACTACCTGAAGGGTAGTTTCAAAGAAGATGGAGCTAGACTGTTCTCAGTGGGCCCTTGTACACGTACGTGGCATTTAGTCACTAAAAATGTTCCTGGTTTAATTTTTCTTTCTTAGTTTAAGATGGCTAAATAAGTAAGGTGGATGTGATTTACCATACAATGGCTTATTATGCTATAACTAGTAAAATATGTTCTATAGATGTGACTGTTCTAGGGTCAGCAATCTTACTGTTTTCTTGTTGCTTACCCTGTTAGGAATAGAGGGAGCCATGCCCTAGCAAGCATTTCACAGAGAAAATCCCCATTCCTGAATTACCTTCTGGTATGTCAAATTCCATGGTTAATTACCCAGAGCTACCCTATTCATACCACATGCACCCAATGCTACATGTTAGAGTTCTCTACTAGAATTGGCAAAAGTCTGCTTAGCTGTGACTTGCACTTGGCAAGCCATGTACTTTATTTGTTCTGTTCATCAGTCACCCACCCTCCACATTTCTGAGGTTCCAAGAACATTTCACTTCCAAAATTTCCTGCCAGTCCTGCCTCTGTCCAGGCTTGGGGCTTTGGGTGACCCTCTGCTTTGAGTGGCCTGATCTCATCACGCACTGTTTGGGGGTGCCCCAGGCCACATGCTAGGGTTTGCTCCCCAAATTGCAAACTGCCTGCCTCTACTGAAGGTCAAGGCCCATCTGCACCATCCAGCTCCCTCCCCACCCACTGCCCCTGATGGTGTGGGGCAGGGACCTCAAGCTGGCAGTGACTGGCCTTCTCACCATCCACTGTTTCAGGACAGCCAACACCAAGGCTATGCTATGGTTCATGAGGGTGCAGTTTGTTCCTTTAAGTCCCAGGTCCTTATTCCTGGTTCCCAGTTCCTTTTTCAAAGCTAATCTAGACCCAATAAAAGCTTCTTATTAATGAATTAACATTTTAAAGAGAGGAAATGTCATTAGATATGCATATTTACCAAATAATATGTAAATTAATATCCTGCATCCACCATGCCTGTGTACCACCAGGTGACTCTCCTGGATACCTCTGACTAGAGTCTTGCATGGCCCAAAGCATGGCCTGATTGACAGCTCCCCATGTACACATGTATGGGCTTGAATAAGGAACTTCTTTTGGGCTGGGATTAAAGATGAAAAGCCTTCTTAGGCCCCCCTATACCATGACTCTCTGCCACTGGGGGATTCTCTCAGACATCTCTGATTAGAGTCTTGTCTGGCACAAAGCACTATTTTTTCATGCCAGGCTGCCAATTCACAGCCCCCCATGCACACTATACTAAGGATTTTCAGCTGTTATCCCAGCCCAAAAACCAGTTCCTTATTCAAGCCCATATGCTTCCTGGGCAAGCCTACATGGTCAGGGGTGTCCAGAAGAGTCCCGAGTGCCAGAAGCATGGCGTGGGGTGGCCCTAGTTCTGGGGTGTAATGCCCACATATAACAGTACATGGGGAGGGCAGAGATGCACCCAGCTCTGGGGTGTAACTGCTATATAGAACAGTGTATGGGGAGGGCTGAGAAATACCCCAGAGCTGGGTGCAATGGCCACATATAACATTTCATCATAGCCTTCACCATATACTGTTATCCATGGCCATTACACTCCAGAGCTGGGCACAACTGGGTCAGTCCTGGGTCGACACAGTTTTGTCCAGAGAGATGAGGAGACAATATCATGGTGTGCTACTGTGGTCGATGTCTGGGGGGAACTGTCCTGGCAATGAGGAAACTGCCTGGGTGACCAGTGGAATCACCCTAAAACGAACACCAACATCATTTGGGCCAGCAAAGCTGACAGATGAGGCATGAAGCCCCCGGTGTTTACCCCTGTTGGAAAGCCCAATGGGCTGCATGGTGCCAAAGGGTGGTGCTGGCATGGGCAGTTTTCCTGTCACCCAGCAAGGCTGGAAACTCCATTAATCCTCAAAGTCTGTGAGGGAGGAGGAGTGCCTATAGCTCAGATAGAACCCCATTTTGGACTTTAAAATAGGTGCTGTCAAAAAGAGAGGGGGAGGAAGGCAAAAAAGATCAGAGAAAGACCAGGCTTGGCAATAGTTTGGTGGCCAGCCAGGGCAGGGTGCACCCCCATCTTCCTGTCCATGCCACTGCACGACTGTCCCAAAGAACCCCTGTTGGCAGTTTTCTGCCCATATATCCAACCTGTCCAGGTCTGCTTGTAGTTGTTCCCTACCCGCCGGCGTGTCCACTTCTCCCCACAGTTTTGTGTCATCCACAAACTTGGACAGAGTACACTTCACTCCCTTGTCCAAGGTTCTGATGAAGACATTGAAGAGTATCGGTCCAAGGACCGAGCCCTGTGGGATCCCACTGCCCGCACCCTTCCAGGTTGATATCAACCCATCCACTACGACTCTCTGGGTGTGACCCTCTATCCAATTCGCCACCCACCGGACTGTGTAGTCATCCAAGTCACAGCCTCTTAACTTGTTCACCAGTATGGTGTGGCATACCATATCAAAGGCCTTCCTGAAGTCTAAGTAAACGTTGTCAACCCCTACTCCTGCGTCCAGGTGTTTTGTAACCTGGTCATAAAAAAAACCCTAGATTAGTCAGGCATGATCTACCTGCTACGAACCCATGCTGGTTTCCCCTCAGCATAATTTTTCCTGCTGGGCTCTCGCAAATGTGAGCCTTGATAATTTTTTCAAAGACTATGCCAAGGATGGAGGTGAGACTGACTGGCCTATAGTTGCTCGGGTCCAACTTCCTTCCCTTCTTGAAAATGGGGACCACATGGCCCCTTTTACAGTCCTCCGGGACCTGGCCCATGTGCCACAAGTATTCAAATATTCCCATGCCAGTGGCTGTGCAATGACGTGAGCCTTCAGTACCCTTGGATAGAGCTCATTTGGGCCTGCCGACTTAAACGCATCCAGTTCCTCCAAGTGATTCTGCAACATCTCAGGGTCTATTACAATCCCAGTGAGAGACTTGTCTTGCCCCTCACTTAGGAACACTGAGGCAAAGAACTCATTGAGGAGTTCAGCCTTGTCCCCCCTGTCCATCACCAACTGCTTCTGCCCATTACCAATTGCTTCTGCCTAGTAGCTCAGTAGTACAGCTTTTGTTTGCCACATGGTAGACCTGTGTTTGATTCTGGGCCAGGGTACCAGAAGGTTGAGTTACTTGCAAAAGAGAATCCACACTGGGGAGAGAGGTCCCCTTCCCTCTTCTATCCTGCCCCACTGGGGTGCCTATGCCTCAAATTTTGTGGGATCTGCTCCTCATATTTTGGGAAACCTTGCATCTTATATTTTGTGAACCCTGTACTTCAAGACTGTTGTTGATGTTTCTTTTATATGTGTATGTTCACCAAAAATACCTTTGACTTCTCTCTGTTTCCCTGGTTCTTCCCCACTCTCTCAGGTGCCCGAAGTGAGGAGTACCGTTATCTCCCAGGGTCCCTTTGCACCCCGCATATATGTTATATTGCCCCCGTTCTTTCCCTATCAAACCCATATATGGTTAATTCCAATTGGTCTCGGTTCTACTCTACAGGGGATAGGAGGAGAGCTGCTTCTCCATAAGCAGCTGCCCCTCCCATAGTGCACTAATACCTGCTAAACTGCTTCCAATGGAGAGGGGGTATCTCATCTGAGTACCACCTGGGTTACATTTACTACCTGGGTTACCCCTATCTTCCCAGCTAGTCCCCCTCACTCCTAATCTGTGCCCACAACCCTGCCAAAACCCAATCCAACAAAATGTAATTTTAATTAGCCCGAGTCTTGAACTGCCTGACCCATAATAATTTGATCTTTGTCATGAAATACATGTGAACACAGGGAATCAATTTTTTTTGGAGTCCAAAAAAAGTTGTATTTTTCATTAATCTGAACCTTGAAGTAAATCACCAGTAAAAATTTGCAAGATTAGCCCCTGGAATTTTGTTGAAATATTGCAATCAATTGATTTAATGGATTTCCATGGATTACTAAGTGAACCCAAGCAGCACCTGCAAAGAAGGGAAAATCATGTTTTTGGATGTACGTTAGATCCATGTTGAAAATTTTAAATGATAAAAAAACCCTCCTGGAAGAAATTCAGGAGCTAAAAATAAAATATGTTGGAGGTGTTTTAAATTATCACAATAAAAATAATCTAAAATGATAAAGTCAGCTGACAACGTGGATACACAGACACTATTTAGCTAATTTAATGGTGATTTTTGTCACGTGGACACAGTAAAAGTGTAACATGGTAACAGGAGAGATGTAAAGTGGACAAGTGCCTAGTGGCAGATGACAGAACAAGGAACAGTGGTCTCAAGTTACAGCAAAAAAGTTTAGATTAGATAGTAAGAGAAATTTTCTGACTAGGAGGGTAGTAAAACACTGGAACAGGTTACCCAGAGAGGTTGTAGAATCTCCAACCTTGGAGGCTTTTAAGACCTGGGTAGACAAGCCTTAGCTGAGATGTTATAATTGGGGATGGTCCTGCTTTAAGCAGGGGATTGGACTATGTCACCTCCTGAGATTCCTTTCAACCCTAATTTTCTAAGATTCATGACTGACTGGTATAGCATTTTTGCCTTTTTCTTCTTAATTTTGAAAAGCAGAAGGCTAAAGACAAAAATTAGTTCTTAAATTCAAACAGAAAATATTTATAGCATCAGTGTATTCTAACACAGGGTTTAATTTAAACTACAAACTCAAAAATCTAACAAAATCAACTTTTAAATGCCACATCTGTATGGAACTTGATTCAAAACTAGTATTGGGTTAACTTGCTGGATGTAGTCAGTTATTCACTGACATCTGATAGTAATGCAAACTGAAATTGTGGGAGAATACATTGTAGCAAAATGGAAACCACGACCAGATACTGTAGGAAATCCTTGTTACATTTAGGTCCAGGAACATGGTGAGACATAAATAACAAGAACATTTTAACTAATATAGAAGGCTTGACAAAAATAGATTTTGGGGTTAGCATGGTTATTTTGTGTTACTTTCAAGGCCAGTGTGTTCAGTTTATAAGTAAATAAAAGTTTTTTCTTACAAATGTAACCTGGTTTTTGTTAAGCTTGTTTGTTTCTTTCACCCCCAAGATTATCAATAGTAACAAAGTTTTTGTAGACTTAATGACTTCTGTGAAACCTGTGCTATTGCACTGTTTTCTTGAAAGATCTAATCCTATATTTGTATTTATAATTTACTTTCTGAAAACTGTTTAGGACTGGGCAATGGAATTAATAAGAAAACAGAATGTGCCCATAGCTGTCTGAGATACTGGAGGAATGGAGAGATAAGGGAAAAGTCTTTTACATGCCAGGAATACAAATCTGGATAAGGCAGGAAATCAAAGATTTGACTAATGAAATAATATGTTGGTTGAAGTGACTTAACTTTGTAAAGGTTTGTTGTTTAATGAATACCTCTTAACTGATACTTGTCATCTAAGAGCAGGTGTGTGACAGGAAGGAGGTCCAAAATATAGACTAGTCTAAAGTTTGAATGTCAAATATTCTGAGATAGGTTCTGTTGATCAGCCGACTCCAACAGGCAGTTGCAGGAAGATTAGAGATTTGGCAAATGGGTTTTGTTACACATTTTTTGGGGAGAGGAATTATTTTTCCCCACATACACTCAAATGTACATTTAACCTAAATACTTCAGCACCTATATATGCACATGTTAAAGTAAAGATGGAAGGATTAGATACAGATGCATTGAAAACATACTGTAAAATTCTTTAGATAACAGCTTTATTCCCAGAGAAAATTTGAGCATGGGTTGAAATATTTCCTGTTGCAGTTACTAAATTTTGTCTGCTGTTGCTAATGGAAGAGCTTTTCTGCTATAGAATGTTAGAAATGTATGCGGGTGTCTCAAAGGGTTCTTTGTTATCCATTCAGATGTTATCCTTCCAAGACATTTTCCAAGGTTCCCAGATTAACTTTCCACAAATAAAATGGGCCCATCATTCTGGGAAAGGGTTTATTTTGCTTTGGGAGTATGTACAGTTTCTCTTTGTACAGGGCCAAGTTGCTCTATATGTATACATACACATAGAAAAAGCAGGTGCTTGGCAGAAGACTTAAACTTGATCTGTCTTTGAGGCTCCAGCTCCCATAGCTGACGGGGAGATCACATGTGCTGTATTGTTTCAATGGTCAACACGTGAGAGTAATTGGGATCAGAATATTTAGCATTGTCTGTCCTGCAACTGATAAAAAAAGGCAATGAGGGAAGAGGGGAAAACAGAAGCAGCACATAACTAGCTAGGCTTCCTACCTTTATTAGCTATGAAGAGAAGATTACCACTGAACAAGATTTGCTCATAAACAGCATTGCAATAACATTTTGTGTATGAGCTTACAAAGGAATGATAACTTTTATGAATAAAACAGCAAAACTGCAAAAATAATGTTTTCAGGGGTCCCATACAATTTGATGGGAAACTGTAAATGTTGTAAAAGAACACAGATGAAACTGAAACTGAGCTATAACTAGTCACCTTTGAGCAGTGTTACAATGAGAAATACTGTATATAATGAGACTATGTGGATGCTCAGTGGAAATGAACACTGATATGCACTCCAAATTCTAGTGATCCATAGTTCCCCCGATAAGGAAGGAGAATTAGAATTAAACATAGGTCAAAAAATCTTAGATGTCTTTATTTTTGTTAGAAGACTGCAGTTTAGTTCATCTTAATACCATATGTACTCATATACCACATGCACCCCTTTCCCAAAAATCAGCTCTTCAAATTGGGGTGCATGTCTTAGGTTGCAAAGCTGATTTTTCTTCACTAGAATAGAAGTATGCATGAACAGAGACAGGGAGACAGTGCTGATGGGTATCATGCTTTTCCTCCTGCCCCTCTCAGGGAGGGAGGGAGTAGAGTTCACCCTTTGGGGTAAGAGCTAAAGTGTGAACCTCCTCCAGCTACAGTTGCTGTAGTCAGGATCCCCTGCAGTCAGCTTTCAGCCATTACTGGAAAACCCTTTTTCTTCTTCAGTCTGCCTTCCAAATACAAGGTGTGTGTCTTATTTGTCATGTGGTATGCAAGAAAATGTATATAAGCAAGATGAATTTGCAGGCCCTCTGCACTTGAAACCCTGGGTGCATGTACATGTAAAATTGATGTAATACAATAAACTAGGGAGCAGTCTGAGCCAAAGTTAGCTGTTCCTGGGCACAGCATCTACACGTGAGCCTGGGACAGCAGCAGCTTGACCTGGGCTAGAGCAGCCCCACCCTGGCAGCAGTCCCAGGAGGTCAGCCCCAGGCTCCAGGTGGCAGCATTGGGCATGGAGGGACTGGATGAGGCATAAGTGCTAAAGTGCTGAGCCGTGTATCAGTCAACCCTGTCACCATCTACCTGTGCATTTTGTTGCACTTTATTACTCCACCTTAAGACAGTACTATCCCTGACAGTACTATCTTATGGCCAAGTTAATTAATTTACCATGCTCTAATACTAGCACATATGTAGCCAGTGACTCTTTACTGTGGAGCTAATTAGTCAACTCCACAGTAAAGTGCACATGTAGATGCACCCCTATGAAGTAAAAAAAAATCCTGAGTACACAACATTTTGAGGCATGGCCTCAGGTTTTAGGAGATTTCTTTTGGACAGATATTCCTCTCCTCATCTTGAGGTGTCATAACATTTGTCAATTCATTCAGGGCCACTTTATTGAACATTATATAAACGAGTTAATTTTTTTCCCTAACTTTCCATTGTATTTTGGATAATAAATAACATGTGACTTTTACCTGGGTTGGTTTTCAAGGCTGGACTTTTAAAGGAAACATAGGATATCCAACTTTTATTGAACCACAGGTTCCTTTTACAGTAGAACATAGCTATACTACACCATTAAGGAGCAGTAATTGTGGAAGGAGCAGGCAATGAGTCATATTTTTTGTTGTAAAAATAATACAGTAAGATTTATGCAGGAGAAAGTAATCTGTGGATTTAGAAGTGCTTTATAATGAACTAGATTTTACCACATCCTGCAATTTATTGAATTATCTATTTTGTACAGACAGAGCCATAACTTGAAATTTTGGTGCAGGGGTATTGGGTTGGGAGAAGTTAAGTGAGCGCTTGCCTCCTGTACAGGGGCTGCTGCAGTTCTGGTGGCAACATGGGCTGCTGCTGCTTCAATGCATGCTCTCTGAACAAGGGCTGCTGTGATGGTGTGGGCTCTCTGGTGGCTACCTTTCTGGCACCACCTCTGAACTGGTGCCCTGCCTATCACCCACCTCCCACGTTAGACCACTGCAGATAGTAAAAATGGAGATACAGCGATGTTAATTTCAAGATTTCTAATGTAAATTTTTCCTGTGGTGATGAATGCTTATAAGCTCAATTGAGGTCAATGGGGAACTGCAAATACCTTCCAACCCCCACTTTTTTTTTCATCCCCGCATATCTCTCTCTTATGTGCCCAGAGTCGCACTAAACTAGAAATTAAAAAAAAAAATTGGCAGCAAATTAGAAGCAGAACCAGGGAAATTCCTGACTCCAATGGCAATTACCTGTTCTGAAACCACAATTACTACAATTTTGTGATTTTATTTTAATTTTTCAGCCATTACAGCTCCTTCCCCACTCAGTAACATTAGTTAGTTTGCTGGGAAAGCTATAGCATTCTCTGTAGGCATTTCACTGTTCTTTTTATGTACTGTTATGCAACCATAGATTCCCCAGCAGATATTATTTTCCTCCCTATACCTTCACTTTCTTAAATAGGGGCACTAAAGGAAATTTGGATCTTCAAACAAGTTGGTTTTCTCTAGTCAGAAACAACATTAAGAGGTAGAGACAGCTGCAGAGGCACTTTTCCAGGTCTCTCCTCCCTTCTGTTCAGTCCAAGAGCTAAAGGAGTTTCTGACAGAACAATTCTCTAATCCTCAAAAAACAAACATTTGTTTGGAGACAAAACCTAACTGTGATGGTCTTGATGAAAAAGAGATCCCAGGACAACCACTGTCACACTCCCTCACTGGTTAGTACATATGTTTATTGTTCCTGCTGAAACCAGGGACAGTATCCTTTATAGTCAAAGAAGCAAGAAACTGAATGTTCCTTCATACCTCTTGGTTTGTGTGATCTTGGCCATTCCATAGCCACAGATTCTCTTCAGTCATAGTCCAAGCACAGGGAAATATTACATACAGACTATAGTTTTCCCTTAGCCAAGTGTCAAAAGCAAGAGAGAACACGTCTATGTCCATGCTTGGCTCCTACCTTTTAAACGCAAAAAAGTCCTCTCCCAGGCTAGGGACAGGCATTCAAAAAGCCTGAATTGATTCAGTCTTTTCAGGTTAGTCTAACCTGTAGAAAGTGAACTGGTTTGCAAGTAAATAGACATTTGGTACATGTCTGCAGTGGCTCAGCCCAGGGGTGCTAGAGCAACCCTCCCTTCCACAGGGAAGCTGACCTGGGGTAGGGGACATGGCCAGGCCCCGGCAGGCCCAGCCCAGGGGCTCCCTGACACCCAGGAGTAATCCAGGCACACACGGCTGCCCAGGCCCAGAACCCCTTCTTGCCCCTCTTCCCTCTCCCCCTCTGCCGCAGGGCTGGGAGGGGGGCCTGTATGGTACTGGGGGGGCTCCTCTCTCTCCTTCTCCCCACCCTGCAGTGGGGGTGGGAAGGGGGGCTCTGTGAAGCTGTTTTGCCTCAAAGGGGGACTCTTCCCCCTGCTTCTCCCCCATTGCTGCAGGATGGGGAAGGGTGTCTCTATGGGATGCTGCCCAACCCCAAAGGAGGACTCTTTTCCCCCACTCCTCCCCTTCTCCACCAGGGCAGGGGGAAGTTCTGTTCCATGCTGGGGGGAACTCTTCCTCTTCCTCCTCCTCCCCCAAGAGAGGCAGTGGAAATGCAGAGCTCAGCTGGGCAGGGTGTGGGTGTGTGGGGTGTGAAGGAGGCTGGAGGGTGTAGGGACCCCCACACACTCCCCCCATGGTGTGCAGCCCCCCACTGCCTGGCAGCAGCAGCAGCAGAAAGGGAGGCAGGGTGTTTGTGTCGGTGCAGGTGCAACTCTGGCTAGTGTTGCATGGGGGGAAGGACTGCAGCCTGCCTTATCCCTGTGGCTCTGCTCCCTGAGCCTGCAGCTCCAGCCCCACACTGGAATCAGCTGCTTCCCCATTTTCCCTGCTGTGCAGGTCCCAGCACTGTGCCAGGAGTGGAGGGAGCCCCACCACCTGCTTCCCCACAGAGTCCATCCAGCATGGGCCTCCCCTCTGTGAGTGTGAAGCTGCAGGCACAGTGTGGAGCCCCTATGATAGAGGCAGCCAGCGCTGCACTGGGGACAAGGAGAGCAGCTCTGCACAGCCTGCCCAGCCACTTCTATCCCCACGGCTCTGCAGCGCACCTGCAGTTCCACATTCACAATGGAAAACCCTGCACTGGACTCTGTGGGGAAGCAGGGGATGGGGTTCCCACCACCCCTGGCAGAGTGCGGGACCTGCACAGTGGGGTGTGGGGAAAGCAGCTGGCTCCAGTGCTAGGCTTCCCATACTGCAGGCTCAGGCTCAGGCTCAGGGAGCAGGGCCATGGGAATAAGGCAGACTCCACCCCCTACCCCCCCCCCAGTGCTGGGCAGAGCCATGCCTGCACCAGGCATAAACACCTTGACCTCCCTGCCATCTGGACTGCGCGCCATGAGAGGAGTGTGTGGGAGTCCCCACACCCCACACCCTGCCCAGCTGTGCTCCTGCTGCCCCTCTGGGGGGAGCAAGAAGAGGGGGAAAATTTCCCTCCAGCATGAATGCCCTGCCTGGAATTGGGCAACATCGCATGGATTCCCCCCCACTTCCTACTCTGCAGCAAAAGGGGTAGGGATCCATGCGATGCTTGCCCTTGTTTGAAGTGCAAGGCCCAGAACTGGATAGAAGAGTCCGCATCCAGTGCTTCACAGAGTCCCTCCCCACCCTGCTCAGGCTAGAGAGCAGAGAGGGTGGGATCAGCCCTGCTGCTGGAGCAGAGAGCCTCGCCCAGCCCAGAAAGCATGCCAGGATGCTGGAGGTTTCTGGTTTATCTTAAACCAGCAAGGGGCCTGGGACAGATATTGCATAAACTGGTTTGAGCCAAATCAGTTAAATCTGATACTACATTCAGCCAGGTTTATCTCAAACAGGTTTTGGCCATTTTGAAACTGTTTTATGTGCACTGAATGTCTGTTCTGTTTACAGCTTTAAACCAGTTTCTGATAACTTAAGCCAATTTATGTGTAATGTCTGTCCCTAGCCCCATTGTCCAAATGGCAGGTTTTGCCTCTCCCAGATAGTTGGATTCCAGTTTTCCCCATCTCTCCTCATGGGCTACTTGAACAGAATTTGCAACAATCCTTTCCTCACCCCCTCTTTTTGCCTGCATGCAGCATTTATAGGGCATCGCTCACTGTTGGATCTAAGCACACAATCCAGTGTAAATAAGCACTGGAGCTAAGCATTGGGACTTGGCTTTTTCACTCCTGTGGTTAATGTAGTATACTTTATTATTTTCTCCTCCTTTTTTCTACTTTCCCCTATCATTACAGATAGGCTTTTGCTGAAAAAGTCATTTGGGATTAATTTAGCAAACTGTCCCAGTCTTCAAAACCTAATTTGATAGATGGCCTCTCAGGTAAAACTCCAGATACTTCTCCCTGGTGTCTTTCTCTCTGCAAGTTCTTGATATGTCATCACAAAGATTTTATATTTTACTTAATGTTATCCCTACCTTGAGGCCACATTTCAGCATTGCCTGAGCACCAGGGAAATTTGGATCCAACTTCTAATGATTAAGTAAAAATTTGTTTCTAGTTGACTTCTTGGATTGTCATTTGTTTGGCCTTTCTCATGGCCTCTTAGGGCTGCTCTGGTTTAAAGAGTTTTCTGGGGACTCCTCTTGTAAAAGAGTCCTGAAGTAGTATAGTTGCTCAGCTGCCCCTCATGTAACCAGTAGCCTTGTAGCCCTAGGGAATGATGTCTACCTACCAGATGGCCATGTAGACATTGTTAGAACTGGGTACAATTTGCTCTCAGACTGTTTAAGCTGAACTGGACTGTAACTGGCCCTGAAATCAAGTAGTAACAAAGATGTTACAAAGCTGTCTTGCTTGTTCCACAATGAGGGACCATGTTAAGTAGAACTTAGCTAGGCCTGATGATCTGCTCCATTAATTCATGATACTTCCCATCAACTGAAGGTAACAGTAATATTTTACCTAGGAAACGCAGATAAATGCCAAAACAAATTATATCATCTTAACAGATGGAAAAGCAAGTGCCAACAGTGTTCAAATACTGGATTTTAAAAGCCAGTGGACATTTTTGCTTTAACTAGATCCAGCATATATGTACAGGCCCATGGTTTCTTATTCTGGGCAGAACAAACAATGGAAATGACACCAATATTTCTTTCACCTTGCTGACACCCTAGCTTTTTTTTTATTATAATCCCTTTCCTTCCTCTGGCCAAAACCACAAGTTGGCCCTAATAAGATTTTAAAAGTGTTTAACCTAATCTTTTCTGTTGGCAACTGGCCAACTGAGCTCTAACAGGCCCAACTGGATCATACATCTCATAACAAAACTTGCCAAAATTATTTGGCAATGATGGACATAATAAAGATCTTTTTGCTTCCCCTGGACAATTCTCCCAGAGTGTCAGTTTGCAGAGTTAATGAAAAACAAAATGAAACACCCACCTACTCAGCTCAAACTGGATTCATTATAAACAGCAACTTGCACAGTGACATGAAGAAGGAGCAATTTATCAAGCTGCTTCCCTTACCCAGCCTCCCTCCTGCCATGTGCTTTAGAGAGCAGCAATGTATCACATATCCAAAAGCAGGGGGGGGGGGGGATGAAGTCAGCACAGTATTGGGTGGGTGTCCTACCCAGAGGCACTATTAAGCATCTCTGTGTAGGGGGATCCTTCATCAGAAGATAAACTCCTCCTTGTGACATAAGCATATAAAAATAAAAAGCGTAACTTGACTAGCTCTCAAGTGACTGGTGCAGCAAAGGAGGGGCACCACTGTATTTTGAAATGTGAACTCTCTAACATTTCAAGATGGGGCTAAATTACTATAGCTCTTTCATTTTTCCTCTCTGGAGTTTGCAGTTTTGGGAAAGAAGAAATACCAATTGTTTATGCTTAGAAATGACAGACATATAGAATGTACATAACAGAATTGTAGGACCATAAGAAAGTAGAACTGGAAGGGACTACACAAGTTCATCTAGTTCAGCTTTCGGCTCAAAGCAGGATTGTCCCTGACAAAAACTTCCTAGCCAACATACTCTTGAACATTTCCAGGGATGGATATTCCATAACTTCTCTATATAGCCTTTTCTAATGCTTAGCCACCATATTCAGAAAGTTCCTCCTAATTACCAACCTAAATTTCCTCTGCATAGTTGAGGCCATTACTCCTAGTCCTGTCCCCTAGATCACAGAGAAAAGCCCATCTCCATTTTCTCTGTAATTGCCCCTCAGGTATTTGAAGATTATTACCAAATCCCCCCTCAGTTTTCTCTTTACAGATTAAATAATGCTAGCTCCTTCAGCTAATTCTTGCCTCCCTGGTCTCTAATTATTTTTGTCACTCTGTGCTGGACTCTTTCTAATCTGGCAACTTCCTTTTTGAAGTGCAAGGCCCAAAACTGGACACAATACTCCTCTATAGTGCAGAAGAATCCCTTCCCTTGATTTGCAAGTGACTCTCCTTTTAATGCAACTCAAGATGCTATTGGCTTTTCTTGTGACAAAAGTACAGTATTGGCTCATATTCAGCTTATGGTTCACTGGACTCTTCAGGGCCTTCTCTGCAGTACTTCAGCCTAGTCAGTCATTCCCCAGTCTGTATCTGTGCATGCAATTATTCTGTCCCAAGTGCAGGGCTTTGCATTTGCCTTACTGAATCTCATCTGATTGATTGTGGATTGTTTTTCTAGTCTGTCCAAGTCATTCTAGATCCTAGCTCTGCCTTTCAGAGCGTCTGTTACTCCATCCAGCTTGGTTAAATCCACAACTTTGCTAAGCCTGCACTCAATCCCATCGTTCAAATCACCAACGAAAATGTTGAACAGTAGCAAACCCAGGATTTACTTGACTGAAAAAAGAAAAAAAACTACTGTTCTGTGGTTAATCTGAAGTAGTGGGAACTGAGACAGAGGTTTCTTTTCTTGGCTCTGGTGCAGTCTGTGTGACCTTGGGTAGGCCATTTAAGTTCTCACTGATATTTTTGTGTCTCAAAAATATCAAACACCTAGGCTAGAGACAGAAATGAAACATAAATCAGTTTAAGTGATCAGAAACTGGTTTAAACCTGTAACAGAACAGATGTTCGGTGCACATACACCAATTTGAAAATGGCTGAAACTGGTTTGAGATAAACCTGGTTGAATGTAGTATCAGCCTTAACTGATTTGGGTCAGACAGATTTATCAAATGTCTGTCCCAGGCCCCTTGCTGGTTTAAGATAAACCAGACACTCCCAGCATCCTGGCATGCTCTCTGGGTTGGGTGGAGCTCTCTGCTCCATAGCAGGGTTAGTCCCTCCTCCCTGGCTGCAGGCACAGCAGCATCTGCTAAACAGGAATTATTCTCCTGCCCGCCCCCACTCCTTCCCTGCCTTAAGCAGACACCTCAGCATTAGCTAGCAGACCATGTACTGGCTACAGTCTGTGCTATGGGAGATGACCAAGGCAGACAGGTTTTTTGGAGCTAATCAACAGGTAGCTTAATGTCCTTCCTTGGGAAAGCTGTTTAAAAATAGCTGTTTGTCCCACCTCCCTCCCCCTTACCATTCCCTGCTATGCAGGGATTCCTTCCTACCCTCTGCCTTGCTGAGAAATGCCTGTGTATTA
This sequence comes from Caiman crocodilus, assembly GCA_030014935.1. Classification (NCBI taxonomy): domain Eukaryota; kingdom Metazoa; phylum Chordata; order Crocodylia; family Alligatoridae; genus Caiman; species Caiman crocodilus. Next base: position 46,933,770 of record JAGPOW010002742.1, read on the forward strand.
GTTAGCAGACCCCATGCTGGCTATGGTCCATGTTGAATCAATGGGTAGAATCAACAGGTAGCTGGTAATGTCCCTCTGTTGTTTTCTTAATGGGGTGATAAATACTGAGTTAGGGGGTGATAAACACTGTTATCAATTCCCTGCTGGGCTGATCAGAGTATCCTGCAAGAGCCTGGCCATGCCCCTCCCAGCTTAGTGCTCTGGAAGTGAAGGGAGGGATGCTCTAACACTCCCCAGCTTCCAGCCTGAACCACTGCAGGCATGTGCCTGCATGTCTGGGATGTCTCTACAGTTACAAAGTGATTTATCCTAGCCAGGTTAGACTAACCTGCAGAGATCGAATCAGTTCAGGCTCAGGCTTTTTGAATGTCTGTCCCTAGCCCAAAGGTTTAGACCTGATCTTATAGTCCTAATGCTACTAAGGAGCCATTGCTTCAAAGAGTTTCTGTTAGGAGTCAGGATGTAGTCACACACCCATTGGAGAACTCAGCAGAAGAAATGCCGGAGTGGTAGGTGAATCCAGCCCAGGAAAGTTTCTGTGTTTTTCCTCATCTCTATATGACTTTAACGGTTTTAAAATTAGATCGTTTTTTCAATGCACAGATTATGCAGTTAAGAAATACACAAAGTAATATCGTGTATGATCAATCATTTTGTGGAGTCTTTGTTACTGACAGATGACACTACTGCTACTTCTCATTTGTGATATCTCATAGTGTTACATGTAACATTACAGAAACCAGTTTGATGCTACTGCTGTGGCCATATTTGTTTCTGATACAGGAAACTATGAGATTGGGGATTTAACACTAACAAGAGGAAGTTATTTTTCACATAGTGTGCAATTAACTTGAGCAACTCATTACTACAGATGTTGTGGAGACTGGTAGCTTAAACCAGTTAAACTAACCCTGTTAAGCATCTGGACTAATTTTTGGAGGAAAGTTCTATCACTAGGTATTGAATGTGGTAGATAGGAGCGCAGCCTACAAAATTAGACTTTCCTAAGCCTATGATTAGAAGCTGAAATGGAAGAAAAGCAGGGGATGGAAGATTCTGGTCATGCCTTATTCACTCTTTCCCTTAGTACCCATACTCTGCAATTGGATGAAACAGGATACTGGGCTAGCTGGTCCTCAGTTTGACACAGGAAATGCATTTCTTACATTTATGGCTTGCATACAATGGTATGACTAGAATTCTTATTGCTTCATAGGGAAAAGTTATAGAAAAGAAAGGATAAGTTTCTTTAAAAAAATGAATCTTAGTTATTGCATTGCTAATCAGATAGGCTTTCCTGATACTACTGCACTAAATCACATATTGGCAAAATATGGCTGAAAAATAAAGGTCACATTAAATGCATTTAGTATAGCTCAACACAAGGGGCTTTAGGGTTATTTGGTGAAAGTAAATATGAGGGGTCCTATCCAGCTCTCATCTCATGTGACCAGCAATGGTAGCACACTTTCAGTATCTCTGGATGGATACAGCTTTTTGCTGTAGTTGAATTTCTTTTGGTGTGGTTGATAGACTTGACCTTGGTAGTTGTAATCACTGATCTAATACTAGTTTGAGATATGTTGCTTTCTGTCTCTTGCTCATGACACTTGTTACTATTTCCTTTCCCATTCTTAAAATCTGAACAAGGCAAGAGACCTTAAATAATGTACCTACTGAAAGTAATATAAAACATTCATGAAACAGTCATGGCTTGTCCTTCTGGTTCTCCTGCAGGATGGTATGGACTATATGTACTGAGCACATGGACTATGGATATATCACCTCCACCTGCCCTGCTATCAAGAGTTTGGAATACGAAAATAAATATCAATGCTGAATTTTCCATATGGTCTGCACAAGAATCATATGAATCAGAAATGGAGAGGGTACATTAGACCAGCATTCTAATTCATCTTCTTGCCAGTGCAGAATTGTCACCTACAGTATACTAGGGCTGTGCAAGGCTTCGGACAGAGCTTCAGATCCAAGGCAGCACAGTCAGGGTCAAAGTGCTGGCCTCAATAGGCTTCCCGAAGTGGTTCGGAGCTCCTGAAGAGCTTCGGAGCCGCCTCAGAGATCCGGCCATAGGGTATCAAGGAGAAACAATAAAATATCTATACCTTTGTTGTTTTTTGTCCGACTTGGATGAAATTTTCTGAAGTGGTAGACTCAGCAGAGAGAATGAAGCCTGCCACTTTTCAAGAAGATCGGTGCAGAGGTTTGGGAGAAAGGACACCCCAAATTCTCGAAAGCAAAACTCATGTCATGTCTAGGTGTTACGACATAGTGGGGTGAAAACTGCAGGGGTGGTAGCTCTTACTGAGGCCACAAAGCCTTCCAAGTTTCAAGAAAATTGATGCAGGGGCTTGTGGGGAACTACCCCTCAAGCTGTGGACAAGCAAAACTTGTGCCATGGGTGCTGTGGGACTGACTCTGTCTGGCTTGGGGTAGGGAGGGGAGGGGAGACACTACTGCAGGCCTGGCTGCTAAGCAGCTGTGTTCCCAGTTACCAGTCAATCAATCATGATTCACTCAGGAACCAGGGAGTCGGGGACCAGCTCAATATGCAGGACCTAGCTACTACATAACGACTTAACGAGCATCAATTAGCACCTACAAAACGAGGCTAAGAAGAGGAAAGAATCAATACAGACAATCAACTGCCCCAAGACAGACACAGTCTTAGCATGAGTTTTGTCTGTCAGCAGCTAGGGGTGCAGCGCTCCAGAACCCCCCTGCACCGATCTCCTCGACAGCTGGCAGGCATCACAGCAGGGGCCACCATCCCTGCAGCTGTCACCCCGCTGCGCCTTAACACGCAGAGTCACCCCTGGCATGAGTTTTGCTTGTCTGCAGCCTGAGGGTCAGTTCCCCCAAAACCCGTTCACTGATTTCCTTGAAACTTGGCAAATTTTGTGGCCTCAGCAAGAGCTACCAACCCTGCAGTTTCGACCCCCCTGTGGTGTGATACACAGCTGTGACAGAAGTTTGGCTTCCAAACATTTGGGGTACAGTTCCTCCCAAACCCCTGCACCAAACGTCTTGAAACTTGGCAAGTTTCATGCTGTTAGCAGAGGCTACAATCTCTGCACGTTACATCCAAATTGGACAAAAATCAACAAAGTTATTGATATTTCATTGATTCCCCCATTGTACTCTATGGCCAGATCTCCGAGATGGCTCTGAAGCTTCAGAGCCGCTTCTGCTGGATCGAGGCGGAAACCCGGTCCAGAGCTCCGAATTAGATCATGACCATCCGAAGTGGCTGGATCCGGAGCCAGATCGGATCGCTGCCAATTTGCACAGGCCGACAGTACGCTTACTTTATGTTGTCCAGGTCAGTTTTTAAATTGTCCCAAACGAAGGCATTTCTACCATTTTCCTTGGAGATGTTTCTACAGTCTAATATACAAGAAAACATTGGCTGTTTCCACCTAAATTGTCTTTTTCTTACTTTCATCCTTGTATTCATCATTATACCTCTACTTAACTCAATAAATCTTTTGTCCCCCTTGATCTTTGCCTTCTTCAAACAAGGCTACTAATGGTAAACTGCTTCTTTCCAGCCCTATTTAAAATTGTCCTTGTTAAGATAGTACTTCTGTCCAAGCCCCTGTTTATTCCTGTTGCTCTTTTAGGAACTCCCTCCACTAAATCAATGTCTTTTGAGCAGGGTGGAGCTCAGAATGGAATGCAGTGTGCCAGGGGTAGAACCTTAAAGAGAAGGATGTGTAATGCCCATGCATCACGCAACCTAAAATTACACACCCAATTCTTTTCATTCTACGAAGTTTGAATTCCTGCATCCTTCCAAATATATGTATGATCACCAGATGAGCCTTGTTCCTTAGGATCATACTGCAAAATTAATTTTATTAAGCTACGGGAATGAACTTCTTAAAGGCACATTTCAAAATGGCAGAAGATCCATTTTGTCTTGTGTCACTCTAACTTGTGGGTGGGCATGTCTCCTGACCACATATTGTAGTCTCAACTGAAATTTGGATCTCATTTCCACAATGGTAAACCATGAGTAAGATTTGGCAGTATTTATTGGTAATAGCACACACATGTTTTTTGATGCTGATTAAAGCAATAGGCATAGTTGTCATGGACAAGTTGATCAAAGCCTAGAAATCCAAGAACCTAACTTGGCAAATGCTCCAGTGTTTAAATCAAATCCCGGGTTGCAGATCTTTCAAAATCCTAGCCATGCTTTTTGGAACAGATACTTCTCCTCAGTTACAGAACGCTTAATTGAGCTGATCATTAGAACCATCTCAGTCTGGAAGACTCCTCCTATGCCAGATCAACAATTAGTTTCAAGCCACAGCAGCTACCCTGATAAATATTAGTTCTCTTTAATGTCTCATAGCAAACATAATGAGTGCTAAAAGAAGTCAATATGTGGATGTTGTTGTTTTCTACTTCTTGAGTCTCACCCATCATGCACTATTTTTTCATTGGGAGAGAAGCTTTATTTCCATATCAGAAATGCAGAAGAAATGTTACAGATTGTCTGCACTGTGCAGGCTTGCTTTTCTAACAACAACAACAAAATTAGAAGGCATTCTCACATAAGAAACAGTGCACAATAAATAGCAATAAATAATATTGGGAAAGGAAGCTATTCTTATGATAGCTATGGCACTGGTCTTGGATTCTGGGTACTGAACTCAGGTGTCTACTACATCTACTGCAGAATATACAAATAATGTATACTCTCCCTGAGCTTCTCTAGAACAAAAACTGTAAAATCAACCAAAGGAAGGATCTTTCCAGAGGCAGAGAATAAGAATGATCCTGTCTTTGCAGGTGTCCTTGATCACACAGCCCAACAAAGCACTTCCCCCATGAAAAGTAAAAGAACAAATCTCTGGAGCAGGAGCTTGGTTTCAAGTACTATACTAAGCAAATGCATTGATTAACACGTGTTCTTTTCCCTAAACAACTTACTAATATTGGTAATAATTTTAGAAGTTTTAAAATCAAAACAAAAACCATCACTATAACTTTTCTTACTTACACAAAAGCTTTTACAGATTTTTTTTGTCTAATGTTATACACTGTATTTGTAAACACTATCATTTGACTAGTTCAGTGTTGATATTTAGACCCTAATATAGAAAATGAAATTCATACAATTGCACTTCTAATCTGTATGTATAGTTACTGTTGACAAACCACCAAATTGTCTTTTTGCATATCAATGATCGGTTATGTGCATACCTAACTTTGTCATACATATGCATACCTGCAAGATCCTGTATATAGTAGGGTTTTCCAACTTAAAAATGGCTTAATTACCCTTTTAAAAGATATTACATAATTTAATCCAAAATAAAAAACTTTAATAAATGAAGTTTCTAGTCCTTGTGGATGTGAAGATATCTATCAAAAAGGGAACCAAATGTTAACTTATGCAATGAGGCAAAAAGACCACCTGGAAAAGTAGCACTGAGCGAATAATGGAAAAGAAAACTGTACTTGATCATGTTACTTCATGAGATTTTCCTAGTGAATTAAATAAGGTAGTGAAGCCTGAGGAGAAGGTTAGTACATACATAAAGCCTGACACACAACTTAGGTATAATTTTTTCATAGAAGGGGGGAACTTTTGTATCAGCTTAAATATGTGCAAGTAGTTAAAATTGCTAGCTTGCCTACAAGGATGCAACAAGGTACTTTAAAAAAGAAAAAAAAAGGGGTCCCTTAGTGATATAAGATCCTATTCTTCTAAACAGCCAGAGATAAAAGGAAGTGGTTGAAATCCTTCTTTCCCTCCATCTCTAATACAAAATTACCCATGCTGAATGAATTATGAAGAAACTAAGAATGCATTCTTTTTAATAGCTTCCTGATGTGTGGATTTTTTTGGTCCCTCTTCATGCTTTGCTTAAACATTTACACACATGCAGGCTGTAGTAAAAATACCGGTGCTTAATGGTTGGGATTGGAGTTTGGGAGTGGTGATAACAATACCCTTACAACAGTCAGATTTTTTCTTCCTTCAGACTGAGGTCAGGGCTCACATTGTTGTTCCTGGAGGATCTGTTTAATTGGTCCACACTCATAGAATGACAAGCACAGTCAGGTTTCAGATTTCTCCCAGGGCTAATATGGTACAGGTGGGGCATTGCTCTAATGATGGGGCAAGTCTAACAATGACTATTTTTTGTCCTTTAAACTATCAGTGAAGTGGCTTTGATATACTCTTTCTTCTTGTTGCTTTCTTCTTCACCATTATTCCAAAGAATGCATATGTAAAAGGACTAGTTTAGGGAGACAATTTAGGCTGTGATGTCATCAATATGGGCACTAACAGAAGTGATATTTGTCGCACAATTGGCCCCCTTAAAACACTTTACATCTGTGCCCTGACAGAAGTACAGAGTTGCAGAGTGCTTTCAAAGTGCCTGATCACATGGCCAACTAACTCTCATTTAATGAGGGTTCAGATGTAGGCACTCCAAAACAGACCGCCTTCATTAACTTATGTTTGTCCATGTATACAAGCAAGGGTGGGCTGCCTCACCATGGGGGTGGGGCTCCAATCCACCCTCCCCCCAAGCACAGGCTGGGCAAACCCCAGACTTGCATTCTCCCCTCTCCTGAAGACAGCATCAGAGCTGGGAGGCAGAGGCAGGGCTAGGGGCAAGGCTGCAGACATGCAGTGTCTCTCCCCCCGGATCAGCCCCGAAGTAGAGCCTGGTTCTTGCCCTTCCCCTCACCATCCAAACAGCAAGCATCTGTTGAGTTGGTGGGGGTGGGGTCACTGTAACTAATGGCACTTTGTGGGCAGCACCATGAGTTACAATAGGGAGCTGCATATCGGTCAGCACTGTTTTTGCTACCTAGCTCTTTGTCACCATTAGATCCAGCAGTGCAGCTTATTTCCTTATTAAGTGCATGGGTAAGCAAACTGGGTTGAGAAGACCCAGTCCAGATAAAATGGATGTGCTGCTGCTTAGTTGCAGAAAATTTTTATAAGATTTTTGAAAGGTGGCACTATCTTTGTAATTGAGGCTGGGAATTAATGAGGTTTGCAAATTCTGATGTGATCATCTAATGATAACATTGTAGCTAGTGCTGCTTTCTTGCCTCTGCTTTTGTTTGGGAAACTGTAACTATTCATTTTTATAGCAACCTTGCCATAACCACTTTTTGTTTATAAGCCACACTAGGTCATATAATGTAGCTTAGAAAGGACTGCCCTTGAAGGCTATATAGAAGAACTGGCTACTACAGAAGGTGGTAATTTGCTCACTGACTCAGTTTATTGGAGCACATATTTTATCCCCTATTCTGTACCTTTAGGTTGTTCTGGCTTATGTTTTGACTCTGCGTGAAGCTCAGTTTAATTTAGATCTCTAAAGACAAAGGAATTTAAAAATGTAGTGGTATTTACAATAGTAAAAAAGTAACTTAGATATCCAAGTTCCACTGATTTCAAGTCTTGAAAATATATTCAAATTGCTTTAGTGCCTATCTGCATCTCTAAAGACTTTTTAAAAGTTTGGCCCTGGATGACATTGTCTTGGAACCCTGGATTACTTCATGCCTCATGCACCCTTGTAACATGTTGCAGTTATCTGGAACACATATTTTTGAAAGCTCCCCTGACACCAAATATAAAGGTGTTCATGGCATGAAAAGTCTTTATGTTTGGAATGCATATCTCATGTTAGTCCAATGATGGAGATGAAATCTGTTGACCTCCAAGGTGAGGGAGAGCTTGATTTTATAGTTAGGATTTTTATTATGTGATGGAATGGCTATTATATAATGAGGTATCTTATGTGATATTGATTGCTTTATTGTGCCTAGATGTTGATTTCTAGTCTCTCTATCTCCCCAAAAGAAAACTAGAGAGATACATGTAATTAGAAATTTAGCATAATTTATGTTAAAAATTATATAAGCCTAAATTGGTTTTTTTTCAAACCAGCCATTCCTCTGGAGTGATATAAATGAAGATTTTACATTGTGTAGCATCTTTAGAATGGGGAGAGTCCCATTTTATTTACTCTCTTTATATTTGTATGAACTGTAAAAAGAATGAGGCCTTCTTTTTAGTTCTGAATACAAAACACTTTCAAACAATTTTAAAGGTTTTATCTCTTCAAAACAAAACTTGGAAAGCAAAAGAAAACACTGTTTACACAATAAAGGTAAGTTCAATTTAAAATAAAAGTTGTCACTAAAATAACTAAACCTGCTTCCTTTTTTAGGATTCTTAAAGTGTCCTTTTCCCATGCTTGACAAGACCTGGGTTTAGAATTCTGGACCTGACTCAGAGGTAAAATAAATGTTAGTTTAATTGAGATTGGAAGGTAAATGTTTAATTTACTTACTGGGGCTTTGGACAAATGGGTTTTTAGCAAGGATACAAGCTGAGAAGAAGGAAGGGTAGTTTGTGTGGTTTGTACTGAATTAGATCTCAAGAGATCTGGGCATAATTTTTGGGTTGCCTACCAACTTTCTTTATGAGCTTGTGGGAAAGTAAGTAAAGCACTTTGTTTCTTAGTTCTCCATCTGGAAAATGGAGATGGAGACATATTTCTATTCCGTAACATATTAACATTGTGAAAATATAATTACTGTTCATTACTACAGAAATAAGCAGTACAGAAAATCCTGTTGTGTTATGTAAAGCTTGAAAGCAAGGGGCTGTAATCAGTGAACTTCCTGATATTTTTTTTAGGTTTATGGTGTACATGTTTTCTCTTTTAAACATTCCATGTTTTCCTTACAAACTGGTTGGATTAATAAATCAGAGCTATCATTTTCCATTAAACAGCTTGTGTCAACTCCACCACTACCTCATGAGAAACGCAAGGCAGAATGTCCCGTTTTAGAAGGTATGTGCTCTGTCATTTTGAACAATTTCTAATCAAACTGCTTCATGTTCAAGACAAAGTCCTGCCTATTTACAGGGCAATTGCCTTCTACCATTACAATCAATACCAAGACTCGCAGTTCCTCTCTCTACTCCCTAAAAAAATGTAATGAATATGCCATACATGCTGGGATACTCAAAGAGCAGTGGCCTGTTCTCTGGTCTGAAATACCAAAGCAGGAAAGTCATTCCTTCCAGCTGGAATGGGCCCTTTGCTTGGGACTATTAAGAAACAGGGAAAGGAAATAAAGAACAGATGAACAACCTTCCTTCCTTTCCCCACCTCCACTCCCCATTTTTTTTTTCCTTTCCAAGATGATACATGAAAACACCAACTGAGTCAGTCAGCCTAATTTAAATTACAGCATTCTTTTCAACCCTGGAAAATACATGCTATTCACAGTCCAAGTATGAAACATGACTTTGGCTGCTGCTGTTTATCGTGAGCTGTGTCAGTGTTTATGGGGTTTACTAATGCAAGAGAAGCATGTTTTTCCACGTATTTCTCCATTCTTGACAGTACTTTAGGAAAAATGGTGTCCTGCCACATCTATGTGCTGCATGTGCTCCTTTTGCATTACAACCCAATTCCTGCTATGCAGCAACTGGGTACAGTTAACAACCTAACTTGAGTTCCCTTGGGTCGCAGCAGCTGGCCATGGGCAATCATGCATGACTCCAGCATTCCTGAAGGGGAATATTTTCTTACTTGGTGCAGTTGGACTGTAGTGCATGGGCTGCTGTCTGGTACCTACTGACTCTTCTGGTTCATAGTTATAGGTTCTTGTGCCTCTGCTCAGGGTTAGACTGACCGCCTCATTTAGGATCAGGAAGGAATTTTAGCTTGTGGTCAGACAGGGAGTTTTTGCCTTTCTCTGTGTTAGGTGATGTATTCTTCTTCCTTGGATCTCCTGAGCACATTTTAACAATCCTTGCAGCAGCAGGACACTGACAGTTCTTGTTCCCCTGCTTTACTAACAGCAGGTCAGGGTGATTTTTGTATCTTTGGACACTATATCTTGCAGTTATACTATAGGGTTGATAATAATAGGTTAGTTAAAGATATGTATAGGATGGTTTGGATAGGGATGATCCTGCCTTGTCCAGGGGGTTGAACTAGATGACTTTCAGAAGCCCCTTCCAGCCCTACTTTTCTATGGTTCTATAACATGTTGTATGATCTGAATCTTCGGAAACTAGGGTGGGCATTTGCCACTGGTTTAAGATGGAATTTGCCATATTGAATCAGACCTCTTATTCACCTCTTCCCATACCTGTAGTTTCAGAGGAAGATGAATATCTCCCATAATTCATTAGAACACAAAATTTTCTGCCTGGCATCATCAGGTAGTGAGGCTATGCCTTATAGTATGAGGTATAATTCCTGCATAGTCCTAAAGCAAGGGATGCTTGGTCATATTAGTCATTTTGGTAAAAACATCCAAAGAAAACCAGCCTGTTTGACTTAGGCGTATAGTTTTCTTGCCATCGACACCTAGAGTCCCACTACATGAAAGCTACCATTTTGCATCTGCATGTAGAGAGGCAGATGTTGCTACAGAATGCCTGTCACCTCTGGATTTGTGTCTGTCTTCAAGAATTTGTCTTGCTGGTATTAGTGACCCAAAGCTGTTGCCCACTTATGCTGTTAGATAGTTTGTACAAAATGGGGTTGAAGGCTGAAGCCAGATGGTAGTAGTACATAGAGACCTCCATCTTCTTTGTCCCTCATTGTTACTGTTTTGGGAGCATCCAATGAGAGACCAGGAGCTGAATGGGCTGTATAAACTGTGCTTTCACACCAGGGGCTGTTGACGGTTTGTATGAAAGTTGTGGGCTAGCTTGTACTTATTCCAGGTTTCATTCCTCTGTCCTGTCAATTGTACACCATTACAAGCTCTAAATTTTTTGATAAAACAATGAGTACTGGGCTCTTTCCACCACTTCATTGGATAAAAATCTAGTCCTATGTGAATGGGAAAGAGGAGTTTTGCTGCTGCACTTATTATATCACATAAAGTGATTGAGGATATAAAGAGAACAGCTTCCTTTGGCGACATGGTTTCCTTTGCTAATTCAGATCATGCGAGGTTGGAGGAGCAGTGATTGGCAGTATTCCTGCTGTGGTTGTTTGTTTCCTAAGGAATGCTTTTATTTAACAAAGAAGGGTATATGGGCCTATTTTGGTTTTGCATTGTTCCTGATGTCAGGCATCCTATCATGCACTTCTCACTAAAGTTACTTCCATAGCCCAGCAGTCACAAGCAGAAATTAACACATGCCGGAAAGAAGAAAAGCTCAGTTGGATTGTTCTTCTTTTTAGAGCTCTGCCCCTTTAAGCAGGACTGTGAATCTGACACACTGGGAATATCACAGGAATTTAGAAACAGTGGTCCCTCATGCACCATAATTCCTGAATAGTCATGTCATTCATGGAATGGTCCTATACCTTGCATCTTGTGGCTATAAATCCTGTATGACCCCTAGGATGAATAAACTATGATTTAGGGGTGTGAGAAATGGGCTGTATTTGATTCAGATTCAGCCCAAATTGGGGACAGTAATTTGATTAGTTGATTCAAATCACTGTCCCCGATTCAATTCAGCCGAATCCAAAGATTTGATGCTGATTTGGAGAATCAGTGATTTGGCACAGACACAGCTTTAAATGTTTTTCTACATACCTCAAGGTACTAGGCATGACTCATGAACTCTGTGCTGCTGGGTGGATGAAGCATCCTAAAGGGGCTGGGGGGGGCTGTGTGCTTGGCAGTGAACCTGGAAGTGGTGGACAGAAGTACTTCTGATCCACTTCCAAGTCTACTACCGAGCATGCAGGGGGGCCCCCGTATCTCCCTGACTCAGCAATCAGCTGCAGGGGGGACCCTGAGTGCCCTCCCAAATGCAGGAGGCACCAGTCACCAAGCCAGGGGGTGCTCCCTGGTGGACCTGGAAGTAGACCGGAAGTGCTTCTGGTCCACTCTCGGGTCTGCTGTCAAGTGCAATGGGGAGCCCCACCATGCTCCTGTGGGACACTCCATCCTCCCCAGTATCTCAGCATTCATGATCCACCTGGTACCTTGACGTATGTAGAAAAAACATTTAAAGCTGTGTCTATCTCCAAATTGTTAAATCTTTCTGAATCTCTCCAAATAGATTCAAAGAGTTCTGATTCAATTTGGAGAAATTAAAGGGTCTCCTGATTCGATCTAGATTAGGAGATTCAGCCACTGTATTAGGCTGAATTTCTGCCAAATTGAATCAGAGACCAAAGTTTTTCACTGCCTTATTATTTATACAGAAACCACATACCATTGAATTTGATGCCATTCTTACTATCTAAAAAGATGTTGAACCAGAAGTGTCTGAAGGACAGCTGTTATATTCAGCCACCAGGCATTTCTCAGAAGCTTTTTTATTTCCAAGGTGTTAATTATACTTGAAAGTTTATGTAGTTGGAGTATCTGATACTATTCCTGTGATACCAGATTTACATATCATTGAATGGCTTTCTATATTATTGGTTGGTGGGCAAATAAAATGCCCATTAATTCATTAGTAAATAGTGGAATTATTGTGGAATAGTGGAAATATAGTGGCATTATATAGTAAATGCCCATATAATGCATTAGTATATAGTGGAAAAGATTAATAAATGTTTTAATGAAGAAAGTATGAATCATAGGACCCCATTAAGGGACTTGGGGTTGCTAGATGCATGATGAGGTTATTTGTTATTTGCATAGGAAGGAGCTTATGAGCAAAGCTGTTTGAACTTCTCTAAAGTCAGAGGCAGTTTTCCTAAAAGAGAAGCAGTGCAAGGCCACTGCAAATATTCCATAGCACACTGTAGGCTATTTCTCTTTTAATGTCAGACCAAATACCAGAAATGATACTAATGCTGAAAGGACATTGCACAGATCCTGTTCAAAAAATCTTAAATGCAGGCCAGATCAAGTATTAGAGGAAACAAAGCTATGTTGGGGCAGTGGGGTGAAGAATAAGGAAGAAGAGAGGGAGGGTGCCATGCTCATTTCACTTTTTTCCTGCTTCCTCTCCTTTGTTTCACTTAGACATTTTGTTTTTACATCAGACACCAAACAAAGGCCAGACTAATCTGTACTATAATTTCACTAGATTCTACAATTATCCAAGGAATCAATTTGACCCTTATTCTTCAAGAAGAATCTTTCCCTCCATAACTACCTCTGAGATCTGGTGAGCTCTTTTATCTGGGCTAAATATAGACATCAAAAAGCCTGAGGCTGAACTGATTCAGTCTTTGCAGGTCAGTGTGAACTGCAGAGACTGAACGAGACTGAACTGATAAACAAATGAATAGATATTCACTTTTGATTTGGGAAATGCAATCGCATGCCATGCAGCCAGAAGCCGAGGGATGCTAAAGCATGGCTCTCTAGCAAATAGCCAGCATGGGCTGTGTGTATGCTACATGAAATGCTCCAAGTTCTCTAAAATTTGCAGTCCAGGCTCCTTGCAGCAGGACTCTGTATGGTTCCTCATCACTTCCTCTTCCTGTTTCCAGGGATCTCTGGGATATGTTATCCACAGTTTTAGCCAGCACTAAGTAAGCAGGACAGGGCAGCTCCATACTTGGGGGAAGGGAAGTTTAGTCCCCTTCCCTGGCCCCAGACCACAGCAGGGGTTTGCCTGGTGGAGGACAGTGAACCTGCCAGTAAGCCAGCTCTCATTGTTCTGACTAGGTAGCAGAGGGGCAGAACAAGCTCCAGTCTCTGGAGCAGACAGCACATCCCAGCACAGCCCAGGGCTGCAAAATCCTGGGATGCTGGAGGACTCTGATTTAACTTGTACCAGGAAGAGGTCTGGGACAGAAATGTCATAAACCAGTTTGACATAAATCAGTTAAGTCTGATATTACATTCAACCAGGTTTATCTTAAACCAGTTTCAGCCATTTTAAAACTGATTTATGTGCATTAAACTACTATTCTGTTACAGGTTTAAGCCAGTTTCTGATCACTTAAACCAGTTGATGTGTAACTTTTGTCCTTAGCCTTAGAGAGCTGGAGTGTACCTTATATTGATCATGTCTTAAATAGTCAGGGTTTCTTTTCCTGTCATTTGCAGCATTCAAAAACACTTGAGCAGTATTATTGATTAAGTGGGCAGCAAAGTTTAGCACTGGAGATTTTACATTCACTTCTATCCTGCTCATTTTTTTTAAAGGTAATCTCTCCAAAACAAGGAAGTGTAGTGAAGGCTGTGCTATTCATGCCTGACCTATACTTGTCCTGCAGACAAACAGAAGAATCTAGAGTCAATGACTGTCACTAGTTTTAAAAAGTCTTTGTTCCCATCCATTTGTGTGTTTCCAAAGGCTGGTTAATTTTTATCTGTACTGTATGTTAGAGGATGGTGTGCAGTTCAGTTTGCATTTAGTGAGAGGCTCATTATCCATTGCAGACTCAACAAAACAAAAGAAGCTGGCCCCAGTTTCCGGTCTTTTCTAGCTGAGCCAGCACTTGGGGCTTCTTGGACCCTTGGTCACAAGTGCAGCTGTGTCTTTATATACTTGGATATATTAAAAAGCTCAGAAGGAAGCTGTCACAGTGACAGGTGTGCCATGAAGTGAGAAACTTGGCCTTAGACAATGCCTATGTGTATGTGAGCGCATGCGTATGTCTCCATACACAGGTCTTCCTGTGTTTGGTTTCCTCCAAGGCCTTCAAGAGACCTCCTTGTCACTGCACAAATAATCTCATCCTGCAGTCTCCCTTTCTGCACTGTCTCCTGGCCAGCTCTGGTTAGAATAATCCTCCCTCTCAAACCTAATGGCACAGCAGAAATGTCATCATTATTCTGCAACACTGGTGTTTGTCAAGTTGATGGGAACAATGAGAGCATTCATTTAGCATGGGGGCAGGGAAAGCGCCTTAGGAAAAACCCTTCAAGGGGAAAGAAAAAAAGTTGTTCTATCAAACTCTGAGTTCCAGTGGAGCTGCCATTTATCTTGAAGCTTAACTGAATCAAAGCCAATGTGCTGGCTCACTTGGACTGTATCTTCTGCTAGAATCACAGGACAACTTTAAGTTTAACTCTTTAAAATAACCATTGCCAGTAATGAATCTGTTATCTTCACAGGATGGGGGTGTTCTGGGTAATCACATTTACAGACGGATTTATATCACTGATGCATCAGTTTACTTTGCAGAATTAAAGAGATGCAAAACTATCATCCCCATTCTCACAGCTACCCTCACAGCTGTTAAAATGAACAGCATAGTGCTTGCATCTGTAGGATGCAGCACTGAAGGCAGCAGGTGATGTAGGACACACTCTGACAAGGGGGAACAGGAATTTAAGTAAATGTCCATGTTTCTTTTACAAGCTTGGAAACTGCAGCAGAGCAGTGAGGGACACCGTGAAGTATACTTTTAAAGTGTAGGCACACCAAAATTTCAGTGTCTTCTAGCTGCCACTAGGTTAGAGAGAGGTGTAGGGTGTTTGAAAGACTGCTTATTATGTCTATGGAGCCCTTCCTACAAGCAGTACCAGTTGTCTTGTACCGGTGGTTTTTCAACTTTTTATACTCAAGATACTCCTCAAAAAATGCTGGGTCACAATTTTCACTTGTTTTTTGCAAAGAACTTAGACTTCAATGGGTAAGAATGTTTTTGACACCATGGACTCCTAGGTGAAAGCTCTGGGTATATTTTGTGAAACATAGTTGTACACCTAACAGTGCTAGTGCTGTATGGCACCTTTAAATGGATCACAGTACCCGGGTTAATAATCACTGTTCTACATGTGCCACATATGCCACAGCATTGAGAGCTGGTTGTGATCTAGAGCAGGTTTATGTTTTAACAGCAGTTTTCTCAGATGCTAGAATCATGCCAGATATATCAAGCTACCTACAGACATTAAAAAGCCTGAGAAAAATCTACCTAAGTTATGCAATTTTCTCTAAGCATCACAGTTTAAATGAGAAGTGCTTGAACTATTCACGAACCAAGCAGGTAGACTGTGCCGCCTTGGAAATCACAATTACTGGGGGCCAATTACTTGGAGGGAGCTCATGGAGAAGGGAGTCAAAGTGATAAATGACTTGCACAGTCTAGGTTCTCCTTGAAGTTGGTGGAAGTGTTCCTGACTTCTTGTCCTAAGTCTTGTAATAGAGCTGTGTTCTGCCGAATTGCTGCTGTGGCCTACTCTACAGATGGCAGCATCTTTGTGAAAGTCTCAGTAATTCAAGTTTAGTTCTGTATCCATTTTAATAAAGTGGTTTGAGATTATTTGACTCATTCTTGTTCCAAAGCATGTGACAAACTATGCGTAGATACAGCCATTATATTTAGATTGACCTAACAAGGTTTAGGTTTATTTAAATGCCCATTTGCACAGGTGTTCAGAGGGCTTAAATTCATAGGCAACATTTAAGTCCAGGGGCGGGGGGCACTACTCCACACTGCCACTACCACCTCCATCATCATCCCCAATGCTGCCGTGTGTTGGGTCTAGTTGGGCTGCAGTCCCATGCTCTGCCATTAGCACAGAAATTGTCGCTGCCACCACCACCACTGCTGCTGTGCTCTGGCTACAACCCTATGCCCCACTGTTGGCACAGAAATCTGGGAGGGGGGGGACACATGCCTCCGATTCCCCCCCAATGTGTCACCTATGCTTAAACTGGGCAAAAATATGGCCTGCTTGATCTAAATTAGTTCAGCTGAGTAGGTGCAATAACTTAGATTGAGATTGGGTTAACCCAATTATGAAAGTGCAAACATTTGCAGCACAGGCGTAGTGCTGAGAGCCCAGCTGTTCCTCCCACTTCCCTGACCCTGACTGGGCTATTTTTACTTTCTGACAGCCCCCCCTTCCTACACCAAGTTACTTACACTGCTTTTCCCACATGACTCCCAGAAGTGGCAAACACCTCTACACTCCACTCCTGAGAGCTTCAAAATGCTGTATATGCTTGCTCCCAGGCTAGCTGTAGGTGGCTTAAAGTAAGCCACCTACACCTAGTCCACGTGCAGCAAATACGTTTACACCCTATGTAGGCTCCATCTACATATGTAGGAAATGCATCCATGTCTCTCAGATAGAGAACAGTAGCTAATCATGATAGAGGATCCACAACAATCCTTGTGGGATGGGAAAATTTTGTCTAAAAGTACTGATATATTCTTAGGGTAATATTGGAGACTTGCATAGTTTTTAGTACTAGCTTATCTACTCTAAATCCTCCACAAAATTCCTGCCCAGGCATATGCATCGAAGGTCTGGGTGACCCTCATGCATACACCAGGATCCAGGAGAAATGACGATTGCCACATCTGCTCTAAAAGCTGTAAAACTGAATTAATATGTCATCTTGAGGAAGTTTATGCCTTCTGTGCAAGAAATGTAAGAGTTCTAAACTATGTAAGTGTCAGGCGATACTGGCAAAATAGATGAAGCAGAAGTTTCACTTTTCTGGACAGCCAAAATACATTCAGCAGACTATAAGTAGTTCAGTAACCTATTTTCAAGACTGTCCAAGTCAGGCCAGGTCATCACTGGCCACTTCCTTCTCAAACATCCTTCTGTGCAGGAAGTTAGAATGTAAACAGGAGGTATCTCTTCTTTCTTCTTGCTACTTGCACATGCAGTATCTTGAGGAGCCAGGATGGTGTCATTTTCCAAACACACACAGTAAACAAACTCTAAGTACGGTGGTTTTAAATTGTTACTCAGTGAGAAACCATGACTTTGGTTTAGGCAGCATGAACAGAAATCATGTGCTGAATGCTGAACAATGAAACTATTGAAATCAGTTCTCTCCTCACTGTCCAATATCCTCCTCTGGATACATAACAACAGAGCAGATGTTTTTCCTGCTTTAAAACATGAATAGTTGCACTGTGCACAGCAAGGAAATGCAAGGATGAGAGACCTCATCCAAATTCCACTGAGATTAATGGAAAGATGCATCTGAGTAAACCCTGGATCAGATGCCCATAAATGTAAAGAATTAGATATTCCATATACACAGGGATGAGTGAAGAGAAAACAATATTTGGGAATTTAGAGAAAAGACAGAGAAATAAAAAAGTTAATCAAAAATTGAACCCCTGACTCCTTCTCTGCCAATTATCACTGCTTTCCCACTTTGGTTTGGTCACAGCTCTAGATTTATAACAGCATGACTTTTTAGTTTAAGTAATTAGAGTAACAAGACAGGAGGGATGGTCCAGTGGTTTGAAAGAGGGTGGGTGAAAGTTCCTGTTTCACCTTAGACTTGCTGTACATTTTGGTCAGATCACTCATTTTTTCTGTGCCTCAGTACTCAGGCTGCCAAATAGGCCACTGACTGATGTAGGGAAAAACAAAAAAAAAGGGTGCTGTACTTTCAGCTCAGCATGCCTCCACCCAGAAGAGGAGCTGTGTCAGTTTGACCCAGCTCGCCCAATGTCTGTACAGATTGAGTGCCTCTGTGGGGCTTTTTGGCACTTTTATCTAAAACTGATTTAAGGTACCAAAAAGCCCTGCGGAAGTGTGTGATCTATACAGATGTTAAGTGAGCTGGGTCAAACTGACATGGCTCCTCTTCTGGTAAAACACCATGTTTTGTTTTTTCCATGTCTGTCATTGGCCTTGGTAATAATTTGCTGGTCTCATTTACATGGGTGCAGCAAGGATGAAGTTAAAGTTCGGGCTACGCAGATGTTTTGATAATGAGCTGACATAGAAGTACCTAAGTCTTACAGGGTGAAGGCAAAGGCAGACCTGAATTCATTTCATGAGCCACCAATAACAGTCAACACACTTATTTATTTATAATGGTTTGAGATTTGGTTTTAAAGCATATTGGTAGCTCTAAACATGGATAAACTGCCTATGTAATCTCATTTACATGGTCAGATATGTATGGTCAGATACTATGTACAGCATATCAGAAGACAATTACAACATGAACTGGAATGTACAGAAGTAAATTTCCAATGATGCTCTTCTTTAGGCAGTCTCTATCAGACTTTCCTATAGTGACTATACAAATGGAACTTACTATGTTAAGCTTTTGAAATGTCTTCAGGCTCCAAGTAAGTCCAGTGAAATACACTGGATCTCTCCCAAACCTGCTATATTCCTATGAATTGCTGATAAAGTCAGGAGGACCTCCAAATTGGCAGGATTCTGTTACCCCCTGTTGTCTGCAGCAGTGATGATCATTGTACTGTGACTGATTTCTGTGATGCTAGAGAAAAAACAGTTTTGTTGCCAGAAAACTATAACAACACAAGAGACAGTCTTTTCCCAAACATGGTATTTGATTACCTCACATACAGAAAGCCAAGATCAGCTGATTTCTTACATACTGACATGAACATTGGAGCATATATCTTGCCCCTAATCATTGGAAAAAGTTTTAGAAAGACCAGCTTTTCTTATGCGGTGGGGGCAGTGCTGAACAACACTCTCTGCAGTGATACTTGGCATGGAGGTATTGACAGCAATATAGTTTTGAAGTAACAGGGAAATAAATAAAAATGTTCCAAAAAAGAAGAGGAGGTACACACAGCAAATGCCAAGAAAAGAGACAACTGGTAAAATCCTTTCTGCACTCATTCATGGTTCAATGTAGAATGGAAAATTATTGTTCAATGGGGCCTGCAAATAACCAGATCACCTCCATCCCTAGAAGAAATACAATTCATGCCCCCTGCCTGCAGAGGTATTATAACTGTGTACCCTACTGCTGTATTTAGACACAACAGAGCTTTAACCCAACTTCCTTGATCAACAGGCATGCCACAGATGAGTCCCATGCCCTGCCTGAATGCCACTCAATCCTTTCTTTTGCCTGATCTACTGCTCTGCTGTCTTGCTTCCTGCCCTGTCTGCATCTGTGCTGTCTGCTGCATGCCACATGCAGAGGTTATATATGCCATTTGTGACATGCATGCCACAGGTTGCTCCTTCCTGCATATAACTTTTGTTGGCTCATGTGATTTTTAGGAGGAAAAGATGTCTGCTTGACTGATGAAAAACTGTGTTAGAACCCTGAAATGCCTATACCTGTGCTTCAGGGAGGGGGGGGAGGTGATAAGCATTTTAATTAGTGTGGTTCTTGGGACCCACTCTAATTAAAACACCCACAGTGGCTCATGTATTTAGTTTCAAAATGGTGGCGAGAGCACTTTAAAGCTCATTCAATTAATTGACTCTGGTTCGATACATTCTAATTAGAACGCATTAGAGCATGTGTAAAAGTACCCCTGATGGCCATAGTCTTAATAACACAGGTTAAGAACAACTTTCTTCCTCATGTGATTTGGTTGTAACATTCTGAAAATCATCAGGATGAACTCATTTGGGATATGTCTCGCTGTACCTGATATATGATCATGTGGCTTACTTTATGCTGTGTGATCATGTATTGTGCACAGCTTGTACACACATTTGCTGGTGTCAAGAGCTGTGCCAGGAATCTGATCTAGCAATTGGGTAAGAGAAAGGGTGAGAAGGATTAGTGGGTGGGAGGGGCTAGTAGGTCTAGGGGTGGGGTTGAAAGGTCCAGAGGGGTTTTGGTGGGTTGTGGGGCAGGGATAAAAATAGATGTCAGGTTGTGAGCATGTAAGAAGAGAATAGCCCTAGGGCTGGGGCCAGCAGCTGGGTTTTCCCAGCCTGGGCCTGCGTTCCAAACATGGGCACACATTTGCTAGATTGGGCTAATTCATTCCTAGTCTCTCTTAGTTTACCTTTTCCAGTGGTGAGGTACTAAATAACTGTACATTAGGCTGCACTAATGTGCAGTAACACAAGTGAATGCTTGTTAAGGGATATTTAATGCACATTATGATGTGCATTAGTGTATTAGCATGTTTTTTATATGCCACTTTAATGTGCAGTAGAATAGGCTACTGAACACTGAAGTGTATGTGTAGATGTGCCCAGTGTCCCCAAACCTGTTATAACACCAACTTTGGTGTGATAGAGCATTGCCAGTATTTGAATAGGATGGTGTTATTTTTGGATTGAGATTTAATATAACTAAGTATACACCTTTCCACAAAATGGAAAGAGTGAAGCTGAACCCAGAGCACTACACTGAAGACAGAAGCTAGGATTTACAAAAGGAATTAAGGGTCCAAATTTCATTTTTGTTGTTTTGTTCCTTTGCAAATTTTACCCTGAGTGCATCAATAACAAGGTGGAGGGAGGGATAAGGGGAGAGGACAGGAGTGAACACTGGGAGGAAGCAATTTTGTTTTGTTGGAACCCAACTTCCATTTAGCAGCATCTGGATTAAGTACATGATTCCCGCGAGCAAGGTTTTTAGGCAAATGCTAGTGAAAGGCTGGTTTATAATTACACAAAGGATACTGCAGGTGTCTCTTAACCATTTGAGGTAGTGGTTCTCAAACTTTTTACACTCCAGGTACTCTTTGGAAAATTCTAGCTGTTAGTTTTCACTCACCTTTTGACTACAGAAAAATAATAGCACAATGCTTCTGTTGCAGACACCTCTGAAAGCCTGCAGCAGGTCAGAATGTTTGTGATGCTATGGAGTCTTATTTAAGTCTCTAGGTTTCTCTTGAGAATCATGTTCCCCACCCCCAGCAGTGCTAACATTGTTTGGCACCCTGCAGCACCCTTGAAAGGATCTCAGGGCACCCTAGCGTACTATAGCACCCTGCTTGAGAATTACCAATCTAAAGTATGCCCATATTGGATGACATCATCATTCTAATTCATTATCCTGTCATATCAAATGACATTGTGAAAAGCTGCAATGAGTCTCCTGTTTTAAGAGTACTGTGATACCTGAAAGCTTGCCTATGTCTGTGCCAACCATATGGTTGGTCCAATAAAAAATACCACCCACAAGAATTCTTGCCTTTTGTATATCTCCTGGACCATTGTGGCAACAACATCACCTCAATACTATATACCAGGGATTGGCAATGTTTTTGGGCAGAGTGCCAAAAACACCCACAACCTTGATTTGTAAGATGTTGGCGTGCCATGGGCAGATGATGGGGGAGCCACGAGGGGCCCAATCCTTGTTGTAGCAGCGCAGCCCTCATCCTTTCCCTGCCATCTGCTGCAAGGTGCGTGTGCCAAGCAAAATGCTTTCACATGCTATGCTCTGGCACCCATACTGGGGGTTTCCGACTCCTGCTATATATCATGTCACATTCACAAAACCCCTCTTTTCTCTTGTTCCTTTCTTGCAGCAGTTCTGCAATGCCATGGCCTCCTAAGCCAAGCAAATACACTATTGCAGCAGATGTTGAATAGATTATATTACAGTCTCATACTACAAGTTTTTTGCATGGTAATAAATGTATAAAGATACATCTCACTAAACTCTTTATGGCTATTACATGCATTTCAGAGTGTAAAAAAATACATTTTTCCATGGGAGTAAATGAGAGACAAAAAACAATTCACATGTATTCGAAATGGATTCGAAATGGAACAAAGTGTTCTGCCATATGGACTGGTGCTAAAGAGAGGCTGACTTTTGTGAGGTTTCCTGATTTGAGCAATCTTCTAAGAAATGAGGTTAGGGCTCTCAGAGTTGTTAAATTCCCTGTTTGTCCCTTTCATACATATGCGCTGAACAACTAACTGCAGTAAAATTATTTTCAGAGAAGTGGAAGCATGTGCTTTCCATGTAAATAAGATAACAGATGCCAGACTAAGCACATATTAGCATTTGCAAGATTCCTCCAACCTATGGTCCTATGTCCTGTTCTTTCCCTCACACTTTTCTTCAGTAGTAATTCAGGTTAAAATATTACAGTTCATGTGAGGAGCCAGCTTTCCTCTTTGCAAGAGACAGGCCAAGTTCGGTTAGCAAAGTGTTTTTTTTGCTCCATTTCTCTGAACTGTCCTACTCCAATGGATGGGATTTCAAGGGAGTGTCCCTGTTGGCCTCTTTAGGTGCATCTACATGAGATGCTAAATGCACAATAGACTAATTATACCATGCTTTAGCATGCCAGGGCAAAAACTATGCTATTGTGCTAATGCATGGTAGAATTAGTCTATTGCATATTGGCATCACTTAATATGCCAGTGCTACTACACAGTAGAGCTGGCTACTGCTTTAGTTTAGTACCTATTACAAGTACTAAACTAAATGCATGGTAATCACAGCATTTTAATGCACGTGTAGAAGTGCCCAGTCTGTAATTTTCAAATGGGACGCAGGCCTCTTTCAAACCTTGTAAAGATTTGGGACCAAATCCAAACGTGGTACCTCAGGCTCCTCAGTGTTGAATGCCTTGAACCCCAGGTCCAAAAACCTGGCCATTGGTCTTATTGTTAGATAAAAGGGGTGTTTGTGTTGCATTAGTATGTGAGCAACCTCATAAATCAGGGGAGTTTCCTCATACCAGCATTACAGCTGGGGAACTAAATTTTATGAGGATGACTAGATGGAGAAGTTGGAGGTGGTGTAAATGTCTGTTCTAGCCCTTCTTTTCTATGATTCTAATATTTAAAATATTAAATCATAGCAAATTTAAGAATTAAAAATGTAGAAAGAAACCCATGAAATCTATGTAAACTTTATTCATAGAAGTCCATTTGTTTATGTGTAATTTGCAGATGTGTGAGAAATGGAGTTCCCTAAATCCATTCAGTAAGCTGTTTCCTATGAAAAATTTGCCCAGCTCTGCTAGGTATTTAGTAGGAGAATTCAGAAACTGTAGTAGTAAGGAGAATATTGTACAAATACATTGGCTTTGGAGATTTTTTTTAAAATATAGTTCTTAAATGAGTGTAGATGGAAGCCTTGTTTATAATAAAAACAACCTGCTGGGAACTTGAAAAGGGAACCTGGTTTTCTTCTTCGGCAACAACACCACAGTTGTAAGCATTTTCCTGGGCCTGGCTGGAAAAACAGCTGTGCTCCTAATTTATGAAAAAGGAGTTTCTCCCTTTGTGGGCTGGTAGCATAAATTCCTGAATATTTACTTGGCTGCAACATATGTAAATGTGACACATTTACAAATCTAAAGTATAAAGGACCATAGGAGCCGAAGCAGTCTTGCAAATCACTACTCTTCTTCAGAACCATAGGATTATAGGAAAGTAGGGCTGGACAAACCTCACAGGGTTATCTAGTTCAGCACCCTGCTAATGGCAGTATCATCCCTGACTAAACTAAACCAAGTATTTAACCTGCTTTTGAAAACGTCCAAGGATGGAGGTTCCATGATTAACTATGTAGCCTGTTCCAATGCTTGAACACTCAGTTTCTTCTAATCTCCAACTTAAATTTCCCCTGCTGAGGCTTCAGCCTCCTAGCCCTGTCCCCTGCTGCCACATCTCCATCCCCTCCGTAACTACCCTTCAAGTATTTGAAGACTGTTATTAAATCCCCCTTCAATCTTCTTTTATCCAGTCTAAATAACCCTAGCTCTTTCAGCTTTTCCCCATATAGGATTGGTTGTTTAGGGATGATCTGGCCTCAGGCAGGGGTTTGGACTAGATGGCCTATGGAGGTCCCTTCCAGCTCTACTTCTCTATGATTCTATAAGTTTTGCTTCCCAGGCCCTAAATTATTGTTGTTGATTTTGCTTTGGACTCTTTCTGATCTGTCCACATACTTCTTGAAGTGTGGGACCCAAATCTGGATACGGTACTTGAAGTGAGGCCTCACAAGTGCTGAATATGGCAGAAGAATGACTTTCCTTGATTTGCAAGTGATACTCCTTTTAATACAACCCCATGCGCTCTTAGTCTGTTTGGCAACTGTTGTCTCATGTTCATTTTATAGTCCACTGTAACTCCCAAGTCCTTCCCTGCAGTACGGCAGTCTAGCCACTCATTCCCCTGTCTGTATTTGTGCATGCACTTATTCTGACCCAAGTGCAAATACAGACTACTCTACAGTCTTCTTGTCTTTTCTCGTCAGGTTCTTATAGTATGTTCATTTCCATCATCTAGCATATTCAATGATGGTTCTCTCAGTCTCCGCCCAGCAAAAGAACTGTGAGTAGTAGTAGAACGTTTTCTTTTCCTTTCCTTAATAAAGAAAGGTAGTTTGCCATGTTAGTGTGCAAGTAGGCAGATGGCAGGGCAGAGAAAGTGCAACCCTGCCTGCTTTCTGCCTGTCCCGAGATATGCTGCTTTATATGAATGTTAAAAAAGAAAATGTCAAATAAATGTGTCTTAGATTGGAAGGTAGTGAGGTTTGTGATGGCCTTTCCTTCAGGTGCAAGCTTCCTTTCTTGCCCAAGAACTGGATCTTTGTAGTCATGGTTATGTGTAATAAAAATCCAGATGCCATCTGCATATTGCTGGTGGTTAAGTGCATGTCATCTGCCAGTTCACTTAATGATTGCATGTATTAGAGATCTAATTGAGTCATATGATACTACATAAATGAAGGGGGAAGAGGGTAACTGACACCATTGACTCACTGCCACATTGACACATGTAATTAATATGCACAAATAAACTCAGGCACTTATTGCCCCCGAGTTTATCTTTGAGCAGTGCATGGAGCCTGGTGGGAGCAGCCCAGGCTGGCAGGTGACACGGGGAGTCAGCTTCCCAGGCCAGGGCTACTTCCACTGGGCTCCACATGCTCCAAAGAGGCTGGGTAGAGCATGAGAAAGGATGGATTAATGCATAGGTAAACTAGGCACATAACTAGGGCCCTAGGTGAAAAAGCGGCCCAGTTGTGCTTATTTTACATATTATAACTATTGAGTGGAAAAAGTAATATAAATGTTAGGGCTGTGTGAAACTTCAGTCCCTGATTTGATTCGAAGGAGATTTAGCCCAATTCAGTGCCCAAATTTCCAAATCTGAATCAAATCAGGAAACCCTTTAATCTCTCCAAATCGAATCAGAACCCTCTGAATCAGAGGACCTTTTAATCTCTCTGAATCTAAGTGGAACCCTCCAAATAGATTAGGAGAAATTTGGAAAGCTTCGGAGATTCAGACATAGACACAGCTTTAAATGTTTCTTCTGCATACCTCTAGGTAGCAGGTGGCTCGTGAATGCTTTCATACTGGGGTTCATGGAGCATCTTACAGAAGTGTGGGGTGCTCCCTAGCGTGCTTGGCAGCAGACCTGGAAGTGGACCAGATGCACGTTCGCATGTGGCTGCCACCACCCACCATGCTACGCTGTCACTGCTCTGCATGTGGCCACCGCTACCCACCCCCACTCCATGTCCAGGTGGAAACCCTGTGCCTTCAGGTAACCAGGATTTTTACAGTACCAGCACCCCCTGTTGCCCACTCATGCTGGATATCAGGGATTTTACTGTATTAAGTAGGGGCCCACAAGTTTGTTTGCCTAGGGTCTACTAAAGGGTTAATCTGGCCCTCAGCATGAGGGTGCTTCAGTGCAGGGCTAGCTGCCAGGCAGCCCTCATGTTGAAACACCTTCGTGCCCCAGTCAGCTGCTCCACAACACATGGAGTCCCAGGGCTGTGGGGCTCCAGGTACTGCAAAGGGGTGAGCTGAGACATGAGGGTGCTTTAGCATGAGGCTAGCCAGCAGGCAGCCCCTGAGCTGAAGTACCCTTATGCTCCAGCCAGCCACTCCATAGTATGTGTAGCCCCGTCAGAACGACTGGCTATTCCAATGGGACTCCATGTGCTGTGGAGTGGATGGCTGAGGCACACGCAGCCCCCACACTGAAGCACCCTAATGCCTCAGGCAGTGCCTCTGCTACACATGGACTCCCAGTGGAGCAGCCCTGTCTGGCAGGCTGACTCCCTGGGTCCCTTGCCAGCCCAGGGCCGCTCTGACTGGATTCCACATGCTGCAAAATGGCTGGCTGAGGCATGAGAGTGTTTTAGCGCAGGGCTAGCCAGCGGGCAGCCCCCGCACGGAAGCACGCTCATGCCCCAGCTGTCTGGGCAACAGGACAGGACTGGTATCTGAAGGGACTATCTGAGGGCACAATAAATTAACCTTCACTCACTGAATGTAGGTCTACACACATGTAGATGGTGATGCTTTACTGTGCAGTAAATTAGTCTACTGCACAGTAAAGCACATGTGTAGATGCACCCACTGGGTGACATTCCTCCAGGAAAGATCCACTTCCACCTCTTTCAGATGCACCTGCTGAACCACATGGTCAAAAGAAGAGCAGTCAAGGAAGGTGGAACAGATATCTGTCCCCTTGTCCACTGAGATGAGTGTCACCTGTAGTGACATTTTCACACCCAGTCTTGGATCCAGACTGTTCTCTCATAAATTAGCTTCAATTAGATAAGCAGACTGCATTAACTCAGACAAATTACATAAAGCCATTTGCTCAAGCAACTGACATTTCTGATCTATATGCGTTTGTGGAGATAAGTTGGCCTGACCTTGCTATTTCCAATTCACAATGTTCACTTGAAATAATCTGATGGGGCTGAACTTACAATATACAGTTAACAAATTGTCCATGATTATTAAAAGTCTAAATATGCATTCTGCTTCAAGTTGCTACTGAGTTGCTTCTGCCCTCCTAGGTTCAGCCTTGTCAATTCTATGGAAACTTAGCATCAACACTCTCTGGCAGAAAAAGGAAAAAATACTTTCTCTAATGTCACTGCTGAACCACAAGTTTGCATCTTGAATGATGGTAGTTAGGTGCCCAAACAAAATGGCTCAGAATCTAGATCTGGGAGTAGGATTTGCTCAAGTAAGCCATTTAGTGGGTTTATTCATCTCTTTTTTTGTTTTATAAAAGAAAACACAACTATTAAAAAGTGTATAAAATCTACCTTGCACCTCATTTCAAGGGAGAGCATGATGCAACCAGTTCCAGATAACAGGCATCACCAGGTTTGTCTTAGATATAAGAGCTTGGCTTTCATGCACTTGCAGGTAATATTTTAAACTATTTTCTGTTTAGTCACTCTCCCAAAAACGCCTGCTTGTTTGGAGGGGAGGGGGGGTTACCTCTTTAAACTTGGACTTACCAACATTCATGACTGTTGCTGTAGTTAATAGAGATTACCTTTGTATATTGCATTACTGCTGCATCAAATGTTTTCATTGCTTGGATTGTATTTTAAATATGTAGCCAGGACATCTAGCGCTCTGGAAAGGTTTTTTTATATAAATCCAAGAAAATAAGTAAAATCTTTATCATGGACAATGAACAGGCCAGAGGCTCAGCTTCTGTAAACTGATATAAAGCCACTGAAGTCAGCTAGCTTATATTATGATACTCCATTGAGATTCTAGTCCAGCGTGTTTAGTGCTAGAGGGGATTGGAGCTAGCTTTCTCAACCCCTTTTCTCCGCACTTGTTCTTGAGTTCAGAAAGCAGGTTGAGGCTCTCCTAATGGAACTCCAGCTCACTGCTATCTCACCCTAAAACTTGCAGGATAGAATTGTTAATGGAAAAAACACAGGACACCTGACTTGTTGATTGTATCCAAACTACTTTACTTCGGGATGCCTGTAAAAAACTGTGAATTACTATAGGAAATATGAGTAAAAAATGTTATTGTGATGAAACTACTTAAACCCTTGGCAAAGAACAGTGAGATGTAGTTAGCCATGTAGCCTGACATCAAATAGAAGGCAAGGTAGTTTTGCACCTTATAAGTTAACAAAGTAGATACGTACATACATACATAATACATATTTTGTATGGGTGTGTATTTCTTCCCCCCCACTTTCCCCCATGTTCCACCTTTTATTTTTCTAATTTCTACCCATTTACATTCTTGCTGACACCCTGCCACACTTTTAGCTACTTTCATTCCTTGGAATCTCAGAACATCAGAGACTTCCTTTCCTCTGTTGAAGAAGGGTGATTGTGCCTGAAAGCTTGCAAAGAACTTGTTTCCAACTACTTAGTTGGTCTAATAAAAGATATCACATCTACCCAAAGAACCTTGCCTATGTGTACGTATGCATGTATTAGGGCTGTGCGGAATTTTGTCATGAGTTTTGTTTCAACGCTGTTTTGGCCCATTTTGAGGTCTGTCACAGGGAGACAAGTCCTGGGGGCACTCCGAAGCTCCCCAAAGGAGCCGCGGAGGTAGAGGCGAGCGGCAGAGGGGAAAAAGAAAGGAAAGAAAAATGGCGGTTACT
>JAGPOW010002742.1:46962820-46989447 GCA_030014935.1 Caiman crocodilus
GGCCAGCTGAATATCTACAAAACCTTGGGGCAAAGAGGCCTGAGGTAAGATGTTTGAAGCCCAGCGGCTACAAGGTCGAAACAGCAAAATTGAAATGGTTGAAAAAGCCTTCAAACAAAACAAGGCAAGTCAAAACATTTCACCGTTTCGAAGCTTTGTCCATAGGCTATAATAGGGAAGGGTGAAACAGCCTGTAACTTTCTCATTTCTGGCCTGAGTTGGACAAAACTTGCAGGACTAGTGGCCCCTTCTGGGGGCATGAGGTGTGCCAAATTTCAAGACAGTAGGTGCAGGGAGTTTGGAGAAACTGCACCCCAAAATCTTGAGAGCAAAACTCATGTCACATGCATGTGTAAGCCACAGTGGGGTCAAAACTGCAGGCATGCTATCCCCTGCGAAGGTCAGAAAGCCTACCAAGTTTCAAGGAGATAGGTGCAGGGGTTTGGGGGAAACTGCACCTCAAGCTGAGGACAAGCAAAACTCATGAAATGGGTGACACTGTGTGTGTTAAGGCACAGCAGGGTGAAAGCTGCAGGCCTGCTAGCCCCTGCTAAGGTTACGAAGCCTGCCAACTTTCAAGGAGATAGGTGCAGGGGTTCTGGAGCGTACACCTAGGGCTCAGTGGACAACTGTTCACCAGGGCACCCTTGGGGAAAATTAGGAGTAATGGTCACAGTCTGGACAGTCTAGTTGTGAAGGAATTTTTCCTAATGTTGAGCCTGAAATGATCTTCCAGGAGTTTGTGACGATTACTTTTACTTTTCCTCAAGGGTGCCCTGGTGAACACTTGTTCACCGAGCCCTAAGTATATGTTTCTGATGTAGTGGTAAACTGCTACTAAGTCCTCCCTCAGCCTTCTCTTTATCAGGCTGAAGAGTCCCAGATCTCTCAGCCTTTCCTCGTATGGCTTGCCGTCATCTCTCTGGTCATATGGGTGGCCCTTCTCTGGACTCCCTTGAGCTTTACCATGTCCTTGTTAAGGTGCAGAGCCCAGAATTGGATGCAGTACTCCAGCACGAGCCTCACCAATGCCAAGCAAAGCCGAGTAGAGCAGGAGAATCACTTCTTTGCAATGGTTTTGCTGGAGATGCATCAATTGATGCATGCCAGTGTACTGTTGGCCCTGCTGGCTACAGCATTGCACTGCTGGCTCATATTTATACTGTGGTCAATTATTACCCCCAAGTCTTGGTCACAAGTGATGGGGGATCTTCAGTCCTGCTGCCTGATGAGAGGCAGCAGTTGCACAAGCACCCATGTTGCGAATTTGCCTGTCAGCAGCTAGGGTTTCAGGGCCCCAGACCCCCCCACCCCCCGGACCTATCTCCTTAACAGATGGCAGGCTTTGTGGCCGCAGCAGGGCTTAGCAGCCAGGCTTGCAGTGGTTTTCATATCAGAACTAGTTTTAATTCATAAGATATAAGAACCAACTTGCCTTAGTCAAATCCATAGTGGGCTACTTACTCCTTACTAGGACTGTGCAATATTTCAGCAGCCATTTCATTTCAGAGGTGTTTTAGCTCATTTCAGAACCTGAAAAACTGAATCCAAAATGAAACAGAGGCTCCAAAACATCCCTGAAACTAAACAAAACCATCTGAAACGTTCAGAAGTGTTTTGGAGTTTCGGAGCCAGGCTTGCAGGAAAACAGAAAGTAAGAACAGGGAGGCGGAAGAGGGCAGGAATGACTGCTCTGATATTGACATCTGTAGCTGGCCAATGTCTGTGATCTGTCCCTGAGGTCCCTTCCAAACCCAATACTCTGGGGAAGAGACAGCAGCCTGCTGTCATCCCACGCATAGATCCAGGGGCCCATGCCACCCAGGAAGAGTCCGGCACAACCCTGCAGCTCTCCTTTTAAAGTGCTGGGAGGCTGGGGCCGGGCGGGGGATGGAGCCGGGCTGGGCAGCCATGGGGCTTCTTCCATAGCTTCCCCCACCAGGGCAGAGGCAGGACAGCTGGAGGAGCCATGGGAGAACTTGCAGCCCCTCAGCTGTGCCTGTCTCTCTCTGACTGATCTTAATCTCCAAATCAGTGCTGAAACAGCACTGAAACTCCAAAACAGATTTGGCCAAATTGAAATGGAACAGTGATCCAAAACACTGAAACAAATCACAGTCCTTCAAAACGGCCAAATCAAAATGAAACCAAAATGAAACATAGTGTTTCACACAGTTCTATTCCTTACCCCAAGTAAACCAGCCCAGGTGGCATGCTTTACTTAGCAGACTAGTTGAGTAAGGAGTTTCAGGTCACAGCTCATAAAATTGTATGCTTGCCCCAAATGTGTGTGGGTTATTAGCAGAAGGGATCAAACATGACCTACTTCAAGAAGACTTATATTGAAAATAATTTAGTATGTTTCAGAGTTTTAAATGTTTAAATGGTAAAGAAAATTGGTCTGCTTGTATTTTTGCAAATCAAATGAGAAAATTCAGTTCTTTGTTATTCCTGGTGTCTTTATTTGTAACTTTTCAGAGAAATGCCAGAAATCCACTTAGATATTTATGAGACCTCAAAGCTGGAGGTCTAATCACGTGTACCAGAAATGTGGTGTTTGGTATGCATGTGTTTTTAAAATTTCCATCAAGCCTTCAGGGGTTTAGGGGAACTCAGCAACTTATAAGATGAAGCTGTAAATCATAAAAAAATCTGCCGTTTCCAGTAGGTATCCCTGAAATAATGAACGTAAGAATAGTAACAACCCAAAGTGTATAAAGTAATACTTAAAATGCAGAGGCATGCAGATATCTTTGCTTTTGTGAAGGGAAACCAGCAAAAATGAATTGGTTTACATGGCTCAAGAAAACATGATGGTGAAACCAAGATTTTAATGAACAAGGATTCTGACAATCTTTTCTCAGCCTTGAAACCTGATTTTCCCAACCAGGGTCAAACCTGGCTGGCAGGGCAGGGGACTCTGTCAACACTGACATGATTTTAATATCTTGGTGCTTCTAACATGGCACCTCTGCTAATATCTCATTAATTAAAATAGTATGCATCATGGCTGAACTTGACAATCATTGCTGTGTTAAAAAATGACTCTATCCTTTTAAGGCTTTGTTGTATATGCTGTCACACAGTGGAAACACCACACAACCAGCTGCAGTGTCCTTGCTATTGTACTAAGATCCTATTAAATTAATGCTCTCAAGCTTCTCTGCTGACTAATGCAGGCAAACATCACAGGCCAGCCAAGATTTTAACAACTGGGACATTCTTACCTAGGGAATATGCCAATCCTAAAATTGCAACAAAAAGAAAAGAAAGCACAAAAGTAAGCAAGAGGTTAAAAAGAAAACGTCTGACTTTTTCAACAGCTGGGTTCCATTGTGAAAGGGTCATGTGGTGCCAAGCAAAACAGAAAATAGGAAGGCACACAGATTTGTTAGTTTGAAGCAATTGACCACATGGTGTCCAATGGTTTGTGTTCTCATGTTCTCTGGAGTGAAGTCCCATGGGAGCTGAGGCAGGGGTTCCAGCTCCTAGCACTCTATTGTTTATCCTGATGGTTTCCAGATGCTGGAGACAAGGACAGTGAAATCTTTGGGGTGGTGCCAGAGTATGAGACAGACTAAAGAAAACATTTAAAGGATTTGCCTTTTTTTTATTTCTATTTTTAAAGAGACAGTAAAACCACCTTCATTTATAACTCTCTGAAACAAACACATGTATACTCCCTCTGCATTTAAATAGCATTCATGCCTAAATCCAACCAACCAAGTTTAGAAAATGCAAGTTTTTGCTGAGTCTTCTTCAGTCATCCAGCTGTCTGTACCTATTTCAGCACAGTGGAAGTGCAAAATCACTTTGAAAACCTCAGCAAAATACTGCAGCAGGCACAGCACTGCTAGAGTGTAAGTAGTGATGGAAAGGTTGCAAGTTTGAGCTTACTTTAGTAAAGATCTCAGAAGTTTGCATACTTGCACAATTTTTAATAATATGCCTATTTTTCTTGCACAATTGTCTAAGAAACTTTTTCAAGCCTCTGAACCTCTTAACACTGTGGAAGAATTTGCTAGAAGTCTCATAACTTTTTCTCTCACACAATTTCAGGCGTTTTCACCTCTCATCCAGGCAAAGTCAAGAAGTATAAAGCATGAAAATTTAAAATAATTAGTGACTGTTTCATAATCTCCTGAAAGATTAAAGTGAAAGAAGAAAGATGACTTTTGATGACAGCAAGACATTAAGTGTTTAGAGCCCTATGCTCTGTTCCTATTTTGCCACTGATATTATGAATCAATCCTTGGACTTTCTGCTACTTTAATTTCCTCCTCTGTAAAAACGGGAGTTAGTTCCTTTGGGAGGTATAATCAATGTTGGGTAAGAGCTTTGACTGCCCCCAATTAAAGGGCTAACAAGGACAAAATGTTTCTATTTCAACCAAGCTTGTTCATACATTCAGATTTATAAGCTCTGACAGATTGTATTTACTTCCTCTAAAGGCCCTGCTCTACTTCCAAACTAAAACCAGACAGAAACCAGCTATAGTGTTATATTGTATTTTCAAGCACTAACTTTATAGCTGGTTGGCTCTTTTTATAGCTGCATAGTTATTTTCACTGAATAATTACTCTGTGCACATGGTCAGTCTAAATTTATTGTGGGATTAACTAGTCAATTGCCTAATATATGTAACGTGTAGTAGGGGCCTAATACACATTGTGATCTTAGGCAATTTAAACCTGGTTTATGTGAGTTTAGCTTCCTTTTTTATTTTATAAAATATAAGGTATACTGATGTAAGTCAGGTTTAAATCAATATAAAAGTGCCTGTGGGTATGTCTATATGCTCATTAATGTTCTATAGTTACTGCGCATTAAGTTCAGTACTTGTATAAACAAGTAATGCATCAATGCACAGTAACTGGCACTACTGTGCAGTAGTGCCAGCGCATGGCTTTTTAGTGATGTTAACTGCACAGCTGCCTAATACTACTGCACAGTAGATTATTAACATGGGTTTCTCCCTGTATGCTACTGCACAGTAGAATTAGGCTACTGTGCATTTAGTGTCTCATGTAGATGCACCTTCTATACTGGGGTAGCCAGAGTTCCTCACCTTGGGAGCCACATCCAGTCTTCCACTAAAGCCGGGTGGGGGGAAAGTGGGGATGCTGAGTGACCCAGAGTGGAGGTAACCGCCCCCCACAGGCACAACCAAACTTCTCTGGCTTTCCTCACAGGAAGTGCAAGCACAGCTACAGCCCTAGCTCAGGCAACCCAGTGTCTCCCAGAGCCACCTCAGGACAAAGTGGGTGGGGCTTTGATGGGGAAACCCTGGAGAGCCGCAAGTAAGCCATGCCAGCAAGCCGCATGTGGCTCGTGAGCTGTGGGTTGGCCACCATGGCTCTATACAGTGTTTTACTGGATTATCTAAAGCAGGTTAACTAACTACTTTTACCTAAACGATGGCATCTTCTATAGGTAAGCAAGCCCTCAGATTTTGACCAAATTTTAGTTAATGTCAAAGGCATTACTTACCAGAATAAGACCTGACAAAAAGGGAGTGATCAAGCCTTTACATTCTTCTTAAACACAAAACAGACACGATTACTTTCCAGGTTCATGCTAGATCAATCCCTACTGAAAAAGTCTTCCAAATTAAATCAATAACTCAATTATCAAGTGTTCTGGTTTCATAAGAATGACCAGTAGCAGCCTGTCACTATGGATTTGTGTTACAAAGCCAGCTTCGTTCAATAACTGTTACAAAAGTTCTCTTCAGATTTAGCAGAAATATAGTCTCACCCTAAAATCACATACATTTTACTAGATTTGCAAATTAAATTTAGACATCTTTAGCTCTCAGGAATGCAAGAGAATGAAATGTTTACTTACTTTAAATGCTCTTCTCCCCATGTGTTCCCATTTGTTATTTTTATTGTATGAGAAGTGTGGTAGATGCTTCTTGAAGAATTTTAATTACAATAATAATGTTTTCCACTTATATGGCTGGCATCTCAAGGATCCTGACAAATATTAATTTATTTTAACCTCAAAACATCTCTAGGAGGTAGGTAAATAGCACTATGTACATTTTACCGAGGAATATGTGGATGTCTTACAGTTGTCTCATTCAAAGTTGCATAGAAACTTTTAAAGCAGAGCAGGGAACAGAGCCGGGAACAAGATCTCCAGCCCACCTCAGTGATTGCTGGACCACACTATAGTTCTTGAAGTCAAAAACAGCACAGTGCAAATGAAAATGGCCATCCATCCAAAACTGATAGCCATGAGGCTTGAATATACCCCTGAATGTATGGTACTGTGTGTAGATCCCAATCAGAAATCAGGTTGCTATTAGGGGTCCACTGATAGAGATTTTTGGGGCTGATACCAATAACCAATTTTTAAGAAGGCATATTGGCCGATACCAATCCAATTTCCGATACACAGTTCTGAAGAGCTGTGTCCAGATGGTAAGCTTGGCTGGTGCTCATCTGGCAGCTCCCGCTGCTCATCCAGGAGGGCATGGGGGTGGGGAGACCTCCCAGACTTGCCCAGCCAAGAAGAGCCCATCCCGCCCTGTGCAGACCCAGGGGCACACACCTCTCCACACACCCCCTGCCTTCCTGGATGAGCATCAGTAGCCACCAGATGAGCACTGGACAAGCTGTGCAGCAGCCGAAGCTGTCCCCCCTAACAAGCCGTGCTTCTGTCCCATATATGTCCCAGCCCCAGCTGGGTAGCCTCTGTCCCAGCCCCAGCCCCACACCCTCCCTCACCATGGGGGCCTTGATCTACCCCCCACAACCCCTTCTCCCTCCACCACACCAGACTTACCAGCTGCAGGCAGCACTCCACACTGTCAGCCCTGCTCCTTCCTGCCTAGGTGCTGTGGTGTGGTTGCATGCATGCACAGGCATTTATCAGGCAAATTATCAGCTGCATTGAGCTGATTTCCAATACAGAAAATTTTCTTTATATTGGTGTCAATCCAATATTGGACTGATGTATCAGTGTACCTCTAGTTCCTATAGACTAGACACTGTTCAATAAAAAGGTGGTCCCTGTCCTTTAAAAACTTAAACTCTTGCAGTGATTTCAGCTTACAGTTGGCTACATTCTATTCTCAGCTAATTTCTTTACAAACCCAGAGATGTTTTATTAACTTCTAATGGAATTACTCATGATTTACAGTAATTTTGGGCCTATAAATTCATTTTATATATATATTCATTTATGTAAACTCCAAAAAACAAATAATCCAAGAGTGCTGTTAGGATATAGCACAAATCATCATCATCATCACTACCATCACCATCAGCATCAATTTGATGTATTTGATGAGCAAATGACAGCATTCAGTCATGATTCAAATATATATATAAATATCCAAGTCAAACAATACATGCTCCACTTTCAGCAAAAATCTGGTCAAGATTACTATCTCTGAGTAAGTCTGATACTGCATTCAACCAGGTTTATCTTAACCAGTTTCAGCCATTAGTTTATAAATTGGTTTATGTGCACTGAACTTCTATTCTGTTACAGGCTTAAACTAGTTTCTGACCACTTAAACCAGTTTATGTATAACTTCTGTCCTTAGGCTAAATGAAGGGATTGCAATCCTGACTTGTTTTCATGTATGCTTTTCCAGATGTCTGGCACGAAGTCCTTTGTATCTACCCTGTCACCATACACCTGTTAATGGGACCTTCCCAGTCAACTCAAAAGGAATGGTCTTGTTGGAACTACTGGCTTTTGCCGGTTTAGGATGAACATTTTAAATTACAATATGATAGAAATTAAAGGCATTACAGAAATTTTTAAATTTCATTTCTCTTTCAACAGCTGCCAAACTGCCAGTCATATGTAAAAGTTTTGAATTCTTAACCATGCAGTTCTTCCAGTCAGATTTTCTTTACTGTAAAAAGTCACTACTATTTTACTGCTGCTCCAGATTAACATATCATTTTAGGTGTCTTAAAAAATACTTGATGGGTAATTTGTTATCCTATACAGAAAACAACTCTCTGGGAACTTGAAAGTGAAAAGTGTTCTTTACAAAATACTTTTTTTCCCTTCCTGATGGATGCAATCTTCTGCATCACTCTATTTTGAACATTAATGCTGGCACTCCTATATATGACATGATATTTGATATGATGTTCCTATATATGATATGGTATATGAGATATATCCAAGGAAGAGGGCCTTAGTTTGACCCTGAGTAGAGGGGCAAGAACCTGTAGCCAGGAACCTCTAGGTTTTATTCCCAGAAGAAACACTAGTACACTTCAGTCAAAATTCCCAGCAAATGCATAAAGTTTATCAAGTATGAATAAGGACAGTCCTTAAAATAAAAGAAGGTAAGGCCTAGATACATTTCTGAATATAAGGCTCTGATCAATTGATGGAGGCACTTACAAGCACTGAATGAGATAAATATCTTCCATATTAGTCAGTGCCTTCTATGTATTAGAAATGTGCCTTTTTGCATGCAGCTGCCTCTTTTCAAGTATATTGGATCCAGCAGATGAGATGGAAGCAATGACATGAAACCTTGCCTTACTGACTCCCAAAATGACAGACGGGGAATGGAAAATGGTATTATTTGTCGTATCTGGGTCACTGGTAACAAAACACAGAAAAATATACAAAATTATATCCTGGGTTTTGAGAGCTTTTATTCCAAGTTTTGCTTGACCCCTGTTACTCAGGCTTCTTTAGGAAATGAAATGCTGCTTTTCCTCCTAGGCTTGAGAACAGTTTCTGGGATTTATAGCTAGTAGTGGACCTCAGAGGGCTGTATCATGCTCAGTATCACAGTAAGTGAAGTAGACTTGGCTGAGAATGTAAACTGAGAGGAGGATTTTCAGCAGATTTCTACAATGCATATTTCTACCACCGCACATTGAACTTAGAGGAGTCCTCTCTCTTTTGGCTCACATTGCTTTTACACAGTATGATACATATCCCAAGACTGCACATTGTTGCTAAGATGTCATCAGTTAAAATGCCAGCAGTTTTAACCTGGTTACACTGCTCTGCAATATTGCATTAAGTCAGTATCTATTTTCTATCCTGATCTGAACCTGACTGGCACAAAATAAATTTCATGCCTATTAACCAACTTAATTTGCACAAAATGTAGAGATCTTTGAGTTCTGCTGAAAGTCTTAGAACTATTTATTTTTGCAAATACTAGTAGTTTCATAACAGCCAGAGAGCAAGGGCTTGATCTTGAACTCTTTGTATTCTTTACAGTTCTCATCATTTTAGTTGTGGCCTCTAATTTGCACTTTTCAGAGCATGCTCTTATCTGTCTTGTATGTGCAAACAGGGTTATTACTGTGTGTGAATTATACAACTAGGCATTCAACTATGTGCAGAAAGAAATCAGGGTACAGAAGACAATGAGAGCTTTGCCGCTGAAATATGGAAACATATTTCATTTTTTGGAGTGTGCAAACAAAGGCAGGAGCAAAATATTCAGGCTGACAATTAGGGACTGATTTGTACAATACTAAAAATATAGCCCTGAAGATCCAAAAGCTCCAAGTTTACTTCCAGTGGAGGGTTTGGGAACTAATTTATGTTAAAATACCATCAATAATAGTATTTTCATTTATTTTTGCTGTACTTTTATGATGGTTGAACAAATGTCATATCCATTTATAAATATTTTGAGTGTCTAACAAAACATTTGAATAATTTGATGTAATGGCCAACACTTTCAGAAGTGATTAGTGATTTATGTACCTAAAATCTGAAGTAACCAATTTCAGAGAGTTTAAAAGGAACTGATTTTTGCAAAACACTAGGCATTTTCCCTCTAAAAATCAGGAGGCTGTTAAACATATGAGAAATGTAAAAATGATAAGGATGAGCTTAAATGCTTTGCTAGATCAGGGCTGTCATTCTGTGAAGGAAGATTTTTTTTTAAGGAACCTGAACTATCTCTGGTTTACTTTTTACAGACAAAAAAATAAAACATTCTTAATCTAAACTCTGTCTTACTCCTGCCTGTGTGTAGAGACGTTTACTGTATGTTACTTTTTCTAAAATTCATTCTATTTTTGATCAGACAAGAGAAAAGAAGAACTGAATGGGCTTCTGTTTCTATTATTTAAGATGGTTCTCATCTTGCTGTACAAGAATGCGAGAGCAAGAGACAGCTGCACCAGAAAGCCTACTAGCCCTGAAATTTCCTATCACATTCTTTCCTGTTCAGTGTATAGAGAGTTAGGCGCCTCCAAGACAAATGTTCATCTATGTTTTCAGTGAAGATGACAACACAGCTGCCAAGTTTGTAAGATTCCACAGGGAGTCCATGGCTATTTGAGACAAACTGTGAAAGGATCTTAACAGTGAATAATCCTGGCTTTATATTTTATGCTGGGCTTTTCCTCAAAGTAGTGATAGGCAAACACTATAAGGTTTAAAATCTGGTGTCTGAGACAAACGTGACAGCTTGGCTGAAATGTATCCAGTTACTTCACTGTCTTCAGTCTGTGACATAGGGATAGATCTCATTAAAACTGATTTTTTCCTATACTACTTCTAAGTCTATGGAGATAAGCCAGAAACACTGCTGATATCGTATGGTTGTCCTTCCTCAACTGAGATGTGACTGGCTAGGCAGACAGCAGCTAAACAGTCATGTGCAGTGAAGATACCTTTCTGCTGATTTGACTTGGGATGCAATTAAAACCAGAGATCTAACAGTAAGTGGGATGAACAACCATCCAGGACTCTGTAGCATTACTGAAGTGATGCAGACATTCCTGACGGTCGTGGAAATTTGAGGATGAATAATACATGCAGCTATACAGTGAGTGACCTTGCTTTTGCTCTGTAAGAGAGCTGCCAAGCATCCCATTTTAATCTGCACCCTGCTCAGTACAGCATATGCCTCCCATGCCAACTGTGGGGCTCGCAGCCTGATGTTGCCACACCTCCTTGACAGGAAATTCAAATTCAGTGCTACTACTTTTCAATACCTGAGTTATGTGCAGCCATACAATCTATTTCTTCTTTAGCTTTTGCTCTCTTTACACACCTCCAGATCTCAGGTAATGACAAAGACAAAGAGCATATCTCAGTGCAGCAGTCTTCCACTTAGGATATTGCTACTTGGGCTTTCACTGGATATTAATAGCTAATACTAAAGACTGAGTGGAAGGGCTCACTTAGATGTGGGCTTAGTTGCTCTAGCACAGGATACCCATTTCCTCTTTTTCAAACTCACTCTTCTGTACTCTTTGTCAAGAAAGCAGTAATCGATAATGAAAAAAGGGACAGGGACAAAAATAAAGTAAATACAAGATCAGTGTTGACGTGTTCAATCTTTCACTGAGGCTAAAGACAGACATTACACATTAACTGGTCGAAGTGATCAGAAACTAGTTTAAACCTGTAACAGAACACATGTTCAGTGCACATAAGCCAGTTTGAAAATGGCTGAGAGCAGTTTGAGATAAATCTGGTTGAATGTAGTATCAGACTTAACTGATTTGGGTCAAACCTGTTTATGCAATCTCTGTCCCAGACCCATTCCTGGTTTAAGTTAAATCAGAGTCCCCCAGCATCCTGGCATGCTCTCTGGACTGGGCAGGGCTCTCTGCTTGAGAGAGCTGGACTGGCCCCTGCCCTCTGCTCCCTGGCTAGAGCTCTGGCAGAGACTGTACATACAGCGGGTTTGTCTGGCTTACTCCTGCTCTCCCTCCTCCCCCCCCCACTCTAGGCTCAAACAGGGATTCCCCCTTCCCCTCTGCCTTACACAGAAACCTCTCATCATTAGGTAGCATACCACATGCTGGCTATGGTCTGTACTGTGGGAAACAGGACAAAGACTGACTGAGGACTGTGTCTGCTTAGGGCTTTTTGGAACTAATCAATAGGTATTTGGTAATGTCCCTCCCTTCCTTCCTTGGAAACAATTGTTTAAGAAGAGCTTGAACTAATGACAGATGCTTTTGTTTTGCCAATGGGGTGATACATGCTCCCTGTGTAACACCCTGCTGTGTAACTCCATGCTGTTTAAATCCCTGCTGGCTCTCTCACTGACTAGCAGAGGGTGGGGGAGAAACCCCTCCCTATTCAGAGTATCCTGCCAGGGCCTGACTATGCCTCCATCCCAGGTCAGCACTATGGAAGGGTAAGGAGGGCTACTCTAGCAACTCCAGCTTCTAGCCTGAGCCACTGCAGGCATGTGCCTGCATTTCTGGAATGAAAAGGGATGAATATCCACCTCCAAATTGGTTCAAGCTTTGAAGGTTAGACTAACCTACAAATATCGAATCAATTCAGGCTCCAGATTTTTTAATGTCTGTCCCTAGCCTGAATGTTTAAAGTCTCTTCGGTGCCTTCTCCAAGAAAGTGTTATTTTTTTTTCAGTATATTGAGAATCTAGGCACTTTAAGAAAATGGGATGGTAAAATCTTCAAATGGTAAAAATCAGCAGAGTTCTATTGATATGAATACAGCCTACTTCTGTGTAAAAACATTCAGCAAACACTACTGTGCTACAGGACAGCAAGCAATGGTTCTGTTCAGTGTAAACAACCTGTTAAATATCAGCCTGGTAACATCTTGCTCTTGTCTTGGCAGTATAGATTTATTTCCCCTAGCAGTGGATCTGCAGACTTCTGATTTAATAAAATATCTGTATTTCCATTAAAGATTATCCAAAGCATTTATAATAAAAGGGTTTTCCTTCCTTCTGCCATGAAGTGACATCTTTTGAGAGCTCTTCATAAAGAAAATATGTTGGGGTTTTTTTGTTTTATTTTGTTTTTATGTTTTTGCCATAAGCGCCTGTACACCAGGCAAGAATCTCACTGAAGTCAATAAAATTCTGGGCAAGTGTGAGCATAGCCATGCACGGATCCAATTGTGTAGGGTCATGACCTTATGATGTATGTGTTGCCTTTAATTTTGGGATGTTGCACAGAGTGATAGCCATGTGGCTTGTTATTGGTTTTGACAGAGTTCACATAGGCTAACACTTCAGCCAGTGTATTACAAATATAGTCCTACATAAATATTTGCAGTGTTTCAGCATCTTTTCATCACATATCTCACATTACTTGACCAAAAGTTAGAGCATTTATCCTCATGCTGTCCCTATATGGCAGGGAAGTACAAGCAGAAGTGGGAAGTGAGGGGCTGCAGAAAGTGTCATGAAAACCAGATAGAAGGCATTATATTTCTTTGCTTGTGGTAAACTCCTGTCCACTCAAGAACTAAGGCCTCTAGACACCAAGCATCACATCAGGCTAGGTTATCCATGATAACTTCCTTTCCCTCCAGAGGGGAGGACAGAGATACAAAAAGTACTGTATTGAGGAGATGGAGCTTATCCAGAAAATTTAGATCCCTGTCCACTGTTCCAAATGTGTTCTACTTAGGGTATGGAAAAATGGGAATTAAAAATTTTAGCTATTCCCGCCCCCCCCCCCCCCCCCAAAAACAAAAAAAAGTTTCTCAATCTCTCTCCAAGAAGTCAAGAAAATTTACTTTGGAGCAACACCTGAACTTTTTCCACATTTGCACCTCAGAAAAGGTGACTGGGCATCTGCAAGCAGAAAGAAGATGAGGATTTTCAGTGTGAGGCAGAAAACAAGAGAGCTTGCTTTACATTGGCATAGGGACTCTTTAAGTCATTTAATGTACAACAATATCACTACTCCACTCCAAAACCCCTCAGAGACTCAGGCTTGGAGCTGGGAAGCCACCTGTGACTGGAACATATGCTAAGTGCTAGCCAAGACATATGTTTTCAGAGTGAAATATGAGGCAAATTAAATCGCTTCCTTGGGAAAACTGATGGCACCATGGCTATACAAAAGTGAGAGAGAGGCTTCCTACCACCTCAGTGAAATCTCCTGCCAATGCAGTCTAAGGGGAACGAGGTAGGCATGAGGGGAAGGAAGAAAGAGGAGGGACTTAGGAACAAGGAGAAATAGAAAAGCAGAGATTGTACTGAGTTGGATTCCTAACTGAATTAGAAGTTTATAGAAGAGTAAGAACAGCCCGCTTTTAGACAAGATGAAAACACTTTTATAAGTGATGGGAACTCTCATGATTTGGGATATAAGCCAATCATGAACTGATGAGATTTAGGAGGAAACTTACCTTTGGCAGCTTATTCTATAATTGTCCACTAGATGGTCTCTTGCACATTTCTCCAAAGCTTCTAGAAGCAGGCACTGTCAAGTACTATACTAGAAAGATCATTGGTCTGATCATGTCTGGGGATTCCCATGTTGGTGTGTTAAACT
The DNA here is from genome assembly GCA_030014935.1 of Caiman crocodilus. Lineage (NCBI taxonomy): Eukaryota > Metazoa > Chordata > Crocodylia > Alligatoridae > Caiman > Caiman crocodilus. Next base: position 46,977,058 of record JAGPOW010002742.1, read on the forward strand.
AGACTGTCTCTAGTACCAGTTGCTGGGAGGAACAGTGCTGGGATGGATAAAGTGGGAGGATGGCCCAAACACAAAGGTGATGTTGTGCTGAGATTGGGAAAAGGCAATGTTGGAGATATCTGGGAGAACATAAGAGGCAAATCTGGGTGTAAGATTAAATGATCTATCAGAAACTAGACAGTAAAAATAAAGTTTTAAAGCTTTTGTTCATGTGTTGGGGAGAGAAGGAAAATGAAGATGTAGTCCTTTTTTGACTTGAGGGACCCCGCATTAGACCAAGACATCTTCTGGAAAATGCTAGCCCTTAGTTTTTACTTTTTTTAATTCCAGAAAAATAATGGAGACGTTTTCTGTTGCAAAGAACTCAGAAAGACTCATTTTATCTTGTGACTCATATTTATATACCTAACAGTCCTAAAATTGTGTGGTACTCTAGAAAGGATCTCAAAGCACCCAGGGTGCCACAGCACCTTGGTTAAGAAATGCTGATATAGTCAAGAGAGAGAGAAAAGGGGAGAGATAGGGAGAGAAGTTTAACTACAAGATCTGAACTTCACCAAAGTTGCTCCTTGCTGCAAGCATGCTTCTATTTTAGTCAGTCTCTTGGAAATGCAGAGTAATTTACTGGAAATCTAGCCTGAAATGAATTCTTTATGTAATACTCTAAGGAGCCACCCCAAGGGACAAGAATTACCAAACACTGTGACGTGCTCGAGTAGAATGCAAACCCAAACAATGCAGTACTCACTAAAGCCGGTGGCTAAATATTTATATCAAAGTCAATTTAAAACAGAGTTTTCATCCAGTGAGAACACAGAGTAATCCTACAGGTCTAACTTGGCTCCAATATCTGGGCTGGGAATGAAATTTGAACAAATAGATTTGAATGTTCTAAACCTCTGGGTCACTTCACTAGATCAGAAACTCTTTGGTGTTTCAGAAACTTCATCAGGTAACAAATATGGATGCACTGCAATTTTTCACAGTACTTAAGACTATGATATGCACTGCTCAAAGTAACTAATATGCATTAAATTATGAAACCCTAGAGCAAATGTAACCCAACTATACTAAGTTAGAGCCAGGGAGTAGAAAGTTTTTGTGACTAGTTAAAATTTTGGCTGTATTTTTTACCCATATGCTTGCCTAGAGCTTAATATCTCAACTGACTTCACCCTCCTTAATGCAGCAAAATTACCTTGCATGAACTTGAAATAAATCTTTATTACAAATTCATTTGTCCTTTTCATACTTTTGGAACTTCTCAGTTAATTTCTTATTCCTTGGATTTGTGTGGGGCAGGCAATTTTTTATCCTTATATTGCAAGGGAGAAAACAGAGGCAAAGAAATTCAAGGTATGTCTTATAAGGACCAAAGTTGTGCCATAGAAAGATAGCCAAGCTAGCTCAGATACTGGAAGCACTATAGCCACAGTGTGACCCAATATCCAGCTAATCTACTTCTCAGAATATGTCTGAATAAGTTAACTTGGTCGCTTATAAAGGGCACTGTTTTGTTGTGTGGACATACCTTTTTCAAGGGTATAGGTATCAGCAAAAGTTAGAACCCAAGTCTCCTAATTACACTTATTCACCCTCATTTGATGGGCCTTTTGGTATAAAGGTATAAGAATGAAGAAATTTCAGATCATTTTTCTGTCTGACTTCTCTCATTTCTAAGGTGGTGGGCTGTTGTCTGTTTCCTGTAATAATGTGAAAGAAAACTGTAAAAAAACATTTATAACAATACATGCAGGCTCATCCCTTAGACAAATAAATATTTTAAGAATCCTAAGTTTGACCAGTAGGAAGAATAGTAATGGCAAGATTGGTAACAACAACTGATGAGAATAATCATTAGCAAGGCTTTAAGCCTTACAAATGCTAGGAGAAGAAAATTTGAATGTCCTTTGATGAATGATTCTCTATGGGTTCATTATATGAGATGTTTGGATAATACTTTATAAAGGTAATTATTCCTAATCTACAGATGAAGAAACCAGGGCACAGAGCTACTTGCCCAAGATCACCAAGCAGAGGCAGAGCTGGAAACAGAATTGTGGTCTCCTAAATCTCAGTTCCACAAATTGCAATTATAAATTTCATTCAGAATAAGCACATGCATTAAGGGGGTTGCAGTGTAACTTGGTAACCTTAAGCCTATGTATTCATGATTAATATAAATATAAGGCAAAACAACCTAGAGGAAAAATAATGTTTCTCTTAGTTCTTTAGAGTTGGGAACTGATTTATTTGCTATGAAGCATTTTTTCTTCTTGTTAGGACTGATGCCATGTGTCCCTTGACATTGCTGAATCATCTCCTCACACACACATACTTACCTCATACACATTAACTGGCAATATTTATTACATGAAACACTTATGTCAACAATCAATGCTTGGCAGTAAATAAAACAGGATAGGAAATGTCTTTAGTATAAAAAAATTGTTATACAGGATATATTCTATGGTTGAAAGCAGAGCGTATGGCTATGTAGCATGTATCCCTGCAGGTAGGTGCCTCTCGCCAGAAAAAAATGATAATCAAGGAACCAAATTCTGGGCTAACATTCTATGCAATTCTGTTTGATGTCTATCAATAGATTGTATTAGGACATCTTTGGACTACAGGTCCAGCTATAAAATCTATGTTGGTAGCAGGTACAAACAGAACATTCTGCTTCCTGATGAGTGTACTACAGAGCAAAAAATGGACAGGTGTTATCTGAAGCACTAGGAGCACCATGAAGACATGGTGAAAGTAAAGAAATAATTGTGGGGTTAATATCCAACAGAAGAGGAGGTAAAGGAAATATTAGGAGAATTTCACTGGGATTTGTTTGTCTAATGCTCCCAGAATATTTTGAAAATCCTAGTTCAGTCCAGTCAACCATCTTCTCTAATGTCACAGCAGCCTTCCCTAGCACTTATCAGAGAAATCAGTTAAGGAGAAGATAAACTTTAAGTCTTTCCATGTGTAAGAGCCATTAGATTGCTGTTTGTAGGTGTTTAACATTTCCCAGGATCCTAGTCTCTCTTTAGCTTTCATTGAAACTCATGGGCCATGTCTCTCAACTGTGACATCCACAAAGAGGAAAGGAGTGTTCAGCTAGACTAAATGAGAATTTTTATATTTGGCTTATTGCTAGTTTTTCATCCTTCTTTCAAAAAATAAGCCAACCCTTCACCAATCTCAACAATAGCCTCATTAAATTTTCCTTTGGAAACCTTCCCCTGGTTCTGAGTTAGCAGTGCAGCCTCCTGCTCAGAGATCCTCAGTTTCCAGGAAGCAGCAAAGCAGAGACCAACAGGAAAGAGAGAGAGAGCAAGAGAGAGAGAAGAAAAACAGACTATTTCAGCTGCACCAGAGCTTGGGTTTCCATTCCGGAAGTGAACTTTTCCAGTTGCCTGCCAAAAGGCAATTGTTTGGACAAGAACTTCAGATATGAAATGTCACCCCTTCAGGCACCCCGCTCACATTGGGTACTTAGTGCTAAGCCTCACCTCTATGATCTTTGTATCTATGAGAGGCTAAATTCTGAGCTTTTTTTTTAGATTCTCGCTGTGCACAAACACATTCTCACGCTCTTGTTCTGTATTTATTCCCCTTTGTTCTACTGGGATAAGGGACTGTTAGTCTGCTAGGAGGGAGGAATGTTGATGATTATGTACAAGACAAATTGAGGACCTGCTTGCTGGAGATGCACACCTTAAAGACAAACATCCTGCAGTTGTAAATCCTAGGGCTGCCTTTTTTCTTGAGCTATAGTTGGGAGCTTCTGGGAGAGATCTTGGAGTGCTCACTTTCAAGCTTGTCATGGGAGCGATGTATAGCTGGCTAGTCTGCTTACTAAGCATTGTTTATATTTAATAGCATCTTGAGATTATAGCTTAGTGCACATTGGGGAAAAAGATCAACTGCCAGATTTAGTGACATGTTTTATGAATAACAGCAAAACATTTAAAAGTAGTCTGCATTACAGAAGATAAATTCAGTGATCCCAACTGCCCCAAAATTCAAGGGTACTGAGAGCCAAAGTTTAGATTCAAGCTTTAAGAGAGAGAGAGAGAGAGAGAGAGAGAGAGAGAGAGAGAGAGAGAGTGTGTGAATATAGGCTGATGGCTTTTGAACCCCACTACCCTGTCAAAATTGTTCAGATCTGGGGTTTTGATTCCAGCTTGTTTCCAAGAATAATTTACATTTAGATTTCTCATTTGATCCTCCATAGGCCTGTTCTATTGCTCTTGGCATACCAAATGCCCATGAACTTCAAAGGTGGGGTCATGTATGGAAAACAATCATAAATCAGATCCTAAATAATTTACATGTAGGAACAAAGCCCTGCAGACACTTTGTCAGCAGGCTCTCATGGTTATGAGGTGCTCCAGTACTACCAACTAGAGATGCTGCTGCAGGTTCTGATGCATATAAACTAAAAAGTTTTGGATGAATTAAGATAAAAATAAATAATATAACCAGGCTAAGATTGTTTATGTTATTTACTAGTTTGATTTCATGCTATTCCTGAATTTTCAGTACCCTGCAGAATATTGTATTAAGCTTGTCTTCTGCTGCAAAACTGTGCTCCAAAAAGCTAAGCTTCTGGAAAAATAATGTTGCAGAGCTTAATCACACTGGTCACTACTTGAATTTGCAGATAATCTAAAACAGTAACTCAGTGAGAAGAGCACTGCCTTATTCCTTTAAATATGTTTTTGACTTTCAACGCTAATTACAAGTTTAAATGCCAACATTTTAACTCTTTCGCTGCTGATCATTTTAGCTGAAAAATCAAGTATAAAAATAATTTTTTCCCCAAAAATAATTTCCAGGAAGGTTTTTAAAATATTGCGATTTATGTTTTTGAGAAAATCCAAACAGCTATTCTATGTAATGTTACTCAAATATAGTAAAACTATCTGCATCTGCAGCTGTGTAAATGGTGGGATAATGTGTCTCCATTCCCATTTACCACAGTGAGGGGATTCAAACAGCATTTCTTAAAGCTAAAATACCAACCTAGAGCACAGGCTGGAATCCAGAAATAGCAAAGTTATGGAAGTACTGCTTTCTCCAGTACACATACTGCTTTTTTCTTTGTTCTAATGTTCAGCTCAGTTAGGATGAGGTGATGGTGGTGAAGTGCGGTGTGACTGGAGAATTAGTATTTCAGGCTGCTGAGACGCTGTGGCTACATGCTAACAGAATATATGTTCTTCCAGGGCCTCTCTCAAAGGGCCTGCTCACAGATGTGTTTACATGGAAACCACAACTCCCTAAGGAAAACACATTTAGGGAGGAACGTTTCTATCCACCTGCTAATGCACGCTATAATCTCTCATTTGGTTATGTTCCAAAAATAGCTGAGCTCCTTGAATGTTATTTTAGAAGCAAAGAGAAGGTCATGCTTTGAAGGCACATAGCCACTGTGGGCCATTGGTCTTTCTATGGGGCTAAAGGAAATGGGGAGTGCCTTTCAGGTATACAGATCTGATCCAACTAGATGCACGAGGATGCACTATGCTGAAGTGACAGAAATGATGGCTGCATAAGAGCTGTGGCCAACCTAGTATGGTGCTGCCAATTTAACCAGGATTGCCTAAGAAATGATCTAGTTCTGATGGCAGCAAATGTCTCATCCTGTGAGTGAAGCAAACAAAAACAAAACCCAATTGAATTTTCCCCTATTTCTCTTCTAGTCAGAATGATGCAGCTAGTCTCCCTGGCTGGTAGGTTATGAAGAGGGAAAGTGGGTGTTCCTGATCTGGACAGGGCTGTCCAATGTAAGTGGCTGGTGCTGCATGCTGCATTGACATTAGTACTGCTGGACCACAGTAGCATGGGCAAGCCCCCCACACATGTGGGTATACCCCTTCTTCCTTGCTGTACCATGCACTCTCCCCAGTCCAGCTGCAGGATGTACTGCAAGGCACTACCCTCTGGGGCAGGAGTGGGAAGTGAAAGCTGGAGGAGGCAGAAGAAGACCAGAGACTCTGGCGGCTACTGCAGTGACAGGGAGAGTGGTAGTTGGGTAGCAGGTCAGTGGCTACAAATTAACTTGTCATGAGCCTTGTGCAGCCAGCTGACTGCCAGTTGAACAGTTGAGGGGACTATTTTGCCTAGATGGAGGCAAAGTGGGGCTTGAATTTTGTGCAAGGGCAATCTTGCCTTGTCTCCTGTTTCCTGAACTGCCGAAGTAAAGGCATGAAAGGGAAGGCAGAGACTTTTACTGAAGGCAGGATACAGAATAGTGGCATAAGTACTAGTTCCACACACTAGTAGCCTTAAAGAGGCTCAAAGTGGTACAGTACTTGTAGCCTCAAAGTAGTACCAATACTAGTAGCCTCAAACGGGGTGTCTCCACAAGTGGGAACATGTGTTTCCCTGGGGACAGGAAGCAGCAGCACACCTTGTGTCGCTGCCACTTGTCCCTGAGGAATACCCATGCTATGCAAGCTGTGACACGTGGCATGTTACCCCAGGTGGGGTAGGAGAGGAAAGCCTTACCTGGAGTTCTGGGGGCCTCTGGGAGCTGTAGCTGTGGTGCTCCTGCAGCAGGAGCCTGGCTAGCAACTGGAGTGTGGCTTTGACTGACCAGGCTCTGACCACCACATGCACTACCCTGTTTTTAGGCATGGGTCTTTTGAACCTGGGACCTCCCAGGGTCAAAAGCTGCCCTTTTCCCCCACCCCCCTGTGCTGCAAAGTAGAAGTGCAGGGAATGTCTGCATGTGTGGGTGGCGTGTGCGGTATGTGGCACCACAGACAGGTCTGCAGCACCGCATACTATGTATCTGTGCTCTCCTGGATGTGCCCAAAGAGGGTGAAGATTTTAACACTGGGGTATCAAATTCATCTGGCCCTGTGTGTTGGCTGATGGGTGCAGGGCTAAGTAGTGAGCTGGATTGGGCTCACAGACTTATCCTAAATGCCAGAGCCAGTTTATGCCCAGACTGGCCACTTGCACCAGCTGCAGCCCGATGTGTCCCATGCAGCACATGCCAGTCTTAGCCCCACACCCCACAGGTGGATTTGTATGCACCAAATCTAGCCCCATGTGAAGCACATCAGACCACCTCCTTATGTCACATGCAATATGCAAGACACAGGGCCAGGCCAGCACATTCTGCATGCAATGTGTGAGGCTGGTCCGAGATCTGCATACAGTACAGTAGGCCAACTGGTATGGCACTGTGGGTCCACAGGCTGTGTCTTTGATATCCCTTTTGTTAACAGATTAACAAAATTTAATGGGTGACCTTTTAACAGCTGCAAAAGAATTCCTGGTGTAGAGACACCAAAGCTAAACACCATAAATTATCGTTGTCTAGCATTTTCATATGTCCATGAATCAGGGTTGCCTAAATATCGGACCAAGGGAGAGGTATGGGAGGTCGGTAGCATGGACCTTTGCAATTTACTCTAAATTCCATAAACATATTTTGAATGGAAGTCTCCAAAATTATCAGAATCTCAGTTGGGACATCACCAGCATCTCAGATCAGTGCCAGAGTCTGCAGAGTCTACTGGCATCAGGAAAACAATTCTGTCTACGGGGCTTCATTGCTTCCAGTTTGTGAGGCATTGGGTACATCTTGGCATGTCTCAGTAGGGCCCTGCATGGCACCACACTGTGACAGCAGAAGCTACTCACAGGTGAAATTTCCCAAGACACACATAGCTAACTGGCACAAAAGCAGAATTAAGTTAGGACACCTGCACAGCTTCGAGACTGGCCAAACTGGGGCATTTGGGCTAAGTACAGTCAAAAAGCCCAAGGCTGAATTGATTCAGTCTTCACAGGTACTAAGCTGCAGAGATTGAACCAACAAGCAAGCTAACAGACATTCACTTTTGATTCCAAAAATGCAGCCACATGTCTGCAGTGGCCCAGACCAGAAGCCAAGGGGTGCTAGAGTATGCGTCCCTGCTTGACTGGGCAGACAGCTTGGGCCAAGGCTAGCCCACCCACCTTGGAGGGGGGTTTGCAGGGGAGGTGCAAAGCATCCTGGGATGCTGGAGGACTGTGAGTTCATTTGAATCTGGAAGGGATCTGGGACAGAAGTTCAACAGATCTATTTAACCTAAATCAGTTCAGTCTGATATTACATCCATCCAGGTTTATCTTAAACCGGTTTCAGTCATTTTGAAAGTAGTTTATGTGCACTGAACTTCTGTCGTGTTACAGATTTGAACCAGTTTCCAACTGCTTATACTGGTTTGTGTGTAATTGCTGTCCCTAGCATTGGGAACCATAATGGAAGTGTGTGTATCTGTACATGTGTGGATGGGGAGAGGGGGTAAAAAGTATGAAAAGAAACAGAACCCACATCAATCTTCCTTGGCAAGCTTATAACAAAGTACTATCTTTCCAAGAAGAAAAGCTAGAAACATACCACTAAAATAAATTTAAACTGAGATTCTTCTCCACAGAGCTTGAAAGTCACTCTTTAAACAATACCATGTGCAACTAGTGATTTTTTTAATCTCCAAAGCCATGAAATCTGAAACCTTGTAAATTATAGCAAAATTTATCAATACTTGAAGCCTTATCAATCCCTGTGGATACTGGTAAATTCCACTGTAGCTGCTTTTACCTTGAGAGCTCGCTCTTACATTTTTATAGGAAGTTATTCTCCTCCTGTTAATTTATTTTATATTCCAATCCAGACTTCTCATGCTTTTCCTGCCAGATTCTACACACACACACACACACACACACACCCCCCTACTTCAGTCTTTAGATCCTGCATATACAAAGATACCTATCTATATCTCTGGAGTGACAGATAGAAAAGGGGCCCAAATCATGAAGTTCAGAGATGGAATCAGTGCCAAACTTCTCCCAAAACTGCAGTGTTGTCATTTAGACTATTGTACCATAGACCTGAGTTCTGGACTTTAAGTCTTTTTGGGAAAAAATGATTTTCAGATCTGCTGTGAAAATTTGGGCCCATCTCATATAAAAAGCAAGTAAAAGGAGGCTCAGGTCTAGAGAGGGCATACAATTCCAAAAGAACACATTTAATTTCCGGTTATGGAACAGCAGGCAAATGTACAACAAGCTTCTATGCTGATCTAATATCCCATCTGGGATGAACTTTTCAGAGAAAGGGATAAGCTTTGGTTAAAGCCTGGGTCTGAAAGAGCTGAGTTCTGATCCCCTTCCTGGCTGCAAAAATCATTATAATATAAGACAGAAAAGCAAAAAAAAAAAAAAGCCTTCCATTATGTGAGAGAAGCACTGCTGTTTCCTGGAGTTGGCTTGGACCCAGGATATTATGTGTGGGTGAAACTTGAAGAATTCCTCTAAATATCACATGGATTGTGAAGAACCTTCTATGTATTATAGCTAAGATTTCTGAACCACTAGTTTTGTGTACATCTTCATATTGGAAATTTTTTTTATTGTGCCACCATTTTTATTACTAAAGAAGTAGTTTCCTCAGTTGTGATGGGGTAATATTTGCCAATCTGGGAAATTCAATCTTTTAAAAATATATCAAACCCAAAAACATGCTTTTAGAATTAGGTTTGAGCCAAAAAATCATTTGCATTACCAAATACTAAGGAAATGACAACTTTAATTCATCTTGAGTTTTGAAGTTTTGAAGTAATTCATCTTGAGTTTTGACCAAGATGAACTTCTTGCTGGTATTTCATGTTTAATGTTAAACATGCTAGAAAAAACATTGTAATATTTTAGGTCATGTTAAATAACATTTTAAGTTTGGCAATATTCCACATTAGAGTACACAGGGACAGTCAGGTTTTCACGCACTAGTAAGAGGTCATGGTAAATACAGTTTTAAGTAGAACTTGTCCCTTTGTGTCATAAAGCATTGTGTTATTTAACATGTCCAAAAGCAGGATGCATTTTCTAGTGCAGACAGACATTCTTTGTAAAGAATGCAGTTAGTGGTCTGGACAGAAAAAGAGAAACACTAGATACACTTTCATGTATGAGGCTTTCCAAGGCTCTCGGCACAGAGATAAAAGTTCAACGTTGTGCCGTTTCACAATGCTAAGAGTTCACTGAAGGGATTGCAGTTGTTTACTTTGTGGAAAGATGGGGGTGTGCAAGGGAGAAAGGACTAACTTCACTATGTGCTGCCAACTGCTTGACACCCCAGTGCAGGCCTGTTTTTAATGATTTATGCAGCTGCAGTGTGGAGTCCGGTTTCAGGGGATGTGAGCTGCAGGAGCAGGTGGGACTCCTGAGCAAGGAGTCCAGACTTGAGAACAAAACAAAATAGAAATCTGTCCTCTTTCCAAATTAGGAAGGGGACTGACAAGGAGGAGTTTTGTAGGCTTAACTTGTCTGTTACTGAGGCCCTCAGAATGCCAACAAACCACCTGCCAACTGCAGAGTAATAGGATCCTTTATAAAAATGCTCCAGAGTAAATCCCAAATATAATGCGAATGCTATTGCGCAGCATGGCGTCCATGATTACTATTTCAGTAAATTTCCTATGTACTAGGAATTCTCTGCTCAGATCTCTATGTTCATGAGTGTTCCTTCATCCCATCAACTCATGACATGCGGCAGTTTCCAAGGAAAGGTTTCTATTTTGTTTCTGCAGCCTAAAAAGAAATATGATGCTCATTGGGTTGCTGCAGGATTGGGGTTCATGCTCTAGGGCTTGTTATCAGTGTTTTTGTAATTTAGGAAGTTATCTAAAGCCACAGCATCTAATCCAGTAATTACAGCAGTTCCTCTGCTGCGTCCTTGTGAAAGTCCATATCCTAGCCTTGCATATTTCCTTATTCTGCTTAGTTTGCCCTGAGATAGTATCAGACATGAAATGATTTGTAGAGGAATAGGCACTTCTGTTACTACATGTAATATAAATGGGGGAGGGGTGACTTTTAAGGAGTAAGGGATTGGCCAGGGGTTAAGGCATGGGATTAAGAGAGTTTGGGCTCCTGGGGTACACTCTAGTATACAATCCCATTGTGATCTTACACAAGATACTTTACCTGTTTGTGCCTTAGTTAACACCACAGTAAAACAGGGATAAAATTTTCTTTACCTCCCCTTCAGCTGATGAGGCTTAATGCCCACAATAGGCTGTGATATCTTCGGACAGAAGGCTGTCACCCTTCAGATAAAATCAATGAAACTACAGCATATGCCTATACTTAGGAATTTGACTGAATCAAGGCTATAATTACAGATCTATACCAGCACCAAATTAATCTGTTTTATTAAAATAATCTCATTACCCACTTTTCTCTTGGATTACAGAATTTTGTGTACTATATCCTTCCAAACCTTTGGCACTGTATTAATGAAACTGCATTTAAAATAGCTGAATGTTTTGACTGCTGCTTTTGGAAGATGAAATGTTATTAAAAGGAAGTCTCTGCAATTAAAAGGAAGTTTGTGCTCAGAAGGAGAGAATGGAGAAAGAAGCCAAAAGGCCATGATCTCAAAATCACCTTATTAGCCTTTTCAAGGGAGTAGCCCTCTAGGTCATGACAAAGATGGACTGTTGGAACACCACCATTTACCCAAGCCTGCCCGGCCTCCTGTATGCTGTGTGTGTTTCTCCCACATCCCTCCTTTGGCCTCAAGCCAAATGGAGGTTTGCATTTTGGGAAATGAAAGCTCCCAGGAGAGTTGGAGTTTTTCTCAATGCAACCCTGAGGCCTGCTTGGTCCTTAAGCATCTGATGTCAAGGAAGTAGCAAGCATGACAGAAATATTGCCTCAAGCTAGGGGAAGAAAGACAGGGACATTTAGCAATTGTCCTACATTTCTTCCTCCTTGTGATGTTGTGTTTAGCAGAACTCTTAAATTTGTTAGACTCTGACATGGCTACACCACAAGTACTTCTGCTATGGCCTTCAACTTGCGGCCTTTAGGCTGTCTGCTATGTACCTTAGCACCCACACTATCCCAGCTTCTTAGCCCTGGAGTCCAGCACTCCTGGAGTCTAACTCTCACCTGGAGGGCACAGCGGGCATGGAGAAAATGGGTTATTTGCTTCCAATATACAAGCAGGCAGGACTTTAATTGTCAACTATTTCTGAAATGTCATTCCATTCTTATCAGGTCTGATACATACTGGCTGACTGACAACTCAGATTAGCAGTATTTCTAAGCACATAGAATGTAAATGTCTGTCCTTTTATATGCTGCCTACGTTGGTTCCTGCTGTCATTTTTTAATTGCTATTTGGCAAATGAGATGGGTCATTTCTAGCAGAGGTTGGAAAGTAATCCAACTGTGTAAAGTTGTTTGGGTTCAGTTTGCAGGGTTCTTACTGAGTTTGCTTCATACACTGCAGCAGTGAGCGGCGAGCGGAGCAGCTGAGGAGGCAGCAGCAGCAGCAGCTGATTCCCTGAAGGTAAGTGGGGCCGCGGGGCCGGTACAGCTGAGCCG
>JAGPOW010002742.1:46989547-47061845 GCA_030014935.1 Caiman crocodilus
CCCGGTGCTCTTTCCTGCCAAGGCAGGGGGTCGGACTAGATGATCTGCCCAGGTCCCTTCCAACTCTAGACACTATGATACTATGATACTATGATACTGCTTGTAGTCTCTGTTTCAACTAGCCACAAACTCCAGCCATCCAGGTTAGGTACACAAATTACACATAAACTGGTATAAGTGATGAGAAACCAGTCTAAACCTATAACAGAACAGAAGCTCAGTGCACATAGACTAGTTTAAAAATGTTGGAATCTTGTCTAAGATAGACCTGGATGGATGTCGTATCAGATTTAATCAGTTTAAGTTAGACTGGTATATCAAATTTCTGTGCCAGAACCCTTCCCAACCCAAGTTAGGTGGCAGTCCCCCAGCAGCCCAGGATGACTTGAGGCTGCTCTGTTAACCCCAGCTGGCAGAGCAGGCTGGCTAGCCTCAGCCTCTGCTTGTCTTTTTCAATTGAGTGCCAGGCCAGCCTCACCTCTGAGTTGCCACAGAGCTGAAGCAGCAAAGCCATTGCTCCCCAGCCCTGTGTCCTGCCTGTGCCTGTCAGCTGAGCTGTGCAGCAGGGGGTGGAGAGCTTCAGGGAGCAGAGGCCACTGCCCCAGTCTCCTCCAACCCAGTTACAACTGTGGGGTGTGAGGGGGGGGAGGATGTGGCAGGGGCTTTCTCCCCTCCTATTGACTCGCCTAGCACAGAACAAAACCTGCTGATAAGCTGCCTTCAGCTGCCTTTGGCAGTGTCCTTTAGACTGGGAAGTGCGCGAGAGCACCCCCAGCTGCTGGTCTTGGCCAGCGCTGGCCTTTCTGTGCTCTCTGGTCTCCCATGAATGAGAGAAAGTGTGTTCTGTTCATTCCCAATTTATTATTCACAGCTTAGAGAAACCTGTGAAGGTTTGATTGATGCCACCTCAGGTGTTTTGAATATTTTTACTTAGCCTCAATGTTTATACAAAATTAACCTAAATTAAACATAAAATCCCCATTGCCTTCATTTTCAAAAGTGGCCCATTTTTTTTAGACCTTTCACCCTCTGTTTCTGACTCCAGAGTATTATGAACATTCACATGCAGTTGACATGTTGGGAGCTCAGCATTTCTGAAGACAGAGAGAGCTAGGTACCTGCTTAAATATGTCATATTTGCATATCCTTGCCTCTCACCATCTTCCCAGACCTCAAAGAATTTCAAAACAGGAGAAAACCTGAAGCTTCCTATATATTTCCTTAGTGGGCTCCAATCAATTTTTGAATTAGCTCTGCAAACTAGTTTGTGGTTTTCCACATAACATACAAAACATTTTTGGAACGTCATGTTGAATATCAGACTTACATATCTCTATTAAAAATACAAGTCCATGACTCAGAGGAATGTAAGTATTTAATCATCATTTCAGTGAGAATAAGGTGCTCAAATACATTTCAGAAGCTGAGTGACAGTGAAGGACCAAAGTATAAATAAAATCTATAAAATGATTCAAGTTGCAATGAGATGCTGAACGAGCTCACCAGCACAGAAGCCTAGCTCTTAAAATTGTAAAGAATCCACAGGGTATATAGGGTATAGTGCAAATAACCTAGGACTGTGGTTCTTGCTAATCAGTTAGTGTTTACATTTTCTAAGTTATTAAAATGTTTATTGTATAAAAGGTGAGAATTTCTACTGCCAGTCTTGCAAGGCAGCTTGAAAAAAAGGACTATATAAGCTATGTGTATGGGAAAACAGTGCTGCAGATCATTCTATACCTGGTTACTTTCATGTCATGCTATATTCCTGTTTCTAAATTTTCATGTTAACAAATCCAATTTAAAACCTTTCCATTTCACTTTACAAAATTTTCCAACCAGCCAGGTTTCACAAGGAGCCCTGGAAAAATTGTTTAGGTTTAAATTAGTTTTTAGCTTTGCCAGAAACAAAAATGTCAATCTGTTTCCACTGTGCATGAAAAAACTGACCCTAACCTCTCACCCTTAAAAACTCCTCGCATCAGGTTTCCTTCCGCACAGTGCCTGCCATGTTAGCCAGCGTTCAATTGTGTGTAACCAGTCAGCATTCAATTGTGTGAAATATGTGCTTAGATACCTCCCCCAAATCCTCAAAACCTCCAGATTAATGAAAAGGTTTTCCTTTTGTATCTTCCAGATAGCCACATTTTCTTTAGCTCCTTCTAGCAACACATGCCCCCACAGGCAACAACCCATAAATCAGCTGTGCTAATGCCTTTTTAAAACTACATCTTTCTCCACATTTTGAGCTCAGTCCAGGACTCGACCGTTACGCTGAAACTGCTTATTCCCTCCTTCCAGGCTGCATACAGAGATCATCCTTATATATTTATTTGTATGACAGTTTTTAGGTCATAACTAGCAGGTCAAAAACTTTTGCTTGCATATAGCACTGGCATTTTTTAACTTGGCTGCTTATTCTGTTGGCCAACTGCATTCTTGGCATGCCAGGAGGGTGCGGGTGAGAGACTGTATTAGTTCTACTCAGTGTCAAACAAGACTCGGTGTAAAGAATTAATTTCTGAGACATACAAACTTTTTTTTCCTGAGCTTGCATCAATCATTTGGATTTGGTGGTGAATGGAACAGGATCAGAGCCCTTCAACTGCTGTGAAGGATAGGAGGACTCCAGGTCTACAATTCCTACTTCTCTACTAGAATCTATAAGCGTGTTTGTTTCTCCTTCCATAGCCTAAAAATAATCCCTTCTGCATCTCTTGCCTTGGAACTGCTTTACTAATTAGTAATAGGCATGTAATTTTTTTTCAGAAGTCTTAATATTATTCTAAGGGTGGTGACCTAGAAAGTTATGTCTATGATTTCCATTCTGTGGTATTTACTCCCACCCACAGCTCCACCGCTACCATTCATGTAGCCCAAGATGTTGCTTAGTGCAAGCAACCTTTTTTACTGCAGCTTGAGTCATTTTATATGCAGAGTGAACATTTTTAATTTTTTCACAGCTGTGGAACCTAACACATATGGGTATTGGATGGTTTTCCAGTTCTCTACCCTCTGCTCCCCTCATACACACTTCATTTCCTTCCTCCTCTCCTAAGTTAAGGTAGAAACTTTATTTCTTTGTAGGACAGACTTGAAAGGAAGACATAGAAATAAATAGTAACTTATGTGCTTTTAATTGCAATTGCTCTCATTGTGTTGTCAGCAGAAAATTCCATCAGCTGAAAAGGGAAAGAGCCATTGCACTTATGTGGGGAGAGGGAATTTTGGCAGATTGTAAGGGTAGCAAAGACAAAAAGACAGATCAGGTTAGCTGAAAGTCATATATTCTATAATCTTCAGAAGGCTGGTGTGCTGGGCACATGGTCAGAAAATATCCAGGCACGTCCCAAATAGTAATACGGAAGCCATGTCAGAACTTAGTAATAGCAAGTTTTGAGCTGTCTGTTTACAGAATATGCCGTTGATTTTGACTTTAGATCCATTTCTGAATCCTAAAGATTTAGCTCTGATATTTATTCCAAGGTGATCAAGCCAATATATGCTACAAGACAGCTAGCATATTTCTTCTCATTCTAAGCTGCCAAGGATGGAAGCTCTCCATGGGAAACGCTAGTTGTTGCTCTTTCAGTTTATCATCAAAAAGTAAGGGGAAGCAAGTATTTTATATAATTATGGGGGAAAATAAACTTAAAAAGATTCAAATAAAAACCATTACTAAGGACATCTTATACTTGTATTTCTAGTATTTGTGCTTTATGTAGCTTTTTATATGATTAAATATAAGTGTCAGATTCAGTGATGAAATCAAGGTAATCTCATTCAAGGAGAAGAAAAATATTTCCATATCACTTCAAGCTTCTCAATATCTCTATATTTGATAAGATCCACAAACCCTACATTTGCCTGGCATCATCAGCTAATCTGGATATTACATCACAAGATGTAATTTATGTTAAGATGCAAACTCTTCCTTAGTGCTTAAGAATTGAAGATCAGGCCAGAGGTCAAATGAAAAGTCATTCTCCTACATTTCAATGTATTCTGTGATATGATCTGTATTCTAAACTTTCATAGCATATACTTTATTTAGATATTTTTTGTGTTAGCTAAAAGACTATGGCTAAGTACAGATAGCCAAAAAGCCTGAGACTGAATGGATTCAATCTTTGCAGGTTAGTTTAAACTGAGTAGATTGAACCAGTGAGCAAGTGAACAGACATTCACTTTTGATTCTGGAAATGCAGCCACATGCCTGCAGTGGCCCAGGCCAGAAGACAGGGGGCGCTAGAGAATGCCTCTCTACTTAGCTGGTATAGACAGCATGGTCCAAGACTAGCTCATCCGCCCTGGGAGGTGGGGTTTATAGGGCAGGTGCAAAGCATCCTGTGATGCTGGAGCACAGTAACTTAACTTGAATCTGGAGGGGATCTGGAAAAGAAGTTCAAAAAACCTATTTAACCTAAATCAGTTATGTTCGATACTCATCCATCCAGATTTATCTCAGGCTAGTTCTGACCATTTTGAAAGCAGTTTATGTGCACTGAACTTCTGTTGCGTTACAGTATATTTTATGTGAAATGGACTTGTTTCTTGGATAAGGGTTCCCATAGTGTGATTCTATTATAAAAATGTATATTTATTGAACTTTATTCAACTAATTATTCAAGGCTAGCCTGCTCTAAATCTCACTGAAATCAATGGGAATCTTTCCACTGATTTCCTCCAGGTTTTAGATCTTGCCTTATGAGTGCATTCACTGGCATATCCACTTAGCTGAGTGAAAGCAGTAAGAGTTTTTACCTGTTTTTGCTCTCATGGGTACTACGGAACTAGTATGCCTATTGGATAAAAAAACTGGAATATAATCTTGTTGGCACACCAACAACAAAATAGACTGCTTAATTCCAGGGGTAGAGCCTCTTCCTTAGTTCTCTCTAACACCACAGAAAACAATGGATTTGCTGAATGGTAATATTAAGAAAAGATTCTGGCTTGGAGAATCACTGGTACTAATGGCAATCCTGGAACTGCAAAAAGAGATGAAAGCACTGGATGCTGTTCTAACACTTAGACTGTTCAAGAGATGGACAAACCTGAAATACAGGCTAAAATGATCACCGAAAAACTTAATAGATCCAAATTTCAACCAAGGTGTGATTCAAAGTCATTAATTGTTTCCTAGTGTCCTGACACTGCAAGAGTTAAAATATACTCAAGGGATCCAAGGAAGAAAGCAACACCACCTGCTACAGAGGAAGGCAAACCCAGAGTCTGCAACTGTCTGGCTATAGGATAAAATTCCTTCATGATTCCAAATGTGGTGATCAGTCTGACCCTAAATAGATGGGCAATACCCTGTAATCAGTAACCTTTGGGTTTCAGTCCCAGCAGGAGCATTGATGCACCCTAGCCAAAATCCCCAGCTTGGCTATATCAAACACCAGTGCTTCTGAGGAAAGTGAAAAAAGGTCCTGGCATTCCTTCCTGGCCCCATCTGGCAACCATCAAAGCCCAGAAGCATGGGAAAACCCAAAACCCTCTCTATTCAACTCTGCAACCTAAACACAGCAAACATAACACATCACACCCGCTAGCTGGACAGCCAGAACTCACCTTTTCATATCCTCTCCATAAATATATCTCAGTTGCTTTAATCTTCTTTCAGAACTAAGCCAGTTGTGAAACTCTGCTTCATTCTCCTACTGCTGATCATGGTCCTCTCCAATATCCACCTGCTCCAGGCTGCAGAGCAGTTCTTGTGACCCCTCAGCAATTTGGGTCTGTGGGGAAGGGATGGGGGTTCTGAGTTTCCAGATGTTGCTCTTGACAGCGCATTCCATGCATAGCTACTCCTAGATCACCCTTGGCCACTGTTTATCAAGCTTTTTTGTGGTTGTGTCAATATAACCTATGATGCACTCTTGCCTAGGGGTCTAACTTCTGAGGCCTTGCAGTTTTACTCCTGATGCGTTTTGTTCACTCTTCTGGTCAGTGGGCACATCAATTCCCTTTTAACTTAAGCTAGGTCACCTGGCCCAAATCAATTTGAGAGAAGAAAATAAATGGCATGTTCACCATTCCCACTTGTCTGCACTTCACCTACACCACTCACCTCTGTTGTTCCTTCCACTTCTGGACCACTGTATCAGCTGTATCCCCAGGACCTGCTGCTCTGGTACCATGCTGCCAGGTAGCTCCCACTCACACCTGTGCAGCAAGGCCCTCTTCCTCATGTACTTTGACAATGGGATCCACAGCATATAGCTTTTCTGTGCTAACATTATATTATGTATTATAAGATATATAAGTATTATAATATCACACTGACAGAGGCACAAATTTAGCAACATAACTGTCCACTGTATATAGACTTGTTTCTTGGATAGGAGCTCCAACAGTGAAAGTCTGGTTGTACTTTGAGTTTTGATTTCTCTATACAGTATAGAATTATATTGCTGAATCTGCATCTCAGTGTGCACACTGAACATAGGATGCTCTGTTTTGGAAGGTCTTTGTTCAGCCATAGACTGGACTAGCCAAAGGTACAAAATTTGCCAGCCACTTCCTTAGGCCTTCTGCTTTTATAATGACACAGCAATACAGGTTGTCCAGACATCTAGCAGCAGCAGTAAGGGAAACTAAACACCAACCTCAGACTGGCAGGTCAGATTTAACTATGTACTTCCTTGTAAGTGGATAAAGCAACAGAAATGGATTCCTGACAAGATGGGGAAGGACATATCCTGCCATACAAGGGCAATAGTAAAAGAATATAAAGGAAAAGAGATGAATTCCAGAGTGGGCTGACGTGCTTATGCAAGACAGTTTTACACAATCAGACTTTTATACATGGAAACAAAGATCTGGCCTAGAGGAAGCTATGGCCATATTGTAAGCAATAGTTAAAAATGTTTGTGCTGACTGTACCAAAATAACATGCCTTTCAAAGCAGGGGCCCTAATAAGGAACAGCAGCCAGCCCCATCAGGGAGTAAACAATAAGGGACAGATCCCTGACCTCAAGAGCTGCCCTGAAGTAAACACAATAGGCTTTACAGAGCATTGCTAGATCCCAAAGCTGTGCAGCCTACCCTGGCCCTCACATGAATATTTTGGTGGTGAATATACTCTTAAAGAGACACATGGGGACAAGGGGTTTCACAGTAGGAGCCTACATAATTGATTTTGTATTATTGTCTGCATCTGCAGGACTTTTGGAACTCAGCACATGCAGCTGTTATAAGAGCAAGTTCACCCACCACTCCTTCTTTGCTCCTTCCCTACACCAAGTCACTCTGCACCTATGCTGGTGCTCTGGGTAGTCTAAACATCTTGCCAGTGTCAATAAAATGTGAGCCATTTCATACTATTCCACCCCAGGGATTTAACAAATTCCACAAAGACTGGTTGCTGCTTATGAAAAAAGTACGCTTGGAAAGGTACTACTAAAATAACAGAAATGTGAAATAAATAAATAAATACCAAATTGGGAACTTGATAGCTGGCAGTCCCAAAAACAAGGGATCTTTTGCACATCACTGAAGCACTCATTAGATTAGATAGGTTAAAAGCAAACTGCATCACTGAGCTTTCCAAAGTCTTGGGGATCATATTTGGTACCACAAAGGAATCTGGATCAGATGAGACTTGTTAGTAAAGAGATATGAATTAGAAGGAATTCAGACATAAGTAATAACAAACTACTATACAATAAGTTGTATAAAAAGTGTATGTGTACATACAGATTTGGAATGTGTATGTGTCTATATAATTGTGTGTGTGTGTATGTGTCTGGTCTACAAGCCTCATTATAATGGGATTTGGGTGCCTAAGTCCCTGATGATCCTTAAATAATTCTCACCTAAATATATATCCTTTAGCTAAATGAAGTCTTAGTAAGTAGGAGGGGACATACTTTATGCACATATATATATAAAGTCCAAGGTTGGGAGTTATTTAGGGAAGGCCAAAGACTACATCTATATCTTACATCTGAGAGAAATAAACTGATTTTCGGTAAAAACTGAATATTTTGGGAAATATTCCCTCAAGTGAGGTATAATATTTAATGTAGTAATAAAGTAAGGTCTAACAGTGAATGTAGTAATAAAGTTAATGTAGCAATAAAGTGAGATCTAACAGTTAATGTCCCATGACATATATGTATCCACTGGTCCTGTGACATCACGGGCCACTGCCAGTAGTCCAACCCCACCAGACCGACCATCACAGGACTGGACCCAGAGGGGACCACCTGAACCCCACTCTGTACCTGATGAACTTCACTTCAAGAGGAATCTTCATCAACAGACTACCCCACTCCACCTGAAAAGGACCTCCACAATGAGACTCTATATGGACTGAGACACTTTCGATAACCTACATCCTCCACCACTGCAGACCATTGTATGGGTTTGTGTGTACCTATCTTCTTTCTCTATCAGCATTGTGAACCCCCTCCCCACCTTCCCCCACTCCACTCCCCCACCCCTGGACTTAGTTGACTAACATTATATTTTCTGTAACCTAGTTGCATTCCCCTCCTCACCCCAACCCCTCTAATATTAGTTCCTTGCTTGGGAGATTTGAATTTCCCTACCTGCTTTGTCATCTTTTTGGATTCACTATCCTAAACATCTATTGATAAAATTCAATCTTGCAAAGAAAGTAGCAGAAGTGCCTTTGTTTACATACTTGAAACTAGACTTGACAATATACTTTGGAATATGCTCTGTGGAATAGTTCAGCAGTAGCAGCAGGGAGGAGGGCAGAATATTTGAATAGGCCTGTCATGTTTCTAATTGCAAAAACTCTCCTTTGTCTCCTGTGCATCTTTCCCATTCTCTTCTTCAGATATTTATCATACCATTCGCTATGTTGAAACCACTATTTCAGCTAAGTGAAGTGAAAGCCCACATATATTTTTTATTTTTCCCTATTTCTTTCCTATCTCATTCCTCCTGGCCTAGGGCATGAAGACAGGTCAAAAATAAGATTGCAGTATTTCTCATGGACTTAATTTAATAAGGAAAGCTAATGGTCAGGCAGTAACTTACCACTGGAGAGGGAAAAACTCATTTGGTGTTGGTGTAAATGACGCATGAAGTACTGGATATCGGGAAATCAGGGCCTACTTGGCGAAATATATATTTTCTTACTTATGCTAATAACAATTTAAAACACAAAACAAAGCATTTTAAAGATCTATCTTACTCTGTTAAGTAACTCTCTTTACTTGTTGCAATGTAGCAAATGCCCAACTTAAAGCAAGTAAGTAATCCAGGGTTATGCAGAAGTAAAACAGTTTGCTGAAAATATTTCAGTTTCATCTTCTTAGTCAAGTTCATTTTCACGTTTTTCTGTACCAACACACTGCAAATTCTCAATGCAGCCAAAACTACTGGAGGCATATCTATTGCTCCTGGGTTGGTTTAGGAAAAAACTATCTGAGACAAATACTAAAATACTTATTTGTATTCTCTACATTACAATTGTATTGTAACTGTTTCTTAGCATGCTGTGTTAATATGATGCACAAAGCTATATTAGTGTTCAATGATTTGAACCTGCTCTGCTTCTTGATCCAAGACCTACATGACCAAAAAAGAGGCAA
The DNA here is from genome assembly GCA_030014935.1 of Caiman crocodilus. Lineage (NCBI taxonomy): Eukaryota > Metazoa > Chordata > Crocodylia > Alligatoridae > Caiman > Caiman crocodilus. Next base: position 46,999,124 of record JAGPOW010002742.1, read on the forward strand.
TGAAAGAAATGTTTTCATCACTCCTCTCCAGAAAAATACAGTTGGTGAGCATAATGGGTTACAGAAAAGCAGTTCTCCTTCAGCAGTAAAAAGAAGCCAAAAGTAAAAAAACCAACCATTCATGAACTTAAATATTTATTTGTGGAAGCCCTGTTGTTGATTTATTTAAAAATGAAGAGTATTACAGAATATGTTGTAGAGAACAGTACTGCACTGATAGGATGGTGGAGTAGGTCAGGGATCAGCAACCTACAGCCCGTGAGTAGGATCCACCCACAAAACTATTGAACTGGCCCAGACATGGGACTTTGAGACTGGCCCATATAGACATGGGACTTTGGTGGCATTCAGCAACAGGGGCTTCAGCTGCGGACACTTTCTCCATGCTACCACAGGGACATGTCCACATCTGATCTGGAGTGGGTCATGCTGGCTGCAGCTGGAAAAGGTTGTGTACCCCTGGATTAGATGATCTCACAGGTAATTTCTGCCATGAAGAACTTCTAGGAGTCTCAGATTCATTGGAATGGTAATAACCCTGGAAACTGTTTCACCAGCTGAGAATACAGTGTGAAGTTCAAATATTTTGAAATAGTTAAACCTTCCAAAGAGGAGAATTTTTTTGAACCATAGTGTAATTTTCTAATGGGAATTTCACCTTTGTGTTCCATTTAATGGATGAATTAACAGGAAAGAGAACCAAGCTGCACTGATTAGTATCTCATTAATCCTGGAGACGATATTTCTATAATATGCTGTTCACACCAGATTTACTGCTGTCATGTTGCAAGAGGATATTGAAGGCACGTAGCATGGACTGTGCCCTCATTCACACCCCAAGGAAAGATACATGATAGCTTAGAAAAATCTCTTAAAGCACAGGTTCATTTAAATTAATGTAATTGATAATGCATGTGTGTAAAACATAGCAGACAGAGGACACATAACCCTAACCTAGGGTAATTTCACCTAAAGAATCTGGGGTAGGATGACACCAGTATAATTTACATCAATTTAGATTTCTTCTGCTTGTGTCTACCCAAGGGTAGACAGATGCAACAGGCAAGCATTCTGTTACCTGCTATCCTGCTATCTAGTAGTGAGATGCCATAATAGCTGTCTACTGTGTAAACTCCTTTGGTATAGCTGCACATCTGTCCATTCCTGATGTAAACTGTACTAGGATATGCGTTCATCTGGTCAAATAATCTTTCTAAACGTCTTGTTGTGTCTCTCTTCTAATGTAAAATCTCCTGGACAGTCACTTCTGTTATAATCTAGTCATGTGTAGTGCCAAGTACAAGAGCAACATTTGAACAATAAAATACTGTAGTATAAAACCAAAGGGCATATTTACCACCAGTGCTACTACATTGAATTCAGATAAGTTGGACCAAAAGAGAATTTGTCTTGAGGACTTTGAAAGATTGGAAAAAAGTATTAACATATTTAATAGCCTAATAGAGGCTATTTAATTTGTTCAATAGCCTAACATATTCAATAGCCTCTCTAGTATAGTCTAATAGAGAGTTTAAGCTGATTGATATAACAGGAATTTATCTAAAAGCAAGTTTCCTTCAGAATGGAAAGAAGAGCTGTGGAGAGGAAACTTCTCTTTGCCAGAGCTGTGATGAGTATGCTTGATCGCTTTCTTCGCTGACTGGGAGCCTTTTCCAAGCAGCCATAAATGCAACCACCTATAAATATCCTGTTACTGTGTGCTCTCTTGTACAGTTAGGTGCATGTAATTCCAGCCCTGCTAGCTTTTACAGCAGATTTCACAGACTTGCAGTCTTTGCCAAAGTTGTCTATGAGTTTGAAGCAACACATTTCATTGTGTACTTAAGCAACCTTCTGTGTTTGTGATGCTATGTCACTGAGGAAAGTGTCTTTACAGAACGTAACATGACATCATGGATGCACACAAAAATTCTCAAGGCCATTTAAAACTTTGTTTTTAGATGAAGCTTCGATAGACAAAGGAAAAAGAGTACAGGCAGATGAACTATGAAATTTCTAAACACAGACCATAAATAAGTGGCCTGTTCTTTCTTTTCACTGTTAATCCAGGTCAAGGGACAGTGAGTGCTTCTTGATCAAAGATCTCCAGTTACATCAAACATGTAGTATACAGAGGCAGTGGCTTATTTTTTTTTATAAACCTTGCCAAGAGGCTCTGGGTATTTGAGTATAAACACCATCCCAGGCACTCTGAGGCACACACTTCTCTAGGGTAATGACTCAAGGAATTTGGCCCAGCTCAGATAGGGGTTAGTCATAAGGCTGCCACCCACCATTTTAATCTGGGCTGAATTGTTTCCCTCTTCTAATCCTATTTGATAATGGCCAGAATCCAAAAGGTTCAGATGAATGCCCTCAAGTTTGGATTTCTGTCTAAACCTCCTAAGCCTGCAAAAGTGAGCTGACATGTCCGGATGATGGACTCTCTCTCTAGATTTTTAGTGCTTGCTGCTTTCTGCTTGCAATGGAAATACCATGATAATAACTTTTTCTGTAGTACTCAGTGCATCTGCTTCCTGTCCCAGCTGGAATTAGGAATGGCAGAGGTGATTAACATGAAACAAAATGAGGCAACGCCAAGTATCTAAACTTTTTCAAATGTGAATAAAAGGTCAGTTGGAATTTGATTCAGAGAGATTTGAGGAAATGCTTCCATTTTACCGGATTCAAACTAGTCTCAATCTGGATTATGACAAAAGCCCATTGAGCAAAATAATTTCTCACACCAGCTCTTTGAGGAAGAGAAAATCTCTTTTAATGAGACCAAAGTCACCAGAAATCCTAAATGAGACAGGGCCCTCTCCAAACACCAGACTAAAACAAAACTTTTAAGAGTCACCCTAAGCTTTTCAGATTTCTACAAAGGCTCTTAGCACTTAGTAGATGAACTCCATTCTATGAACCCCACCAAAAACAACTATGCTTGCTGCTGTGCAAAAGGTTTGACCCCATATCTGTCTATTCTGAAGGCAAGCTTATATATCCATTCTACAGACTGGACATAGTTTAAAGTTTACTCTCAGAAAAGAAAGTTCACTGTTACAAAGCCACAAAGCCAGCCAGTCCTTTCCCCATTAGGTTCCCTTCTGCATCTTACCACTGATGGCTATGGCTCTTCCCAGCCCAGCCCCTGGCTTCGTTACTTTTCATTCCATCCAGGAAGAGCATGCAACAACTGCTGAAACTTTCTTAGCCTGACAAAGGGTTTTTGAACTCGAAAGCTTGCTTAATAACTATTCTCCAACCATTTGGGTTGGTCTAATAAAAGATATCAAATTCACCCAAGGTTACTAGTTTTGAAAGCATATATAGAAGCATTAAAAACCGACTCGCTTGGAGGAAAAGGAAGGGCTGTCCTGCAGAGGGAAAGCATGAAGAGACAGAGTTTGTCCCAGCAGGAGCATCATTCGGCCTGAGGGCAAGTGAAGCTGCTCTTGGAAGCGGGAGGGGTGATGTAACCCCAGCAGAGTTTGAAGGAGAGACATTATCAAAAGCTCGGGGAGAGTCCTGGCCTAGGCTTGGCTGAGAGGCTTGGTTAAAAGAGGGGAGCAGTTTTCCTGGGGAGGAAAACAAAGGAGATAGACCAGGGAAAGGACCTCCCCTTGGCCACCCCTCCTAGAGCCCCTGGCAGAGCCCTGTAGAAGTAGCAGGAGAGGCTGCACCAAGAGTGCTGCACTGTGTCCTTCTCCCTCCTTTCCTCCTTGGAGCCCTGCCAGGGCAAGAAAAGAGAGAAGCTGCCTGTGAGGAGACTCTGAGCCTGGGAAGACCCTCCTGCAAGCCCCTGTGTGGCTGGGTGAGCAGAGCAGGGGAGGGGACACGAGACCAGGGGAAAACTGCTGGAGACTGCCCTTGTTTCTCCTCCAGAAGTGAGAAGGCCCTGGGGGAGACACAGGCTCAGGGTGGTGGCAGGAGTGCTGGGCTAGAGGGGCAGGAACTGCTCCAGCCACCAGAAGCCCTAGGTCAGGCAGGGCCCAGGGAGTGGCTGCCTTTGCTGGGTGTTGTAAGGCTGTGCTGGGCAGGGGAAACTACTACAACCTGCAGGCCAGACACTGTTCCCTGCTGAGCCAGGGAAGAGGTCTGAGCAGGACTCAGCTCTCCTGCAGAGACCGCAGGGGAGGAGCCACCGCCTGCTGCACTGAGACCCCTGGAGCTCTGCAAGGGACACCAGCAGCAGGGACAGCCCACAGCTCCTGTGCCGGGGACACAGACACAGCCCTGCTTTCTGAGACACCTAGACAGGGGCAGTGCACGCAGGCTCCTCAGTATACAGTGGACAAGTTATATACTGTGTAAATCAGTTCTTGATGGTTTATTACTTGTAGTATCAATGTATTTATTCATTGGTTCCTTATTTATTATGGGTAATTTGTATAACTTCCCCTAGTGTAATGTATATCAAAGAAGCATTAACCCTTAGCCACCATCACCAGGTCATGCAGTATAATATTTATTTTATTTCATTGGTTATATATTACCTTGTAAATAATTAAATACTGTAAATAGTTTTAGAACAGTCTGCAAGGTTGTTTGATTGTAAGGGGAAGCTCTTTGCTTGGGGATCCTGCAGCAGTTACCCAGGGAGCTGGGTGGGGCCACTAGCTACTGGGTACTCCAAGATCCCACTATACAGGTGAGGATGCAGGTAGTGTTGCACCCAGGGTTACACGTATAATACTTGCATAGAGCCTGACAAAATGAATCTGTATTGTGTGAACTATTTATCGTGACTGTGCCAGCATACTCACTTTTTCCAATCTTTAACTCCCTCTTGGGAAGCAGAACAAAATAATGACTGTTTGGCATGCATCACCAGGGACCAGCATGAAGTAATGAAACTTCTCCCCCATGGTGATGTTCTTAAAGCACACAGTTCTTATATTTAACAAATTGTTCCTTTATTTAAGGGTTATATCACAGAAACCAGAGCCTGAGGTTAACTTCAGCTTGCCACAAAATGGATGTTTTTACACAATGGTGCAACGTAAAGATACAAGACAATTTTAAATGAATTACCTTGGGTGCTGAAAACAGTGCAGTGACAGCAAGCCTGAGAAGCAGGGCAAAATAATCCACACTCAGCACTGTGCTGTTGTGGTTAGACTACACATAATCCACACTCAATGCTGTGCTTTTATGGTTAGACTACACAGACTGGGGAGGGGGTGGGAAGCCTGAGTTCTTCAATAAGTTTTTTGCCTCAGTGTTTCTAAATAAGGGTCAAGACAAGTCTCCTAACAGGTTCTTAGATGGACATCTGAGGGACACCAACCTACCAACTGTTGACACTGACCTAGTGCAGAGTCACTTGGATGGGCTGGATGTGTTTAAGTTAGCAGGCCCGGATAAGCTGCATCAGAGTACTGAAAGAATTGGTCAGTGTCATAGTGGAACCTCTAGCATGAGTGTTTGAGCGCTCGTGGCACTCAGGTCAGGTCCCAGAGGACTGGAAATCATCAGCAAAGCTAACTGCACTGTAGAACCAAGGAGGCAATACTTCCCTGCTATGTGGCACAGGTCAGCCTGCAGTTGGAGTACTGTGTACAGTTTTGGGCACCGTACTTTAAGAAGGATGTGGATAGCCTCGAGAGGGTCCAAAGGGGCCACTCATATGGTTAAGGGTTTGCTCATATGGTTAAGGCCAGGCTCTAGGAGAGACTAAGGGACCTGGATCTCTTCAGCCTCCTCAAGAGAAGGCTGAGAAGTGATCTTGTGGCCACATACAAATTCATTAGGGGGACACTGCAAGGAACCAGAGATGCTCTGTTCACCAGGGTGCCTCTTGGGGTAACAAGAAACAATTGTCACAAACTGACAGACAGCAGATTTAGGCTAGATATCAGAAAGAACTTCTTCACAGTACGGATGTCCAGAATTTGGAATGGGCTTCCAAGGGAGGTGGTACTCTCTCCTACCTTGGGGGTCTTTAAGAAAAGGCTGGATAGGCGTCTGGGGTCATCTGACCCCAGCAATCTTTCCTGCCCAGGGCAGGGGGTTGGACTTGATGAACTGTTGAGGTCCCTTCCAACCCTACCATTTACGAATCTATGAATCTACTACTGGTACACAACATAGGTAACTTAAAGGGAGGTCAAGTACCTCTGCCCTAAACTGCAGTCTACAGTGTAGATCATATACTATGTCCATTCCCATCACTGAAGTTCAATTTATTAATACACACTCTACATGAAGTCATAAATGTTTTGCAGATCTGGTCCATCAAAGTTTGCCCCCCTCCCCACCCCGGTTTGCTACTGGCAATGGGTGCATCAAGCCCAAATTGCAGTCTGCAAAATACACTAGCCTGGAGTGCACACTGGTTTTCAAGGGACAAGTAAGAGTCGTTTCGGGTCTTTTCTTCCCTCACTCTCTTAAAGCAATGTATTTTTATGCCACCATTATTTAGTTCCTGCCCTGCAGCTCTCTTTCTTAAAACTTTGATTTTACTTTATGCTTATGGGGATTGAGCCTGCTCTCACTTAAGTGAATAGCAAAACACCCACTGATTCCAGTGGAGCAGGACTAGCCTGTAGTGGGATTCCATCATCATGGCAGTAACAGAAAGTCAATTAATTTTTAAAAGGTTGAGGTGCTGGATAGAGACAAAATATGAGCAATCACATGAATCTTGCAGTCCTCAGTGAAATCAAAGATGTCTGCATAACTTGCTTTTCCCATTAGGTTTATTTCCACATGGCTTTGCTCCTTCAGGTTCCAGGCACGATTAAAAACTGTAGTGCCAAAATACCATGAGAAAGCCTGCTCCTGCAAAATTTCTGGCTTTACCAGAAGAAGGAAAATCTCATGAAAGAATCTGCTCATTTTTTCTTTCCAGCCCTGCTTGGCAAGGTAAAAGGTAGATTGAGGTTCCATTTGAAAGTTTTGAACCCTTTTTGAACTTTTCTTTAGTTCTCCATAACTGTAAATATTTAGAACTCTGTGAATCTCTGTTATGTCAGCTGTGTTGTTCTTTCTATTGTCATAAAAATTATAAAACTTATAAAACCCACAGATGATGAAGTTATTATCAATCTACTATTTAAAATTAGCATAATTTATAATATGCTAGTAACAGAGGTTCAAACAAATATAGAGTCCCATTGTGTTAGGTGCTATATAAATGCATCATAAAAGAAACTTCCAGTCTGGAACAATTTACAGTTTAACCAGAAAAGGGGTGGGGGAGAACTTTCCATCTATAACATATGATTAAAGGTAGATTATGTGATTTGCCAAAGGTCACACAGGAAGTTAGTGGCAGAGCCACAAATTAACATAATCTCCTGAGTTCAGGTCTAATGCTTTAACTTCAAGACCATCATCCTCTTTCTCAAAGAAGAAGCCAGGCATGGGGAGATGCCGATTTGAAAACTGAAACATTTTTTAAAAAACAGCTTCTGAAGGAGCTGTTGGGGACTGAATCCAGCTCATTTCAGCGGCAAAAACTTGCCGCTCTCCAGTTCTGTGCTGGGGGTCGCAAACAGAGTCTACCCAAAAGTGACAGTTTTAGTGCTTAGGAGAACTCAAAAACTTAATTCTCAAGCCTACAAGTGCACCTAACCTGATGGAAGAAAAAGGTGGATTTTATTTCATGTGCTTTATGATTTTCTTGCATTGCAAGTTTTTATTGGAGCTGCTGAAAAAAAGGAAAGAAAAAGAGCAGTTTGCTGACTCAGTGTGGCTCCCACATAAGCCAGTTTTTTCCCATACTTCTGTGGTTGAGCACAGGAATTTGTCTATAACTTCATTGTCAATTACTGAAAACCATGTTGTTTTGTTCCTTTTATAAATTGCTATAATAAACTGTTGTAATCCAATTGAAATAGTAATGTGATTCCCATTAAAGGCTCACTTCTTTCAAAGTTTTCAAAGCAGTAAACAAAGTTGACTGCTTAGAGTGAACTACAGAAATACAGTCCAGTCAATCTTTATGTTAATCAAACACAAGAAGTCCATGCTGTTTCCAGTATATATTTTATAGCTAAGACTTATAGCCAGTGGCAACGTGGTAGGCTGAAGTTCCTTGGGCTCTGGTATTTACCAAGGAGGACATGGCTACAGTTTTGAAAAACATGAGCTCCCTAGGGAGGACGTGTGGGGCACTGCACTGCCTCAGGGGGAATTCATAGAGCCAAGGAATATATTTCTGACAGCACTAGAAAGATGCCCCATGCAAAGTCCATTAGTCAGAACAAACACATCTCTGTTTTGCATGATGCAAATGGATTCTAAGGGCACATTACTGCCGTCTCATAAAAAGGGTGCTCTTTGTGACAGAAATTTCTTAGCATACTGCATACTACAGCTAAATCAGAGAGCCCCTGCCCCCCCAACACAATATCTCTGTTGTATTACTATGGCTAATGTGTGACATTGCAAGAGACAAAAGCTGATGAGAGACAATTGGGACTATCTTCACTAAACAGTAAGTGGGATTATCTTCTTTAAGGTTGTTATTAGTATTACTCTCTCATAACTCATAGAGTGGAACCCAACTGTCTGGCCTTTGCAATTTGAAGGGTGTTTAGAGAGTTAGTGAGCCAGCAGAGGCAAAAAGAGTTCTATAGTGTGGCCTGCAGAAGGGAAGAAGAATGTAAGTGGATCCAAGAATCTACCATTTTGCCTTGATCCAAGCATTCAGATAAAGCCTGGCTGATGCATCTTGTGTAGATTACAATCCAAAACATCCAAGTTCAGCCTCTTAGACTTCCTAAGGCATCTTGAGCAAGTTTTTACTTTATCTTTGTCTGAGTTTCTTTTAAGTAAAATAGCAATCTTTTCTCCCACCTCTTTCCTGTTTCATCCCATTAGATTACAAATTCTTTGGAGCCAGGAGAGCCTGTTACTATGTGCATGGATCACATTTAGCATAATGGATCCCAAACCGATGTTCAGACTCTTAAAGGCTACTATAAGATAGTCCCAAACAAACAACAATAATAATAATACACTTATCAAGCTGTACTTCTGCATCAAGTTGGAGTCTAACTACAACTCAGTACAACCTGGGTATAATCCTTTGACTTAAGTTTGCCATTGCATCTCTCAAAGTATTCTTGTTCTTTTAATGTGAGTCTCCTGAAAAAAAATGAAATCTGCCTTCAGCAAACATGATTTGATTTTTTATGGATTAGATAGCAAAGACTTGTGTCTTCACAATGTGTTTTCTCCCCTGGGTTTCATTCTTGCTACCAAATGACAGAGTTGGAGGCCAGAGGTAACATATTGCTGAACTAGCATGGCTTTGAGAGACTGGTAATGTGCCTGTCACATACTTATCTGTGAAGAAAATAAGTTACCTTTTGAACTAGTTTCATTACTGAAGTGTATCCAATGCCAAACCAGCCAATTCCTCTCACCACCCATTAACTGACAGAGCTGCTGTTGTATTCTGCTATCATTGTGATCAGTGAGGACAGTGCATTTCAAAAGTAACTCCTACAAGGACATGGCAGCATCAGTCCTTCAACCTCCAGCAATGCAACATAGTATCAAGAAGCACCACCAAAGACAAGTCATCCACCCAAGAATGATGTACAGGTATTCAGCAACGACTATTTACCTGACAATGAGTGGACCACAAAAAGATTAAGCCATAGATCACTCAAATCCAATAAGTTCAGATAGATACTTTGGTACATACAGTATATTTTATTAGGCTTTAAAAATGCATAGGTTCCAAACTGATAGTTCTGGAGTCTAAAGCCCTTTCTTTATGGGAGACAACAGATACTGCATAGGCCCTGACAGTTCAAGCTTCACGTCAACATTTTTACCACCGTGCCCCATGGCTGCCTGTTTCGGACAAACATAGTAAACAGAATGATACTTATAAATGTTAAGGTAGTTCAATTGCTTTGTCTTGTTCCATTCTGTTTTTCTGATAACACTGTTGATAAGGTGTCATTTCCACTGATGATAGTGGCATCTTTGATGTAGACTTCCATCTAGAAGGAGATGGCCCAAGACCATTAACTTATTTAATACAATCTGCCAGAGAGAGCTAACAGGCTTTCTTTCAATATTAAACAGTAGCTATGTAATCTTAAATTCATATGGGCTGAGATTTTAAGTTTTGCACCATGGTGCCTGCTGGCAGATAGGCCAAATCTGTACACAACTCAGTCTCAGCTGGCTAACTAGAGCAAAAGGAAGTTATCGGACTGTTAGGTCAGCAAACTGTAAGGAAGGTTACATCCCTTTTACATAATTCACTGCAGATGGCAGGAAACCCCTCTTTTACCCATACATTTTTATTTCCTTTTTAAGGAAGTTTAGTCACCATCCTTTCCCCTCTCTCATCATTCCACATACCCCTCACAACCAAACACACACATTCACACTCATGCATGCACACTCACACAGACACAGGGGCACTCTCTTTCATTCTCTCTCTTTCCCTCTTCCCCACCTCTCCCTCTCTCCACCTTCCGTAGTGTTGTCTGTTTTCTTAATTTAGATTTTAACCACTTGGGCCTGTCACTGGAAATATAAACAGACTGTGACTGTAAGACTGTGCAGTTGAATATAAAATTCTGATGTCATATGGCTGTTATGCCTTTTGTTTACTTTAATCATGACAGATCCTAATCCTGTCAAAATAATGCAAGATTGATGAAAATGTGTGCTACAGAATCAATTATATTTCCTCAGGTTGGTTATTCCTTTTTAAGCAGAGTAAGGATGAACTGTAGTCACTCTGTTTCTGTTGTTTAGGATAGTATGGAGTAACAAAATATGGAAATGTAATTAAGGTATGTTAGTGTAATGAAAACCTAATTCCTATTTTCTCTTTTAAGACTCTGTACATACCGCATCTGCAGTTACCAAACTGGGGATCCAAGCATACAGGATACTCTAAATTGTTCTCTCTATGTGGATACTGATAACTTCAATAATTCTCCATAATGCAACTTAATGGACTCATTCTAAAACACCTGCCTCCAGAGCAGTACATCAAAGAGACTCAGACCCCACCGGAACTCTGATTCCATTGTGGACAGGTCATCAAAGCAGGAAGTGGTGAAGATCTTACAGAGGAAATTGTTTTTGAGGGGGAGCACCAAAAGGAGAGAAAGGGTCTGCAATTTGTGAAATGAACTGATACATATATTTAGCCTAGAAAGCAGAAATAGCTACTCCAGATTTGGAAAAATTCAGCAGTAGGAAAGTAGGGTAAGGTCCAGTTCCGCAGGACATTAGCATGTTATGCCAGGTGAGAGACAGGGTTTACAAAGCACTATAGAGATATTTTCGCCCATGAAGGCAAGCTACTTTCTTTTGATTTTTCTTGCTGTTGTTGTTTCTTGTTCATCTTTCTGTCCCTTTTAGAGATCTGCTATGGCTCTGCCTTCCAAGAAGCATAAAACTTGACAGTCATTCGTGGCTACATGAGGTCATGCTGCACACTACACTACTGTCTGAGTACTCCTTGAGCTACTTAAACTCAGGAAGAAAAGCAAAGTAGTTATCCTTAACCTTACTAAGAGGAAGGAATACAAGGGATGATGGACAGAAAAAGGAGAATACTGGAGAAAGAGGGCTTACCCTGCAACTGCAGTGAAGTGTAGGAGGCTCAGACCATTAAGGGGAAGAGGAAGGAAGTCTAGCTTGTGAAGGATAACAAATCTATAAAGAGATAAAAGCATGGGCACCTACCCATGTCTTCATCCCTCTTCAAACCTCTTCAAGTCCTCCCTAAGGAGCTGCTAAAAACAACCTGAACAAATAGGAATGTAGGCACTTGAGAGCCCCCAGCATATAGAACAACACTCAGCTTTTGAAAGCACAACCCAGAATGCATACCCCATTTTGGTTCAGGGTGGTAGTCGTCCAGAGAGGAAAGGTTATGCAGCGATCAGAGGATTATCTACACCCAGATCACCTATGTAAATTCTTTCTGGATTGGACTCTCATTCACTGAAGCCCTAAAGTAAATTAGTCTGCTTCCTTTCTCTGCATCTTCTATATATTTGTATCATTCTCTATTTCTTTCCATTATTTCTGTGATGCAACAATGTTAGTCAAAAGAGAAGCTGAGAAACGGAAGTAAGAATGAAAAGACATAACATTTTCTTATACGGGGACTGGAATCTACTGTGGGTTGTAGGCAGAGCCACTGCCAGCATGACACGTCATCAAAAGGAGAATGGAGAAATAGCAGCTATGTGAGAGAACAAAACTGCATCCATTTCTGGTGCCTGTAACTAAAACAGATGTTCATGAATTGGAGACGTTTAGGAAAGAACCACAAAAACCATTAAAGCACTAGAAAAACCTGCATCATGGTGTGATAAGAGATCCTAAAATAAGAGAAAGTTGAGAGTGACTTACAAATTGTAATGATCTATACTGCATACACAAATTTGATAACAGAGGGCTCTTCAATTTATATATTAAAGTCATAACAAGATGAAGTCACTAGAAGCTGAAACCAGACAAATTTAGACATAAATGAGTTAAAAATCATGAACAGTTAAATGAGATAAAAACCTTTATCTATGAGAATAATCCACTGGAACCGCTTCCTATGGGTCAGAGTTGATTCACCTGCACTGTAAATTTAAAATCAAGTTTGATTTTTATATATTTTTTAAGACATGCTCTTGTTCAGCTCTGTTAGCAGTCTGACTAGCTAGGGAAAGCCTTTCTACTTAATCCACAGTGAGACTGCCACCCCAAATTAGGCAAGTGTGAATCACAAATATGCAGAATAGATGGAGAAAGGTCTGAAAAGGAATGGAGCATTAGTTATTGACTGTTTCTAAAACAGTATGTGTGCTTGTACCTCCAGAAGCCTGCTTTTCAATCTTTGGTCTCAGTCAAGACAAAAAGTATTATATTTACACCTTCAGTCTTGATTCAGAAAAGACCAAAAGAATGACACTTCTTAGAAATTGTAAATAGCTATATTTAATGCAGCAGTGTGTTAGAAAGCACAAGATTCAGTAGGTGGTTTACATAGCCAATACTCCTACTGATATAAAATGGGCATATTAGCTGTACAATTTTGTATGAGGCTTCCTTCACAGGAGTAGCACCAAAACTATATTTATGCAGCATCTTTCACCTGGGATCTCGAAATACTTCATAAGCTGCATACATATGGCACTTTTTGTATACAGCCACCTGGAGGATGGTGGTTATCAATAATGGCTAACTATGAGTACAAAGCACTGTGTTTTCTAGGGCTCCCAACTAAAATGGAACCACTTGAGTTTTTCTCTTTGTCATGCAAACAACTAACATAGAGCATATATCCTTCCAAGGGTGCAACACATTTGACTTGAGCTTAAATAATTAACCATGATTGTTCATATCATCAAAATGAACTGGTCTTTTGAGGTTTGTCAGTCACCTGTTTTAATGCTGAGAAGGGTATATATAAAAATCTAGGGAGAGCTTCTGAGGTAAAAAATTGGGGAGGGGGAGGAGGAAAGGGAAGCAGAAGCAGCTGTCTGGGGGAGGCAGAATTTGAAAATCTGACCCCTATGATTCCATCTAAAAATGAAGAACTAGTTGAAACTGGCTGCTTGCAGCATCAAAATTGTAATGTATGGATTGTTTCTTTTTACAGAAGCTTAATAGACAGGAAGTAGGGTTGCCAACTCCATTTGAATCTATTCTGGGAGGTTTCCGGAAAGCCAACGTGCCCACGACACAATGTGAATGTGCCCACACGCTTGTCTATATCAGTTATGGATTACAGTGCGTAGACTTTACATCAGGAAGGCAAATACACATTGCTATTACATTTTAAAAACACACTGGAGTACTGTATAAACTAGATTCAAATTTAGGATTTATTTTAATTAATGCCCTATCATTTATCTCCCAGTTGACTTTCAGCAGTCTCCTGGAGATTCATATCTAATTCTTGGAGACTCCAGGGCAATCCTAGAGGGTTGGAAACCCTAACAGGAAGGCTTTTAAAATGCAAACCCCAGTGCTGTGGTTATGACTTAAAATTTAAAAGTAAGTTTTGGTTTTGGTTTCTTTTCCATTTATTTCTCCCTGCTAGCCCCTTTCCTGCTCACAAGAGGCAGAGAAAGTAGAATGTATAGGTGCCCTGCTTCTCCTCAGGAACGTATCTTTACCCACTATTTATTTCCTCTTGTTTTACCTAACTTATCAGGAGCTTCTTTCAAAAGATCTAAGATTCACTGACTGCCTTGAGATACTCCCATACTGGCTACTTATGCAGACTGAATTGTGTCAATTCAATGATTTGACCTGGAGACCCTTTTACTCATCGTGAGTCCTGGTTCATCCATCAGATATGGGGTATACCTACACCATGTAGGGGTAGCATGTTCTAGCCTTACTCACTTGCTCCTCCTACTCACATACTCCAAACCTGGAAGCAGTGGGTAAGGCTGTTCCATTGGTGTCCGCAGCAGCTATTTTTTAGCAAGTTAGAAGTTTGGAGAGTAGCAGCAGAGAGATGCCCTGGAGGGTAGCAGCAAATTATTTTCCAGGTTTGGAGTGTGTGAGCAGGAATGGGTATGCAAGGCATGCAGAGAACAGCCCAACAGGCTTTTGCTGTGGAGCCGAAATACTTTGAGAAATCATTTACAGGCTTTTTCTTTATGATTCTGCAAGACACTTAGCATCTGCATATGTTTTGTACTCAGAGGTATCAGTCAACAAACCTAGATCGTACAGCTAGTGACATTTATTACTAAGACACAAACATTATGACACAACTCAGAACCAGCACATGCTAGAACCAGAACTTCCCACCAGATATGGAAACCATTTTTGCCTCATAAAAGTGATATAAAACAATATTTCCCTAAAAAAATTAGTGTAACTGTCTGCATCTACATGAGAAGCTGACTGAGCAGTAGCCCATGACTACAACATAGTAGCATCATGTGACAGACAGCATGACACAAGGCTACTGCACAGTAGTCCCTAGCTACCACGCAGTCAGCATCACAAAAAAGCCATTCAGACCACTACGCAAGTGTTTATTTATACAAGTACTCAATGACTGTGCAAGTGGCATCTTGTATAGGCATACCAACTGAAGCTAGTCTTCTTGGGTCAAGTTTGAGTAGTTAACTGAAACAACTGTTTAAGTAGTACACAAACAATACTTTTTGAGTACTGTAGTATTGTTGAGCATAAGTAGTACTTGAGGCAAAATTATCTCAGATTCTGACCCAGGGGCCAGGTAAAGTTATGTGGTATTCAGGTCTTTCTGTCTATTTATGTGACTAGGGACAGAAATTGGGCTAGAATGTGGGACAGAAATAGGGACAGAATGTGGCTAGGGACAGAAATTACACATAAACCAATATAAGTGATCAGAAACCAGTTCAAATCTGTAACACAGCAGAAGTTCAAAGCACACAAACGGCCTTCAAAATGGCAAAAACTGATTTAAGATAAACCTGGAGATGTAGTGTCAGACTTAACTGATTTAGGCTAAATCAATTTACTGAACTTCTGTCTCAGATCCCCTCCAGATTTGTTAACTCACAGTCTCCCAGATTCCCAGGATGCTCTGCCCCTCCCCTGTAAACCCTTCTTAGAGGTGCATAGGCTAGATTTCACCCAAGCTGTCTGTGCCAGGCAGCAAGAAGCCATGTTCTAGTGGTCCCCAGCTCCTGGCCTGGGCCACTGCAGGCATCTGGCTGCATTTCCAGAATCAAAAATGAATGTCTGTTCCCTTGTTTATTGGTTCAATCTATGCAGTTTAGACTAACTTGCAAACATTAAATAGGGTTGGCCACAGGCTTTTTGACTGTCTGTATTTACCCTGTCTATAAACTAAATAATGGACTAAGTATTGGGGAAGTCTTTGCTAATGGAAAGGATCAGTTAACTGTAGAATAGCCTTCTAAGAAAAACCATCCCCTCTCTTGAATTGTTTACATTAGACTGGAAATGGTGTATGGAAATACATTTGTAAGTAAAACCAGGTGAGTAAGACAACACATTTCTAGGGATAGTTGGTAACATTTTTAAATGAATGTATTTCAGTCTTGCCCATTTTACATAGAGTTTAGAGAAAATCTACTTAACTAGCACAAATGTTCATGGACCGTGAAGGCTAGTATTTGTACTTTGAGAAACAATGCCATATGACTTCCCTTAACTCATTATAACTAAGCAACCCATTTTGACATTTAGAATCTTGCAGTCAATTCATGGGATTAAAATATTCCAGATTATAATTCTCAAAATAACAAATAAACTGCAGAAATCTTTTTGATTATGGATAGAAAGGAGCCTAAATTCGTCAAACAGAATATTGTCTGCATGCTAATCCTTCTCTACCTCTACCTAGATGGGACTGTCAAGCCTACATTGACAGAAAGAGTTGATGACTACATGTACTAATATTGCCTGTTATATTCTGTGAGATATTGCCTGTATAATTTGTGAGAGTTGGATCACCTCCAAATCTAAATTACATCAGCAAGGCAGGAGTTAAATTAAGTGAGTTCGACATTTTGTTTCTGGGAGACATACAAAATGTTAGTTTTTATTGCTTGCATCCAAATTTTGTTATTCAACCCAGCAGAATCCTCTCAAGAAGGAATTGGGAATCACAGTAGATTCATGGAATTTATCAGTTTTACAAGCTAGGAAAACATTTATAACTACTCATCCAACCATTGGTTGGTGTATTTGTCAATCTATTATATGGAATTCTGTATTAATGGTCATAAGCACTGGGCATCTGGCCCTCCTTCTTAAGAACTCTAATTTTAACTATTCAGTTCCATGGTGCTTTGGCTTTGTGCCTTATTATAACCACATCACTCAAAATGTAGGATAAACATCCAGAGATGTACTGTTTGTTGTCTTGGGCTTTGGACAGAAGTTACACATAAACCGGTTTCAGTGATCAGAAACTGGTTTAAACCTGTAACAGAACACATGTTCAGTGCACATAAACCAGTTTCAAAATGGCTGAAACTGGTTTAAGATAAACCTGGTTGAATGTAGTATCAGATTTAACTGATTTGGGTCAAACGGGTTTATGGAACTTGTGTCCCAGACCCCTTCCTGATTTAAGTTAAATCAGAGCCCTCAGCATCCCAGCATGCTTTTCATCCTGGGCTGGGCTGGGCTGTCAGAGAGCAGGGTTGGCCCCACTCCTCTCCTCTGTAGCTGGAGCTCCAGATGGCTGAGAAGGACTGCAGGCACAGCAGCATCTGCCTGGCTTCCCCCCACCACACACCCCTTCACCACTCACTGCTCAAATAAGGATCCCCACTCCTCTCTCCCACAGCACGGGCCTCAGTGGCATGGACCATAGTCGCCATCTGGTCACAGTCACACCACCCCCATGCTGGCTAATGCTGAGAGGTATCTATGTGTGTTTGTGTCTCCAATTTCACAGGAACAAAGGCAGGCAGAACGGTATCTGCTTAGGGTTTTTTGGAACTAATCATCAGGTCATCTGGTAATATCCTTCCATTCTTCCTTAAAAATGCCTTAGGAAACACTGTTTAAGAAGACCTTGAACTAATAAGAGAGAGGCTTTTGTTTTCTTGATGGGCTGATAAGGTTTTGTGTTCTGATAAGCTCCCTGCTGGCTGCTAGCTTGTTTCAAAGGCTGCAATCTAACAGTGTTCAAGATGGGACAGAGAGAGGTGTGAGAAATGAACCAGTCTGCAGTACATGAGACCTGTGAGTGCCATCAGTTTGCTGCAGACAGTATAAAGAGCCAGGGAGAGGGAGATTGAAAAGCTCAGTATCATCAACAGATGCATGCACTCCATACAAGCACTCCTGCCTCCCACCCCACATTTGCCTCAGAGTGCTAGCCAGGGTCTGGGGTCTGTAACACTCCTGCCACTTGAGCAGTGAGGGGGGAAAGAAAGCCTGGTGAGGGCTGCTTCCTCCTTTCCCTCCAGGTACACCCTGGCTGGGAACTGTGCAGGCCAGGGTTGGGGTTTAAACCTCTCCGTAATCAAAGTGTCATGCTGGAGCCTGGCCACACACCCCCTCAGCTCAGCACTGTGGAAGAGAAGGAAGTGCTGCTCACTTCCTTCACCCCCCAGCTTCTAGTCTAAGCCACTGAAGGCATGTGCTTGAATTTCCTGAATCAAAAGTGAATGTTTATCCACTCGCAAATTAGTTCAATCTGTGCAGGTTAGACTAACTTGCTAACCTTGAATCAATTTAGGGTCAGGCTTTTTGAATGCCTGTCCCTAGCCTTGTGTTAAAGAATGTATTCTGTAGAGGTGATGGCTTGACAGTGAAGAATGAATTAAGGCTCTTGGAGACATGACCGATTAGTGCCTCCTGTGACTGGGGGGGCACCATGGCGGGGAATGGGGACTGCCCGCAGTCACCATTGGCAATGTTGGCAGTGGGGGAGGGTGGAGCATGGCGAGTGGCAGATGGTGAGTGGGGACTGCCTGCAGCTGCCATCCATGCTGTCAGTGGCAGTGAATGGAAACCACCTGCAGCCACCAGAGGCTGCATCAGCAACAAGGTGAGGGACAGTGACCACCCACAGAAGGTGGTGGTAGCTTCGAGGGTAGCCAGTCTCAGGAGGGGCAGGTACTCCACTGTTCCCCCTCTATGCATTGCCTATGGTTGGAGATGAGGGGAGAAAAAAAATATAAGTGAAAACAGCTAGACAAGATAAAACTGGAAGAAGATTCAGTCTGGGAAATGTACCACACCTAAATGCAGGGTTATCAGATTTGGTTCCTTCAAAGCTTATGCAATTTCTCACAGTACTGTTTTTTCTATGTCCTATTACTTCTATTTTCTATCTAAAGTCTATACCAATCCACCTCAGCTCCTGTAACAGTAAAATTCAGTAGAGGCTGTATAAGATTTTGGAAAGCAGATATTCTGGATCAAGGGCAGAGATGTTTATAAGAACAACTGGATATAGAAATGGCATCTTGAAAAAGAAAAATCTGTCAGGAGGAGGAAGAGAATAAGGAAGGAGTTGTGAGAGAGCATTATGTGAGCATGAATGAGAGCATATGTAGAGAGCAGGGGGTCGAGAGACAGGGTAAGTAAGAAACTAGAAAAGCTTGCAGTATGTGCTACAGATTCTTAGAGGACACGTGAGTGCAAGCTGACAGCAGCTTTCCTAAGGCTGGCAGTCTGAACACAGGGCAAAGCCCAACCCCCCAGTGAAATCAGTGGCATTCTTTCCACTGACTTAAATGGGAATTGGGTAGGACACTTAATGAGGTAACCTTTGGAGAATGCTATATGCTGCCCTCTCCACATCTTCTGGCTTCAGGAACACATATCACTTATACCATTTGAGAGGCTTCAGGCAGCAGCCATTTTCCCTCAGCATCTCCTATCCCCATTCCTCATATTTCCCAGACTCTTATCTCCACAGCTTCTGGTCTTGATCCTTGACAACCAGCAAATGTATTAGGAGATTCAGGGGAGGAGATCTGGGGCAGAAAGAGAAAACAGCTTAAGAAGTGTTTGGAAAAGAGAGATTTTCACATGAGATAACACAAGGAAATGTGTTAAAATTCATGGAAGTGAAGCATTCCAGAAATAATGATGAAATGCTGCCCCTCTGTCTCTAGATCTGTCACTTAAGGAATTCCACAAAGATAAATGTTCTCTCTGGTCTTATTCAACATCTATGTGCAGTCCTTGAGCAAATGGACAATGAAATGGACAAGAAATGGGCAGATATAGAGCACATAGCTCTACCAACTCATCACCAAATATCACCACCAAAATAGCTCCATCTTCAAAAGAGATCAAATCATGGTTGAAGATGAAGCAGACATTATGCTGATAGACAGGGCAAATCACTTTGAGAGTCTGCTGTTTCCTTTGGTTGAAGGCATACATGCACAATTAGGCAGTTTAGTCCATACTTTAAGAGAGTTTCTGGATTCTTTGACCATACTATAAGCTCTTATGCATAACGTGTAATGACTAAAAGGCTCCATTCCATTCTGGCAAATGGCTTTAGTTATACACATCTTTATTATCTTCTGTCTGGACACATATGGAATATAGCTGGGTCCGAAGCCTTCACCCCAGCAAAACTCCAGCTACTACAGAACACTGCAGCACATTGTCTCAGCAATACCAGCTACTGTGAGAACATCGTATCTGTCCTCTGCTCTGCACACTGGCTTTATGCAGCATAAGGAATCAAATTTAAGGTCTCAATCCTTTATTTTCAAGATTCTGAATGTCCTGAGTCCTGCATATCATGCTTTAACTATGGGACAAGGACTATAGTTTGCGGCTTGCCTATTTTTCATAGCTAAACTTTCTGTGCATGACAGACAAAGCTTTTTCCAATTGTGGACTTGTCCAAGATTGCGGAATGAACTCCTCTAGGAACTAAGGACTATCAAAACCCTCACCCATTTTCCCTCCAAGTATAAGGTACACTGCTATATTGAACTGTTAGGGAGGAAAAACCTACAAAAAGTAAATATATACCCTACATACAACTCTTCTTTGGCACAGATTATGAATAAACCAAATCAAATGTACCAAACCAAGTCAAATGTAATGAATGACATGAATATTCTCAGATACTGTCAGCAGTATAAAAACGTATATTTTTTTTTCATCAGATTCATTACATTACATTCCTTTCATTTCAAAGAGTATTGCTCGGGCATGCAGGGATGAAGTTAAGGAGGCCAAAGCTCAATTGGAGTTGCAGGTAGCAAGGGATGTGAAATGTAATAAAAATGGTTTCTACAGGTATGCCAGCAACAAGAGAATGATCAAGGAAAGTGTGGGCCCTTTACTAAATGGGGGAGGCAACCTAGTGACAGAGGATGCAGAAAAGGCTGAAGTTCTCAATGCCTTTTTCAACCTCAGTCTTCACAGGCAAGGTCAGGTCCCAGACTACTGCTCTTGGCAACACAGTTTGGGGAGCAGGTAAGTAGCCAACAGTGGCAAAAGAACAGGTTAGGGACTATTTAGAAAATCTGGATGTGTACAAGTCCATGGGGCTGAATGGGATACAACTGACAGTGCTGAAGGAGTTGGCTGATGTGACTGCAGAGTTACTGG
This sequence comes from Caiman crocodilus, assembly GCA_030014935.1. Lineage (NCBI taxonomy): Eukaryota > Metazoa > Chordata > Crocodylia > Alligatoridae > Caiman > Caiman crocodilus. Next base: position 47,020,142 of record JAGPOW010002742.1, read on the forward strand.
ACATCATCCTTGAAAACTCATGGCAGTTCGGAGAGGTCCTAGACAATTGGAAATGGGCAAATATATTGTCCATCTTTAAGAAGGGAAGAAGAAAGATCTAGGGAACTACAAGGTAGTCAGCCTCACCTCAGTCCCTAGAAAAATCATGAGGCAGGTCCTCAAGGAATCCATTTCTAAGCACTTGGAGAAGGAGGTGATTAGAAACAGTGAGCATGGTTTCACCAAGGGCACATCATGCCTGACCAACCTGATTGCCTTCTATGATGAAATGACTGGTTCTGTGGATGTGAGGAGACCAGTGGATGTGATATACCCTGGATGTGTATACACATGTTCTGGGAGTGGAGTGGGAGGGAACTTTAATTAGAGTGGCTCTGAGTGCCGCTCTAATTAAAGCGCCCAGAGCATCTGGTGTATCAGCATGCCTGTGCTTCAAAATGGCAGCAAGAGCACTTTGTCTAAACCTTCTTGATGCACAAGACACTGGAGGCTGGTACATGAGATGCCTGAAGCATCTTGTATATCAGCATCCCCAGGCTTCAAAATGACTGCAGGGGTACTTTATATAAAGCTCATCAAACAAGCTTTAGATAAAGAACCCCTGCCACCATTCTGAAGCATGTGGACACTGATACACGAAATGCTGGAGTCTGCTGGAGTGTGGTAATTACCATGCTCCAGCAGACTCGATTAATCACTGTAAAAGTAATTACAGCATGTCAGAGCAACCTTGCTGCTCATGTGTAGGCACCCCTTGACTTTATTAAGGTTTTGGATACAGTCTTCCACAACATTCTTACAAGCAAGCTCTGGGTTGAATGAATGGATAGAAGGTGGACAGAAAATTGGCTGGATGAGAGGATAGTAGTCAATGGCCCAATGTCTAATTGGCAGCTGGTATTAAGTAAAGTGCCTCAAGGGTCAGTCCTGGGGCTGGTTCTGTTCAATATTTTCATTAACAACCTGGAAGATGGGGGTTGGGCCTTGCCCTGTGTTCAGACTGCCAACCTTAGGAAAGCTGCTGTCAGCTTGCACTCACTTGTCCTCTAAGAATCTGTAGCACATACTGCAAGTTTGCAGATGACACCAAGCTGTGGGGAGTAGTAGATATGCTGGTAGGTAGGGATAGGATTCAGAGAGAAATTCAGATTTCAAAAGAAATCTCGTGAGGTTCAATAAGGACAAGTGCAAAATCCTGCACATAAGGTGGAACAATCCCATGCACCAGTACAGACTGGGGACCAACTGGCTAAGCAGCAGCTCAGCAGAAAAAGACCTGGGGGTTACACTGGACAATAAGCTGAATATGAGCCAACAGTGTGCCTTGATGTGAAGAAGGCTAACAGCATACTGGGCTGCATTGTTAGGATCTTTGCTAGCAGATTAAGAGAAGTTATTATTCACCTCTGTTTGGCACTGGTCAGGACACATGCAGAGTATTGTGTCCAGTTTTGGGCCCCCCACTACAGGAAGGATGTGGACAAATTGGAGAGAGTCCAGCAGAGGTCAGTGAGAATGGTTAGGGGGCTGGGGCACATGACTTATGAGGAGAGGCTGAGGAAACTGGGCTTATTTAGTCTAGAGAAGCAAAAACTGAGGCGGGATTTAATAGCTGCCTTAAACTCCCTGCAGGTGGTTCCAAAGAAAACTGTTCTCCGTGGTGACAGATAACAGAACAAGGAGCAATGGTCTCAAGTTGCAGCAAGGGAAGTTTAGGTTAGATCTTAGGAAAGAACTTTCTTAATTGGAGGGTAGTAAAGCACTGCAATAAGTTACCCTGAGAAGTTGAGGAATCTTCATTCCTGGAGGTTTTAAGACCCGGCTAGATAAAGCCCCTGCCTTGAGCAGGGGGTTGGACTAGATGGCCTCTTGAGGTCCCTTCCAACCCTAATTTTCTATGATTTCTATTATTACTCCTTTAGTGTAAATGGACCAGCTTTCCCATGTAAGTCTCCCTGTATTGAAGGGTTCTAAAGTGGAGCTTGATCTCAAATCATACAATTTGAAATCATGGACCAACTAAAAACAGCAGCCTTATGCTAAGTTTCCTCCTTATCTTGACCCAGATAGTAGTCAAAAAGAAGAAGGATATGGATTGCAGTTCTGCTGCAGTCTGGCTATACTCTGTTGCTAGAGCAGCCCCTTGGTGCTACAGGAATCCAGATGTGAGATTATTTTAAGTTGTTCCAGTATCTAAGCTGGCAACCAGTTGTCCCAGACTACAGAAAATGCAAAGACAGAATCAAGCATTTGGCATGTTTCTGCACCAGCAGAAATCTACTGAAATAAAAATCATGTGCAATGTACCTGACAGGCCGCATGTATGAAGACCTGCTTATTAACATTCACATACACATATAGAAGTTTAGAAGTTGTTTTGAATGTTTTGATGCTCTGGAGGGCCCAAAGTAAAAAAAAAAACAAAACAGCTGTCAGTTTCAGTTTTATAAATACTAAGTTTCTGCTGTCACCTGCTAAAAGGACATTTCCTTTGTGTTACAAAAGTTTTTGTTCTCCTCCTTCCTGTGCCTCCCCCCCTCCAAAATGGTAGTTTTAGTTCTAGTTCTCAGGTTCTAAACACCTGAGTTTTGGTACAAAATTTGCTGGACTTTCCTCACAGCTGTGATTATGATGTGATGAGTTTCAAACATTCTGCATTCCAGGACTGAATATGGGAGGATACAAATCATGTTATTTGACTCAGGCAAAAAAGAAGGAGGAAAAAAGGCAAGCCGCCAAATTTATAGGGGTCCAATCTGCATCATGGTGCTCCTGCTTCTTAATTTCTGACTCATAGTTGACACCTGTGGTGCTTACTGTAATTTTCCAGGACTCTGGCATCTACCATAACTTTTCACACTTCTCAGCTCTCCTTTCCTAAGAGAAATTTTGTATAAAAAATGAAGGGATATATAATGTCTGTTTAGGGTTCAGACCATGAACTAAAAATATAACCATTTTGTTTCCCCTCTCCTGTCCATTATTAAGAAATCTTGATTTGCTACTAGCTCTAAGTTTCAGCTGTTCTAGGAATCTCTCTTGATTTTTTCAGTTGCCAAGAAACCTGATCCACCAGATGGGTGGGAGGGCTTATTGGTTTTTTTGTCTGACATCTGGATTTCATTAGCAGACTCATGCATACTGAATCAGGAATGGGAGCTCAGACCAGAGCTGATGAGAGTTAAAACTCTTTTAGAAACAAAGAAACTTGCTTGTTCCCTCCCTACCTGCCCCAAGCCAGCAAACACACACAACATGGACCAAATTCATCTCAGAAAGTGGCCCAACTCCTTTTTATTTTTATGGAATCATATAAAAATATTTCTGGAAAGGTCCTTTGGAGGTCAATAGTCTAACCCCTGGCTCAAAGCAGTATCATGCCTGTCTACACCATTCCAGACAAGTATGTTTTTTAACCTGCTCTGAAAAACTTCAAAGGAATGAAATTCTACAACCTCTCTAGGTAGCCTGTTCCAATGCTTAGCCACCCTCATAGTTAAAAAGTTCTTCCTAATATCCATCTTAAATTTCCTTGCTACAATTTAGGGCTGTTACTTCTTCTCCTATACCCTGAAGCCATGGTCCACACAGGCTACTCTTGGATACAATGCCTTGAGTTTGTTGTGGGTAGGTCTTGCTTGACCAATCTTATTTCCTTTTGTGACCAAGTGACCTATTACCTGGACAAGGGAGAAGAGATTGTTGTCTTATATCTTGACTTTAAAAAAGCCTTCGATCTGGTATCCCATGATCACCTCTTGGCAAAACTAGCCAACTGCAGCCTCAGCTTCACCATGATCCACTGACTGGGAAATTGGCTCCATGGTATGACCCAGAGGGTGGTGGTTGACGGAAGTCAATCGTCATGGTGCTCTGTGACCAGTGGAGTCCCTCAAGGCTCTCTCCTTGGGCCAACACTATTCAACATCTTCATTAATGATGTGGACATTGGTATCAGAAACAGACTGGCCAAGTTCACTGATGACACCAAGCTCTGGGGTAAAGCATCCACACTTGAGGATAGGAGGGAAATCCAGGCTGACCTTGACAGGCTCAGGAAATAGGCAGATGAGAACCAGATGGTGTTTAACACCAAAAAATGCAAGGTTCTCTACCTTGGGAAGAAAAACCCACAGTATGCTTATAGGCTCGGCAGTGCTATGCTGGCTAACACTATGGATGAAAAGGACTTGGGGGTCATGATTGACCACAAGATGAATATGAAACTTCAATGTGGTGCTGCAGCTAGTAAAGTGAGCAAAACACTGGCTTGCATCCATAGATGCTTCTCAAGCAAATCCCAGGATGTCATTCTCTCGTTGTACTTGGCCTTGGTGAGGCCGCAGCTGGAGTACTGTGTCCAGTTTTGGGCTCAACAATTCAAAAAGGATGTGGAGAAACTTGAGAGAGTCCAGAGGAGAGTCACATGCATAATAAGAGGTCAGGAAAACAGACCTGATGATGAGAGGCTGAGAGCTATAGGACTCTTCAGCCTGGAAAAGCGCAGACTTAGGGGTGATCTGGTGGCCGCCTATAAGTTTATCAGGGGTGCTCACCAGGATCTGGGGGAACATCTGTTCACCAGAGCACCCCAGGGAATGACAAGGTCAAATGGTCACAAACTCCTTCAGGACCGTTTCAGGCTGCACATAAGGAAGAACTTCTTTATAGTCTGAGCCCCCAAGGTCTGGAATAGCCTGCCACCAGAGGTGGTTCAAGCACCTACTTTAAACACCTTCAACAGAAATTTGGATGTTTATCTTGCTGGGATCCTATGACCCCTGCTGACTTGCTGGGGCAGGGGACTGGACTCAATGATCTTCCAAGGTCCCTTCCAGCCCTAATGTCTATGAGTTGCTTCAAAAGAGAACTTTAAAAGGTTATTATTGTTGATAAAAACATTTGCAAGAACTTCACATTGAGAATGACACCTTATGTGCTTGTAACAAAAATCTCCTGTTTTCTATGTAAATGAATTTGATATAGTAAGAAGCTACCTGAAAAATTATATGTACAGTTCATTGCTCAGGAGCCTGATGTTACTGATACCAGTGAAAGGACATACTGATGTAGTTAAAAGTTTAAGGGATGGCAGTATTAGAAGAGCCCTAGCAGTCATAGTATAGCATTGCTAATCATCATAACTGCAATTACTAAATAAGAGAAATGTTAGTGTAAGCAGTACCTTCACTTCATCCCTCTATGTGATGAAATGCCAATAACAGCCCTCTACACAGTCTTTCCTGCTTCTTGCTACATCTTATCCTTTCTGATAAGGTTGATCCTTACAGATTGCATATTCATGCTGTCAAATCCTCCCCCTGAATCCCCAAAACAGACATCACTTTTGATCCTTATTCCAGTGCCAGGTTATTTACTAAAATATTCCTGTTTTCTAAAGACTCCTGATAGTTGGGGTAACTGGAGGGGAGTGGTTCAAATACATGTCTCTGGTTGGGTCACAGAGAAACGGGCTAGGAAAAAGAAGTTTACATTTGCACTTTAGAAAATGACACAGGCCTTGCATAAGAAAGAGCCCTGACAAATTACTGTGCTTGGCAGCGAACCCAGAAGTGGACCGGAAGTACTTCTGGTCCACTTCAGGGTCTGCCAGGGAGCATGCTGGGAAGCTCCCCCGTGTTTCCCCGGCTTGGAGATCAGCGGCAGAGGGACCCCGAGTGCCCCCCACAGACCCAGGAAGCACCAGTCGCCAAGCCAGGAGGGTATGGGGGGGCCCTGCACAGTCTCCAGTGGACCCAGAAGTGGACAAAAAGTGCTTCTGGTACATTTCCCAGCCTGTTGCTGAGCGCACTGGGGAACCCCTGCACTTCTGTGGGATGCTCAGCATTAATGAGTCACCTGGTACCTGGAGGTATGTATAAAAAACATATAAAGCTGTGTCTATGTCTGAATTGTCAAATCTTTTCGAATCCCTCCAAATTGTTTTGGAGGGTTCCAATTTGATTCAGAGAACTTAAAGGGTCTCCTAATTCAATTTGGATTCAGAGATTCAACCACTGAATCGGGCTGAATCTCTGATGAATCAAATCAGGGACTGAAGCTTCACACAGCCTGGTGTGTATGCATGGCAGCTGTATTGAAGAAACTAAGAAACCCCAATGGTCTGCCACATGAAGATTATGTGTAACAACAATCCCAACAGGAAAATGAAAGATATTGACACACAGATTCCAAAAAGCTCAACAAATTTTAAAAATCTATAACCTGTTCTGTACATACAGGCTTAGCTACCACTGGCATCAAACCACCTCTCATCTGGAATTAAGTGGCTGGTAATTATTACATGTGACAATTTTGAAGTGGAAAATACTGGGTACTGGGATTGATTCTCTGGTGTCCTGTGCATTGTGTAGCCACTTATAATAATGTAGAGACAGCATAAAATTCTACAAACTGAAATTAGTTGCGCTTTACACCAGTTTGTAGTGAGGTAAAAGATGTCTGAGAATCAGTCAGTCCATTGTATCAGTCAACGGAGAATCAGTCAGCAGCTCTCATGAGCCACTCTAATTAAAGTGCCTGCATTGTCTCATGTTTCAGTATGCTCGCTCTACAAAATGGCAGCAAGGGCACTTTAACTAAAACTTGTTGAATGAGCTTTAATTAAAGTGCCCCTGCTGCCATTTTGAAGCACGAAGATGCTGATACATGAGATGGGGAGGCTTTTGGACTGCGTTGGAGCACAATTAATCAAGTCTGCTCTGACAGCACATCGGAAAAATCTCCCTGCACATTTGTAAGCACCCTGTTAGCTATTCAGAATTGCTTTCTTAAAGCCAAATGATGCTAACAGGAGTCTTGTCACAGTTTTATAACCTGGCACTGAGTAAGGAAATCTGGATTCTTTTCCCAGCTGTTTCACAGGACAAATGGACAGTTTATTAAAAATCTTTCAGTGCCTCAGTTTACCTATCTGAAAAAAAATGGGGATAATATACATAATTACTTCATAGGAGTGCTAGCTAACTACAGCATGAATGTTAGATGATATTTAGATGAGCTATAAATATTAGTATGTATTAACTCCAACCAATTGACAGATCTACTTGTAAATTCACAGGAAATTGACTTGGTATTGAAAGGGTAGGTACTGTAAATTTATGGAAAGCATGATGTATGTATGTTTCATATGAAACAAAAATACTGAATTTCTATCTTATGTGCAAAATGGAATCAAGACCACTGCCTCCATAGCACAAGCAAAAATATGGCACAAATGAGGCAGTCACATTTTACTAATGTTGGAGCATTAAGACTGGGCCCTGCATTAAAAAAACACATCAAAGCAAACACAATGGTTACTCTCCTAAAACTATTTCATTTCAACTGGTAAAAAGGTAAGTATGGATGCACTGGCAGGTCTTCTGCTACATCAAGGAACCTTCAATTGATTGCAAGTCCTCTGCTGTAAAACACCATCAATTAAAAGCCATAATGTGTAACTTTTACAGGGAAAGTAGCAAATAGCAGTTATAACAAAATACACTAATTCCTGGATAATGACCAGGGAAATGTTACCTATGTAAGGTGACTTAAGATTATAAATGGTGAAGATTAAATAAACTCTTGAAGTTTTGTAATGTCACTGCCAAGAACTGGCACTTTATTCTCCGATGCATTTAATGACATCTAAAACCATTTTAACTCTCAAGTCTCACCCCTGTAATTTAATATGGCTGAAAGTTTTGTGAGCAAACCTAGACTATACAGTGCACTGTGCATGTAATCTTGCTACTCCAGATAGCATCATCTGAAATATTTCTTCAGAATCATATTACATGATGCCTCTTGTACATGAGGTACAACAGAGTGATACTTCTCTTTGAAAACAGGTTTTTCAACTACAGTTAAAATGGCCATTGTCCAAATCTGTAGGGCTCTATTTACCTCTGACAGCACAATCCAAATAATCTAGTGGAGCTTTCAGAGCATCCTCCTTTCAACATTTATTTAAAAATCCAATTAAACCAGTTACAGAGAAGGAGCCAACCCATACCACTCACATTTCCATATCACCTCAACTTCAGCAGTAGCTCTAGTTCACCTCAAAGAAAGTCAGATGGGGGAAAGGAGGCACTGGGTGGGAAATAGAAATCCTGGTGACTTGCCACCATGGGGGAATATGGAGCAAGGAAACTGAAGACAGAAGATAGTGAGGCAAAGGAAAGTACAGGAGAAAACACTAATGTAAGAGGGTGGGAGGGAAAGAAAGGAGACAGAGCATGTTTCAAGAAGTGAGAAGGCAGAGAGTACATACCACAGGGAATGCCTAGAAAAAAGGAACAGAGAAAAAAGATGCTGGACAAAGAGCTCGGTCTTGAAGGGGCTGCAGAGGAGAAAACATGTGTGGTGCCCTCTCACCTTCCAGAAAAGCACACTACCAGCCCTTGACCAGCTACTCTGTAAAACACTTATCTACACTGATCCCAATCTCAAGCCATGCCTGGATTATTTTTTTTTATTTGTGGATAGCACTAGTCAGGAACTTTCATCCTGTGAGACATTTGGAAATTAGATTATGTTCCATAATCTAATTTCTGGGACAGAAATTCAAACTACTGATAATTTAAGTAGGAAGAAAAAATTCCCCAAAGTTTTGAATTTAGAAACACTAAAACAAAGATGTGGACAACTTTGATAGAAATGAAAGAAATGCACAAAACAATTACTTATGAAAAATTCAAAACTAAAAAGCAGTATTTACAGTATTTGCCTGAAAAGTAAGCTTGAATGTAACCTTTTGTTTTGATCTCCCAAATGGAAAGTCAACATTTTCTTGAAATAAATATTCTGAAGGATGGTATCTATGGGTGTGTGTAGACAAAATGGGGGCCCTAAACTGAAGCGGTGAGTTTTAAAAAACACTGCTTCAATTTAGGGCTGATTAAACTCCTGTGTCATGCACCCCCCCCACCCCACTTACCTGCCTCTCCAGCAGGGAGGTACAGGTAAGCTGCCAGCTGGCACAGTGGTCCTTGGGTTGCTGAGTGGGGCTGTTTTTTTCCTCCATGGCAGCAGCAGCCCCCCCACCAGGTGGCACTTGCCCACAGGCACCCAGCTTGGGTGGTCCCAGGTGGCACTGTAGCCATGGAGGGAAGCACCAGGTCCCCGCATAGCTCAGGCAGGCAGGCAGGCTCTGGGTGGGGTGGAGATCAGGCTCGCTGCTTTTCTTGGGCAATGCCTGCATTCCTGGGCTGCTGTCAGGCTGCCTGCAGGGCTTCCTGCAGAGCCACAGAGCTGCATGGAACCCAGTGCTTCATTCCACGGCTGTAGCAACAGCAAAATAAAACTCCTCGAGGGAGTTTTAGCTTGCTGTGCCCCAAGTCATTTAAGGTGCATTATGCTGCTGAATTTCTGACAGTGGCTGGAATTAATGCACAATACACCACTGAGGCGTGCAAACACCAACACCATTAAAGCCGTGCAAAAGCACTTAGCCTGCTTTAAAGTGTCATGCACACAAGCCTCTCATTTCATCTACACATGAGCTACATTAACAAAGATGAGATCCCATTATCTAATGATTGACTGTGTGTATGTGTGTGCATGTGACAGACAGACAGACAAAGAGAAAAGTTTTGACCAACTTACAGATTTAGATTTTCCATTCACAGATTTAGATTTTTTGCTGTAATAAGGCTTTGCCTCTCATGCATTTTTTAAACCTTGCAATAGCTTAAGTATTATACTTAATGGCACTATTATATGGTAACCTGTTAGGAAAGATCTGGTAGAAGTTTGACCTGGTATCTTAAGAAATAGACTATTAGCACTGAGATTTAATAATTTAGTTCATTATATTTGCAAGTTACCCAAAATACACCAGAATGTGCATACAATCACATGCAGTGCTCCATTTTTAATGGAAAAATGCCCCTGGAATATTTTAGTCATGTTGGCAACTCTTTATATTTGACTTTTCCTGTCTGTATTCTAGCAGGCAGGGTATTTTAGCATCATGAGAAAGCAGGCTTGTAAAGTACCTAATGAAGTCATCGAGTCCAGCCCCCTCAACTCATGATTATCTCTGGCAAAACCATCCTAGACAGATGTTTGTCTAACCTGCTTTTGAAAATGTCCAGGATTGAGACTATAACCTCTGTGCATAGCCTGTTATAATGCTTAACCTTTATAGTGAAAATGTTTTTCCTACTGTCCAGCCTAAATTTTCTCTGCTGAAGTTTGGGGCAAATGCTCCTAGTCCAGTTCCCTATAGCCACAGTATTATCATCATCCTCTATAATCAGCCTTCAGGTACTTGAAGACTATTATCAAATTCCACCTTGATTTTCTCTTCCCCAGACTAAATAATCCTAGTTCTTTCAGCCTTTCCTCTTCAATCATGCTTCCCAGATCTTTCATAATTTTTGTCACTCTTCCCTGGAAGCTTTCTAATCTGCCCTGAATCTTTCTGGGTATGTGGGGGCCAAAACTGGACACAGCACTTCAGGTGAGGCCTCACCATTGTTGAATATAGCAGAAGAATTACTAGTAAGTTGCAAGTGACACTGCCATTAATACAACCCAAGATACTGTTGGCTTCTTTTGCAACAGGAGCACACTGGGACCCCCAGGTCCTTCTCTGCAGTACTACAGCCTAGCCAGTCATTCCTCAGTCTGTATTTGTGCATGCAGTTATTCAGCTTCATGTGCAGGACTTTGCATTTGTCCTTGTTGAATTTCACATTTCTGATTTAGGACTATTTCTCCAATTCATTCTGGATCCTAGCTCTACCCTCCAGGGTGTTTACAACTCCACCCAACTTGGTGTCATGAGCAAATTTGCTACCTGTTCAGCCATTCCTATCCTCCAAGTCATGAACGAAGATCAATAAAGATCAATAGATCTAGTTTATTTTGCCTTGATTACTCTGACATTGGATGTGTTTATATTGATAATTCAGTAGCCCACAGTACTGTTCCACAGGATCAATCTATTCTCTTTCTGGAGGAGTTTTTCTTTCTTATTCTTTCTCATCTCAGAGGCTGTTTAATAGAAGGGCATGAGCTAACTCAACTTCTCATATTGATCTCTTTTTCAGTTCAACTAAAAGCAGAGGTAGGGTGACCTGTGAACTGCTTCTAAAACAGAATTCTAACATTTTTGCCTATTCAATCTTTGATTTAGCTTTGTCTAAGTTTATACCACTTTCCAAAACAAAGAGTTCACATTATATCAATGTCAATGACTGAGACATGGTTTGAAGATATCACATCAGGAAGAGTTAATTTTCTGATGAACTTTTTGGAAACTATATCAAGAAGTATGGTAGGCAGGAAACCAGCATGAACAAAATTGACTAGAGGTGGCGGGGGCATTCTCTGTGTCCATTCACTCTTATTTATTTGCATTAAAAACCATTGTCATTTGTGAAAACAACTACAGGAGTGTCAAACATTTTATTCAAATTAAAAGGCCCCTGCTGCAGAAAAGAATATTAAGTTGACTTCTGTGAATATACTATGGAAGCACAGACTGTTTGAACTAAGACATTATCAAATTAGGATCAGCTGCTTTCTGCTTGCATATAAAACGTTGTGTGCTGGCTGCTCTGCTGAATGGTTTGAAGGCACACCATGTGCAGGTTATTCAGAATTTCAAAATACAGACATCAGTAAGTGCTCTTTGATGTTTCAGACTCTCAAATAGCTGACATTTCCTAGGGTAAAATGGATATCACAAAATCACATTCTACTGCACTGAGTTATCATAACAAGACTTTTGCAGGTTTTCATAACAAAACTAGTAATGATCTGAAAACAGTTCTATGGAAATACATGCAGCTGGTCTCTTAAACTTCCTGAGAAACCTGCAGTGCTAGGCTAAACTTAGCATTATAAGAAAAAACAAACAAGCAAAGATTTACCACAATTTTTTTCAAGCAGAGTTATTAAAGATGTAACATATAAAATTCACTTGATGCCACCAAATTTGTACAAACTTGAGATAAGTTTAGATCAAATTGAAACAGCATAATTTAGGTATAATGTGGAACAAAATGAATGTATAAGAGTGAAATTTAGTTTATAAAGAGGGAATTTGAAAGCCCCAAATCCTTCTAATTCATTAAAATGTATAAATAGAGTATAAGCCTATACATATATACAAGCATGTGTAAAAGTGTTTGCAAAGTCTGAAAATTAATCTCCTTTTTTTTCATATAGAAGGGTTGATCAGTTCATACTGTATTTTGAAGATATATGGCCAGATCTTCAACTTCTGAGAAACAGCTTAACTAGGTGGAAGTGAATGGATATATCCTAATTCATACCAGCCAAGAATCTAGCTATAATACATACAGCTAATATAATTTACTTATAGTCAGGGATCTGGATTTTCCATTTCCCATGGGAAAACAGAGAAAAATGTTGATTTCCCCTTTTACCCAAGAAAAACAGGGATTTCTCATTTTACCATAGAAACATGAAGATTTTGTACTTTTGCGAAGAGCTCTCTGTAGGCTGGCAGAGTTCCAGCCTGCAAGGGGCTGGGAGCAGGGGGACAAGGGCAGTCAGGCAGCCTGGAGAGCAGCGTCTACAGATAAGTCCGGCAGTGGAGGAGCAGGGATTGAGGCCCCCATAGGGAGGGAGTAAATTGCACAGGGCTGGAGCTGGGGCTTGGGGTCGGAATGCATGGCTGCAGGGCTCCGGCAGGGAGCAGGACAGGGCCACGGGTGGCTTGTCCAGAGCGGGGGTGGGGTTGGGGCTGGCTGCCCACCACTATGCACACTCCTGGGGTGGGGGCAAAGAAGACCTTTTCCCCTGAGATCTGTGCACAGGGTGGGGCAGGGATAGGCTGGCTACTGCTTGGACTCCAAGCCCTGCTGCCCTGTCCTGGGGCCTCCACAGCCCAGCAGGTGGGGTCCAGCATGTCAGGGCAGAGTGGGGCCAGGCAGGGAAGCTCCTTGCTGCTGCAAGGCCCATGTTGTCCTGGCAAGGTGTCCCCTGCATGTCTGGCAGCAGTAGGGACAGTGGCGTAGGGTTGTGTCCCTTGCTGCTACAGGATGGGCAGGGGTGTGCCACCAGGGCGGCGTGGAGCTCTCAGTGGCAAGTAGCCTAGCCCCACTCTGTCTGCCATGCTGGGTCCCACCTGCTGGACTGCAGAGGCCCCTGGGGAAGGGCAGGGAGCCCAAGCCTGCAGCGGGCAGCCCGCACACACCCCTGTCCCTGCCCCTGCCCCATGCACAGATTTGGTGGGCACAGATCCCCCGGCCCCCCAGGAGTACATGCAGCAGCAGGGAGCCACTCACCCCACCTGAGCCCACAGTAGGCAACCTGTACCCACCTCCCGACAGTCTCTGCTCTGGCTGTGTTGCCTGTGGGGGAGGGGGAGCCTGACTCCATCCTCCGTTATGCTGTAGCAGCCGCTGCCTCCACCGGGCAGCAGCTGAAGCTTAGGCACTGCGGTGAGGGGCAGGGGACTGAAGACCTGGGTTCCTAGTCTTGTAGCCCTGGCAGCTGAGGGCCCCCTCTGGCAGGGCTGGGGGCAGGGCAGGGGCCAGGGGGTGAGAGACACCAGCAGGGCTGGGAGGCCTGTGGGGAGGGAATGAGGGGTACCAGCAGGACTGGGGAACTGTGGTTTGGGAGTGAGGGGGCAGGAGAAGCTCTGATTTTCCATGATAAAAAACCCAAAATCAAATACCAAAATTTAGAGGTATTTAGAATTTCTTATAGTGATTGTAGGGTTCCAAACTGCTTTCAAATTGTAAATATATCAATAAAACATGGCGTTGAATAGATACCTATATGTATATATAATGATGTTTCATTTTAATTGTGGATTTTGGTGCTTTTATCAGAGGATTTGTGATTTTTTTATCAGAGAAAACCAGGATCCCTGCTTATAATTACGTTAATATTTGCTTCTTACCATATATTTAATGTGATGTAAATCCAGGCTGATTTTTTAAATGTTATAAATTATAACTTTATTATACTTTTAAATATGTGTGAGTGTGTATTTGGCTGTAAATATGAAATACATATTTATATACACATATGTGTACACATTTATATCATTGGTTCCCAACCTTGGAGTGTGGCCCAAATCAGGATGGCAAGGGTCTTCAGGAGTGTTGTGAAAAGCCTGCACACATACTCACACACGCGGCCTGGGAGTGGCAGGTGGGCAGGGCAGGACAGGGCCACTGTGCACAAAGTGAGCAATGGCGGCACCCCCAACCAGGCCTCTGGGCTGCCACCACTGCCACTGCACTCCGCTCCCAGCAGCTCCTAAAACAGCAGGTCAGGGGGTCCTGTTGGTGACCAATTTAGGGTCACAGCAAAAAAAGTTTGGGAACCACTGATCTATATGGATGTGCATATATATGAGTGTGTGAGTGTGTATGCACATTTATATATTATGCTTACACACATACACAAATATGTTATACTTAAATATTCAAACTTTCCATAACTAACAATAAGTCTTGGAAAGGTAAACAAATCTGTTAGCAAACAGAAAAGAGAACTAATTTTGTATGGAGGAGAGAACTAATTTTGGAAAATACTTTTTAATATCTGAGATAATATTAAAATACTTCTACAAAGTAAAAATGAGGGGTTTTACTGTATAAAGATATACAGGGTCACAATCAGTCTCATTTAACTGAAGTCAGTTTCATTGTACCAGGGAAAAATGTGGCCTGTTGTTTTTCTGTAAAATAAGTATCACCAACCGTCTAGTTAAGTAGAATAAAATACTACACGTTATGATGTTTCAAATACTTCTTTGTTTAAACCTTTTGTTACTTTATTGTGATCTTATGTTGTTTTCCAACCTTCAGATAGTGAGGACTTGAAACAAATCCAATCCAGACCTTTTCAACAACAAATGCCCACATTTATAGTCTCTGATGCTAAGTGATGATAAAACTATATTGGCAAGATTTTAAAGCAGGAGTTCTATGTAATAAGGACTTTTAAAATCTTGGGGTAGCATGCAATAGATATCCATATCCCTTGACCAAATAATAACCCCAGGAGTTCTGTCTGTTTAAATAATTGCAGTGCTTAAGGTGAGGAACAGACATTACACGTTTACCAGTATAAGTGTTCAGAAACCAGTCTATACCCATCTTAAGAGAACAGAAGTTCAGCACACATAGATTGGTTTAAAAATTGTGGAACCCATTTAAGATTTCCCTCCTCCACAATGAATGTGCGTTCTGTTCGCTACTATGCCGATTACAGAAAATTGTTTAACTTAGATCGATTCTTCCTTGGGCTTTTTGAATGTCTGTACCTAGCCAGAAAGGGAAGATGGAAGCGATTTCACAGTAATTTTGGGGGACCTCAAAATCCTTATAAAAGCATCAGATCATTACAAAAATAGCTTTCTGTTCTGATGCAAATGGTTCCAAGTGTAATTCCAAATTTAAAAGATCTTTGGATGTTTGAGGCATTGGAATTCAGATTTTATCTGAAATTCATTTATTCCTCAGGGATGAGGGCCATCACTTACGGTATAACTTGAAATAAGAATGAGGGCTATCACTTATGGTATAACTTGAAATAAGAATTTATATTTCCAACATATTTCCATCAGCCTACATGGAAACTGGAAAAGCAAATATGCCTTTAATGCATTTAAAACTGGGAGAAGAAAGGGAGGACAAAAAGTCTCAGAATTGTTATGCAATTTTTGTTATGTAGGAAAATCTCCATAACAAGCTCCATGTCAATATCTGTTTCTTATTAGGTGATGACATAAAAAGAAAAAAAGAATAAAATTCCATTGTGATTTACTGAATTGTAGATTGCCCAAACTAGCTTTTCTCTCTTCTCCATCCAAATTTAAATATAATTCAAATTAATATGAAGTTACTTTCTTTTTTTAAACCATTGTACCATTTGCAAAATAGCTTTTATTTTTGACAGTGCCGGAAGCAATTTAACATTAACCCTCTAAACCTATTATTCTGTGTATGGGGGAAGAAATCAATGCCAATTAGAAGGAGTGATGATAGTGAGGGGCTTTATAACATGGCCTTGACCTGCACATGGAAACATGCTGCTGTAACTGTATACTTGTGTAGAGTCCCACTGAAGTCAGGGGAGTGCCACATGGTCACAATGGTCATCCTATGTGGATCTGATTCTGGATTCAAGCTATTTGTTTTTAGACCCCTGATTCACCAGAGCACTTAATTACATTTTAAGCAAAAGTTTAAGGGCATCTGAATTCAAGAAAGCACATAGCTACAGGCTTAGTTTCTGATAAAGTATTTGTGCTTAAGTACTTTATAAAGTTAGAGCCTGTGTTAGATAATGTAGCCCAAGCTAACCTACTTTCATAACACTTTCCTCCTACGTATAATATAAAAGTATACACTGGGCATGTTTATACATGCACATTTAATATGCATTAGCCCAATTTAAGGCCCATAAAGGATGCACGTCTATACACCTTTAACGCTCCTTTAAATGCCAATTTTAGGCTATTCAAGCCTAAATTTGATACCTGCTTAAAGCAGGTATCAAATTTATACACAAATAGCTAACTCGCATTAGCAAACACGTAGATGCACTAATGTGCATTAACGCAGTGTGTGTCCATTGACTTGGAACTAACTTTAGTCCCAAGTTGGTCCACATACCCACATTAATGCACCTTAGTGCATCCATGTGTAGACACACACCTAAATTGCTTTACAGTGCATTAGACTAATGTACATTAAGTTTAGATGCACATAAAAACACGTGTAGATGCCCACTGATACAAAGAAGTAGACATGCCTGCAAAGCACTGGGAAGACCTCATCAGAATGCTGTATACAGTTTTAGTTAGCTGTTTTCAAAAAGATGAATTAAAACTGGAACAGGTGCACAGAAGCTCTGAGGATGATCAGGGAATGGAGAGCCTATCTTCTGAACGGAGATTAAAGGAGACTGGCTTATTTAGCCTTGCAAAGCAATATCATTGCACTCTATAAATATATCAAAGGATAAATACCAGGGAGGGAAAACGTTTATTTAATGTAAAAAGTTATTTTGGCACAAGAACAGATTGGTGTAAATTTGGTCTTCTGGTTGGAAGTTAGGAGAAAGTCTGAATCATTGGAATACTGAGTTTCTGGAACAACTTTCCAATAGAAATAGTAGCTGCAAAAAGCCTACTTTCTTTTAAAATGGAGTTTGATGAGTTTATGGAAGAGATTATCTGATGGGGTTGCCTGCAGTAGAGGTGACTTGATTGAATGTTCTGGAATGAATTTCTACTCAAGAAATTGCTGATACATTCAAACAAGACTTCCATGCCAAGGCATTGCCCTGTCCGTATTGATTGTTAAGAGACCTGCTTCATTTACTAGTCTGGTATTCTGTACATCTCAAATATCTCATACAGTGTTGCATTACAGTCCACTGTAATGTGTATTTAGTATAGCAGTAATTAGTATGTTTCTATCCCTTTTTTAAACAATGTATGATATTACATTACCATAACCATAAGTTTTGCTAGCAGAAACTAAAGAGTATATTAAATGTCAAAACACCAAAGCCTGGGTATTTCTATATTTGGTCTCATAGGAGCACAAGAAACACAATACAATGTGAAGTATTTTGAAGTACATTTGAAGAATGCTAAGGGTTATTTTTTGTCTTATGGCTTCTATTAAAATCATTGGGCATATACAGCTAGATCTGCACAGAGATATCACCAGCTATATAGTTCACCTTTCTATAACTGCTATAAGAATACATTCAATGAAAAATTATGATATTATATTCCATTTCATGCTGACCTTGCTTATCTGGAAATCACTCTGGCTACCCACATTTTTTGGCTTTTATATTCCTGACATCCCTAGCAGCCATGTACCATAGTCAGTTCTCCTGAGAGAACAAAGGTTATATGTTCAGAAGCCAGAAGGAGAAAACTATGGTGAAAACGATATTTGCACATCTGTTTTACTGGAACACAGTTAGCATTTTTTTTTCCTCAGGACTTAAGTAGCATGCCTGTTGGAGCTGTGAGCCAACTTTACATCTGCAGGAGCCAACACTCCCTAGTTGTGCCAAGCTGAAACCTGAGACGACAGAGAAACCTGGCATATTGTGGTTTGGATTTTTAGAATTTAGAAAATCACAAATTAGTTTTAGTGTATGCTGTACTGGACCTCATTTTTAAAACAATACATATTTAGTAGTTTTGTCCTTGCAAAAGCTCTTTGTAAAGCTTGGTACCATCAGCAGCTATGGCTAAGTACAATTAACCAGGCCAGGGATATTTTGCACCAGCTCTACCTGGACCTCATGTTACTGCAACTGTGACTCAAGATTTTCACCTGATGCAGCAGTTCCTCCATTTTTCCACCACTCAGTACACCAAAACCTCATACGGACTTACATGTTAGATCACAGCCAAAATGACTAAAAGACATGCTGCTTGAAAACATGTTTAGCATAATCTCCAAAATGGAAAATTATGAGAATTAATTATAAACATTGAATTAATTATAAAAACTAACCATATTTAAAGTTGCCAAAATCTATCCACTCATATGACTCAGGTGAGTAGCTTTTTTAAATGGTGGTTGAGTGAGTAAAATGAGTTTTGCCATTAGCCTCACTATAAAGAGAGATTAAAAGAATTTATTCCTGGCACTTTTTTTCAAGGTATTGCTACAAAGTTGCTCCAAAAAAAACCCAAGAAGAAAGAATTAGAATTAGGTTCCAGTTACTGTCCTTATAGATCAGTGATTCAATGAAGAACTCCAGATTTTTACATCCCTTACCTGGGGGCAGTCTTTGATGTAGTGTCCCTTGTTGAAACAGAGGTGACACAGGTAGTTAGGAGGTGGCCTCTTACTGGGTTTTCTGGCTTCAGAGGAGAGGGATAGGTCAGAGAAATGCTCAGTAAGAGAGCTTAGCCCATCCACTATATTATTAAGGGAGCCATAGGGTGATGCACTCTTGTACAAACTGCTACTCAGCGCCTGCAATGACAACAAAAAGAAAAATAGTATTGTATTAAAGGTTGTTGAGAGTGATCACAGCAGGAGCTAAAAATAGAGGAAGAACTTAAGAGAGAGTTTTTTCATTAAGAACACAACTGCATACTTTGTGAAAGCAATATATGAACCATTAATGCAGAGGCCCCTCAGTTGTGATTCTAAAGATAGCATAATGGATCTGGTCTTCCCATTGCTGGGGAAACTACTGAGTTCATTGCAGTTCTTTTAGTCCAGGGTGAGCCAATTGATTCTATCTGGCACACAGATAAGTTTTGGGGAGACCTGTAGCATGTTCGTTACCATGTTAATAATTGTTATTTGGATTAAGTGTGGAAACGACATGAAGGATGGAGAACCACTGCTGCACATGGCCCTTCTGGCCGCTAAGCCTGCACCTGTCCACCAGAGAACAGCAGGGCCCAATGCTTCACCACCATCCTTGTCCACAGGAGGGGAGCAGCACTCCAGGTGTGGTCTGCAGCAACCGTGTGCAGCAACTGTGAATCCACCACTCTCAGGAAGCCCACAGCAGCCACGCTGTGCTCCAAGCAGTGATGGACATAGCATGCCTGGTGCGGCCCGGCATCACCTGGCCTTGTTCCATAACAGGGAGCATGGCACAGCCCACACCAGGCAAATGGCAGCATGCCTGGAGTGGTGGGATGCAGGGGCCATGAACAGGACCTGGCACCAGGCACCAGGCACTGCCGTAGCAAAGGGGTCAGGGGTTGTGTGAAAATACACAAGTCTGAAAATACATACAGTCTGTGATGATTTGGGAACTGCTTTGTGGAAATGTTTATGAAAATATGATATTTGGAAAATTGTGTGGTAATATGGGTGTAGGTTGTAGCCATGTTGGTCTAAGGACATAGGCAGACAAGGTTCCTTGGGTGAATCTGATATCTTTATTAGACTAACTCATATAGTTGGAAAATAATTATTAAGCAAGCTTTCGGTTTAAAAACCTTTTATCAGGCTAAGGAAGTTTCAGCAGTTGGTGTATACTCTTCCTGGATGGAACGAAAAGTAAAAAATGAATAGACTTCAGGAAGAGCATGCACCAACTGCTGAAACTTCCTTAGCCTGACAAAGGGTTTTTTACCCCGAAAGCTTGCTTAATAATTATTTTCCAACTATTTGAGTTGGTCTAATAAAAGATATCAGATTCACCCAAGGAACCTTGTTTGCCTGTGTAGTAATATGGGAACTTTTTCTGGAAATGTTTGGAAAGGTGAGGTTTTTGTATAGAAAACCAGAAACGTGTAGTAATTTGGGAACTTTTTTTCTGAAATTATGTGTGGAAATATTGTAATGTGCAGAAAACTGGTTGTGGCATTTATAATATAAAGTTTATAAATGCCATAACAATTTTTAAGTATAGCTGTTGTTAAACACCATTCATTTTATGTGTGCACTCTCAACAGCTGACCAAGACTCATTAAGTGGCCCTCCAGCCCACCTCCCTGGCTTAGACCAACCATGCGACGAAGCAATGATTGCTTTCCTATGTTCCACAGTCTTAGTGTGCCCAGATTGTGCAAGCAAAACACTGGCAGGATGACCTACAGAAGGGAACATTTTAGTGTCCAAAACTATTTCAAAGAACAATATGGAAACCAAGAAAAAAAAACAAAGGAAGGAAGATGTAATATAGCTGATAGTTTGCAATCTGGTTAATAGGACAGTAAATACAGAGTCCTGAATTCAAAATAATAAGAGGCAGTCAGATCTACATCTGTCTTTCTGCCTTGCATTTTCTGGGGAAACCAGCTCTGATTTAACCATTTCCAGATAGATGGCAACTACCCACTTATTGTCTTCACTTCCATGGAGACACTTTCTTCCTGCAAATCAAAATCAAGAAAATCCTGATTTGCCATTCTGAAGCTTCAGAAGTTCAGGAAACTTATAACCACCTATAGAGAAGTTAATATTCCTAATAGTGATAACAATCATCCATTTTCCTTAACTGCCTTGGGTACAACAGAACAGTAAATGGCTGATAGGAACTTTAAAAATTTTCAAGTCTCTCCCCTGCTTCCAAGGTTTTGCAACATGGCAATATATTGTTGTGAGGACAGGACCAGTGCATGGATGTAGGTTCCCATCTAAGAAGGGGAAGAATACATTCTGCAGGATTCTGTAGGGAAACTTGCATGGATCTAATTCTTCTCTCGCACTAGTTTTACACTAGTATAACTTCACTATCTTCAATGGAATTACACAGATGGGAGACCAGAATCAGATCCCTCCTGTACCTTTATTTTTTTCACTGCTGTTAGCCAGAAAGTTGTAATAAGGGCCAGATATATATCACTTAAAACTATGTATACATTCCTTAAAATGTATATGTAGAAGCTGAGATACACAGTGAATCTGTGAAATTAACGTGCATAACAGTTATGTTACTCTTAGAAAAACTTCAGGATTTCTGCACAAACAGCTGAGCTGATGTGATTATAGAGTTGTGTGGAGATATCTGCATTGAGTAGCCCTAAACATTGGTTGTCTACATGATTTTCAACTATTATAACCCAGCATTAGTGAACACTGATAAAAGGGGCTCCGGGAGTGGTTTGTGGGATTGGGGGTTTGAGGGGAGGAGGGCTGGTTGGTTCATGCAGGGGAGGGAGTTGTCCACCTGTAGGAGGGGCAAGGGGCTTGGGTGCTAAAAATAGCCCAGTACCAGGAGGGTGGATATGAAGAGCACAGCCCTGGGGCTAACGGCAGCATCTGGTCTTTCACAGCCCTGAGGCTGCACTGTGAACCGTACTGAAGTTCAGGACAGTTTGATCAGTCTAGAAGTGGCCAGCCTGATCTAAGTCAGACTACCTCAAACGTAGGTTTAACTTAGATTGGGTCAACCATTTTTAGTAACTTCTGGGTGCATCTACATGTGCCCCTGGCAGTACCGTTGGTCTGGGTAGGACTCACTAGGACTGTGAAGTCCCAGTGGTGCACGCATCATTTTCAGCCATACTGTGCAGTAGCAACGAGCTACTGAGCAGTAGCTCACTGCTACTGTGTGGTAGCAGCAACATCACAGTTAGTGCATGCTGACACTACAGCAATGTAGTGTAGATCATCTACATCATGTAAATGTAGGGACTAGTTAAAAATAGCCAATTAGGGGAAAATATGAAGCCTCGTTGCATGAAGGTTCAGATGAAGACATTTTAAAACATAGTGTTTTCTGTAATGTGTATCTGTACTGCCTCCCAGCCTGTAGCTGTTTTAGAATAGGAGGAGGAAAAGAAGTGAAGGGAGTTCAGTGTGGGGAGTTTTCAGTCTGTGCTGGAGGGTGGAGTGGGTGTACTGAAGCCCCCAGAAGTGGGGAGCTCCAATTCACCCACTCCACTCTCCAGTGCAAGCTGGGGAACCCCTAGAACAGGGGTGGGCAAAATGTGGCCCACAGGCCAGATGAGGCCCACCATTCCATCCAGCTTGCAGGACCCCTAAAAAATTGAGAAAATTAATATTTATTTACCCCTGGCTGTCTGTCATGTGGCCCTCCATGGCTTGCCAAAACTCAGTAAGTGGCCCTCCGCCCAAAATAATTGCCTGCCTCTGCCCTAGAACAAGTTCATCTACTCCGTTTCCCCCCTCCTATTATGAAAACAGGAACAGGCTGGGAGGGAGGAGAGGCTGTTGCTAGGAAAAACCAGCTGCAGCCTCCCAACCATCAGCTAGATTCTTCTCCTCCCTGGAACCAACGGTGAACTTCTGCTTGGTCCAAGGGATTGTTGTAGCTCAGAACACTTCCTGCAAAGCATTCTGAGTTGCAGCAGGGAGCTGCACATCTGTCTGTGCCCTAAGTGTAAGGTCCACACTTGAGTGAACTAAGTTAGATCAGTTGGCCATTTTTAACATGATCTCACCTCCCCCTAACCTTCTGAATGTCTGTATATATCCACGGTGTGCAATGCAGTCCCCTTACCCACACCAGGGGGAGGTGGACTATACAGTTCAATTACATAGCTGCAACTTCTGAAAGTCAGTATGTTCTAGCACAGGGGTTCCTAAACTGCGGTATGCATATCCTTGGGGGTACACAAGACATCTCTGGGGGGTACACAGGAGAAATTGTGTAAAGGCAGATTTGATTTTCATTATAATAATACTTGGCATTTGAGGGGATAATTATAAAATGTATGCTGGTAGGGGTAAACTGGTAAATTTGAAAGGGTATAATAAGAAAAAATTTGGATATTTCTGTTCTAGCAGCTAGAACACAGGATTAGGAATCAGGAACCCTGGGTTTTATTTCAGACTTACCATTGGATTTCTGCAATAAGTGAGCTTGCAATTACAACTATCAAGGCTTGTTGGGCATTTTCACACATGCTGTGGGATGTGGTGCTGGGCACTTTAGTTAGCAAGCCATGTTAATTAAAAGTGCCTGTGTGTCTCTGCACTGAAAAAATGGTGGGGGGTGTGCTTTGAACTAAAGCTCATTGCACACATTTTATTTCAAAGCATCCCACTGCCATTTTTGCAGCACAGGGTTGCACGGCAACACTAATACACATGCTGTGGAAGACTACCAGGGCGCATTCATTTCTTGATTAATCGAGCCTGCTCTGACACGCTGGATTTGCAGCACATTGGAGCAGGTTCCCTGCACATCTACAGGAGCTCCTTTTGACTGTCCTGGGGAAGAGATGGCTGTATTTTGTGTTTACACAGTACACAGCGCTTCCAACCTGAATATCCCATAATTGCATCCTACAGGAGTCATTCTTTTAATATTAAATTGGCACATGGCTTAAAGCAAGCTCTTTGTCTTTGAAGTTAAGTCTGAGCTTTTTGAAAATAAAAACTATCTCAGTAAGTGATTATAAGATACTAACAGCTTTGGTGATCAGGTGACTAAGGACAATTGAGACAATCACTGTATTTTCTAAGATTTATCAGATTCCATTAGCATGAAGATTTCTTAACAGCAGATTGTTAAGAGAAAAATGCTGAAGATGCCACAGTATTGCTAATTAAAAGACTTAAGAAAGCTCTTCTCCCCTTAGGAGTCACTTTCCCTTACCAACACTTAAATAATCCAAAACATTACTTTCTAATAGTTTGTTTTAACAGAGAATTCTCAAAGTACTTCACATACATTGAAAAATAAAAGACCTCAGCAGTATTGCAAAATATTTACTTTTCTTATTTTATAGAAAGCTGGATGTACATGTGGAGTGTGAAATCTGGAAATAAGCTATGGTAGAAGACTGGAGATAACTCTAGGGCTGAATAATATACCGTTCTATCACAACCCAAGAACAGGCCTCAAGGCTACTATTTCTGCCCAGATCAGATTATTTTACTCAAATCAGCTGCTTGAAGATGTTAAAAAAGGTGCTTTGCTTTAAACCCAGCACATTCCTGTATCAAATCCAGCACATGCCCAGAGGGGGCAGCACATTATTTGAACCCGGCTTGTCCAATATCTGTATAAATCAGGTGCTTTAGTGGTGTTTTTTAATGCTTGTATCTAATTGCTGATTGATTCAGCTTTAGATAAAAGGTCCAAAAAGCCCCACTGAAGTGCCCAGTCTATAGAGATGCTGCAGAGCTGGGTTGAAGTAACACACTACTTCTTCCAGTAAGTCATGTTTTTTGTTTTTTTTAATTTCTACAAGCAGCCAGAATTTGTAGCGATCAAGATGTGAGATAAGAGCTTTTAGGAGAGTTTTAGCTAGGGGAATGTAAAGGAAAGTTTCTATTTTAGAAACATTATACAAAAAAGATCTGCTACACTTAAAGATAGGCTGGACATAAGGGCTACGTACAGACAGTCAAAAAGCCTGAGGCTGAATCATTTCAATCTTCACAGGTTAGTTTAAGCTGTGTAGATTGAACTGATAAGCAAGTGAACAGACATTCACTTTTGATTCCAGAAATCCAGGCACTTGCTTGAAGTGGCCAAGGCCAGAAGCTGGGGGGCACTAGAGCACATCTCCCTGTTCAGCTGGAACAGACAGCTTGGACCAAGGCTAACCTGCTCACCCTTGCAGAGAAGGCACAAAGCATCCTAGGAGGCTGGGGGAACTGTGCATTAACCTGAATCTAAAGCAGATCTTGTTGAACAAAAGTTCAACAAACCAATTTAACCTACATCAGTTAAGTCTGATACTACATCCAGGTTTATCTTAAACTGGTTTCAGTCATTTTGAAAGCAGTTTATATTCACTGAACTTCTGATGTGTTACAGATCTGAACTAATTTTGGATCACTTATACCAGGTTATGTGTAACTTCTGTCCCTAGCCAGGAGGGAAAGGTTCAAGTCAAAGACGACATCCAAGTTGCAGGCCTGAAATGAAGGCATGAGAGTTATCTTTGTATTGTCAGCAGACAAAAAGAAAGGAGATAGAGGGAGATAGAAGAAGGTGGGATAAAAGATTAAGAGCTGTAGTCATATTGGATTTGAACAAAACAAGGAGGTATTAGAAAGACAGTTCCACAAATCAGTTCCACCCAGAAAAAATGTAACTTGCCCAGGGTCACACACTAGTTATATCTACGATGGTACAATGCAGTGTCACATAGAGATGCACAAGCTAGCTCTGAACGAGCTACTAGACACTTCAAGTACTAGCATGAAGTAGGGCAGGCAACTAGGCAACTGGCTCTTGCATGACACTGCCTTGTAATATAAACATACATTAAGTATCAGAGACAAAACCAATCAGTCCACTGCTCTTATAATGACCATGACACTTATACTTCGCTTGAGCTGTGACAGCTGTAGAACCCATCAGATGGTGGCAGAGTTAACACACTTTTCAACAGCAGTGGAAGTACCACAGATGTGTGTCCTAACTACAAGGATTGCCAAGGTTACAGTTTGTTATATACGAGAAACACTAACTGGCAAAGGCTTATCTATCTTTCCCTTCCATTCCATTAATTTTCCAAAATTGAATGGAGAATTAAGAAAATTTTAGCTTAAAGCTTTGATTGTGAAAAAATTTCTGTTTGAGTGTGTGGTAACACTGGCCATTAGGATTTTAGGTATTACGGTAAGCTGGTTTCTGTCTGTAAGACTGGCTCTGCTAATCACAGAATTCTTAAAAACTTAATGAAGTGCTTCTTACTTGAACATAAAAGGTAGGCCTAACCCTCAGTATGTTGAAACCTTGTGAAGGATGATTGTTGCTCAAGCCCATCTAAGAAAATTAGGTAAACCTTGCAAGGGCACATAACTCACTTAAGAGTTTAAGGGTACCTATACATGTGTTCTGGGGTGGGAGGTGATGGCATTTCAATTAGATTTAATTAATTAATTAATTAATTAATTAAAATGCCACAGCTTCTCATGTATTTAGCATCCCACATTTCAAAATGGCTGCAAGGGCGCTTTAACTAAAACTCGTACATGAGTTTCTGCAGCACTCTGGAGCATTCTAATGGGAACAAGTCGGAGTACATGTATAGGCACGCTAAATGCCCAAGTCACTTATACACTCTCAGAAAGTGTATATGGTTCCCCTTGGATGCTAGTTTACTCTTCTTTTCTGTTTTTGTTTGTTTGTTTTATTTCTATGCTTTCCATTTCAAGAGGAAGTTAAAAGGAAATCTAAAAACAAAATTTTCTCCTCCAATTTTATATTGTTATTGGGTGGTGTGGCAGAGCACTGTTAGTACCCCCTACTTTAAGGAGGTGGCAGGTGCCTGATGAGGGCAGCCATTTAATGCTCTGCTCTCTGTGCTGCGAGGAACAGTTTGAGACCAGCCAGCAGGGGAACAACATCTTCTTGCCAAGCTCCTTGGGCCAAGAACTTGGAAGTATATGGTCTGGGACTATAGGCATGGAGGGGGCCCAAGGTCCTGGGCATGACCTAAAACTGCACTGTGCCAGGAGAGGGAGGCCTGGTGGGACTGCCAGTGGCTCAGCAGCCCCAGGAAATGCCAGGACCATGAACATCCCTTGTGAAAGTTGATTAGGAGGCACCTGATAACCTCCAGCTACCGCACAGTCCTAGCTGGGGAAAGACCAGACCTGTGAGATCTTTGAGAGGCCTGAAGCTCACTTGATCCAATGGAGTTGTGAGGGTGAGAAGGCATGTGGCTCAGACCTGACTGGATGAACCTTCAAAGTGGTCCATACTAGGGCCACGACCCAAGCAGGGTCAAAAGAGCAGAGGCCCAGAGCAAGAAGCTTGGGATCCTGACTGGCCTGAAGGTGGGGCCAGGGCCTAAAGGGAAACCAAAGGTCCCAGGGAGTGGATCACAGCCAGAGAGGGTAAAGGGTTACAGGAGAACTTAGCTACCTAGGATGCCAACTGCAAGGCATGGGCCCCAGAACTGGGGAAGCTTTGGAGCTGGGGATATCACCCCTAGTCATCAGGGTCTTAAATAAGCAGCCTCCCACCTGAGTAACATCGTAATCATTTTTCCACCAAGGCATGGCAGGAAAGAGAGGCAGGTGGTTAGCCCAGAAGCAGGTGGGCAGGCCAACATCTAACTGGCCCTAGGAAGGCCCCTGGTTACAGGTGACAATAAAAAACTGAGGCAGCAAAGGAAAAAGGATGACTTACTAAGTATTTTAAATACAGTAAAATCCCTGTTATCTGGCATTTGAGTAACCGGAACACTCTATTAACCAGAATTTCTGGCTGGTCAGCCAGACACTGGCAGGGAGGGAAGGGAGAAGCTTGCATGAGACAGCTGCTGCTGCCGCCACCCACCACCCTATTCTGTAGCCGCTCTGCCTGCAGCCACCACCAGCACCCTCCCCCTGCCCCCTGCTTCACATGGGGTCAAAAACTGCTGGCCTCTGGTAAACAGCATTTTTAAATATCTAGCACCCCCCATTCCCCACCTGTCCCAGATAACAGGGGTTTTACTGTAGATGGAGGTCCTTTCACTGGGGTGTTACAGTTCCCCTACTAAAATTTCTATTGCAGCTGTAGAGGCAGGTAGGGGAAAAAAACCATGTAGCTGTTGCTGTATCTGCTATTTTAATATTTGGGATGCAGCTCCACCAAATTATAGAGAGCTATGATTATCTCCCTTCATTTGACAGAACTAATATACTAGTTTACATTTTTTGCTTCCTAGCTTTTGCTTTTTCCTAGCTATCAGGATGTCATGCTAAGAGTGTTGAAAGGAAACTTGTATCTACTATACGTTTCTGGTATGGGATAGCAAGCGTGTGGACAGTAGGAATATTTTCCTTGTGTGGCAAATAATTGCAGTGGAGGATGTAATAGAAGAGTAGCAATTTATATGGTAGGTAACCATAATGGTAGGTAACTGGCTGTTTTTATTCTTTTTAAGATTTTAAAAACATTTTAAATGAAGCATCTGATGAAGTAAACCCTTTGCTTACACCTTATGCTATACATCTCTGATTTAGTTAGTCTTTTAGGATGCTTGTACACATAATGGTTTAGATGAGTTTTGCATCATTGCAAACTAAACTACATCCGGATGTAGTTTAGTTTGCAACAACACATTGCAGTGGTCAGCTCGACCCCTGCCTACGGGAGAGGTGGGAAGGCTCTGCAGAAAAAAAGGATCGGGCTTGTCGCTGCTCTGTTTTCAGCACGCGCCTGCTGAAGGCAGAAGCAGCAAGGGGCCCAACCCTTTTCTTTTTTTCGTGGAGCCTGCCCGTCTCTCCCATAGCCAAGGGGTGAGCTGCTAGCGGGCCAAGAGGCCGCTGAGCTGTGGGCCCTTGTCCTTCCCTTTGCAGTGGCAGTACCCCCCAGAGCCATCTGTGCGGGCTGCTAATAGGCTGGGTGCTGCCTCAGCTTGGAGGCAGCACTCGACCCAATCCAACTTCCCAGAGCCAGTCCACTGGAAGCCCAATGGGTGCTGCTCCCTGAGCAGCCTCTGGGAATAGTTGGATGGGGCCAGGTGTTAGCAGCCCACCCAGGTGGCCTGCCACCCCGGAGGAAAGGACTGGGTCCCCCGGCAGTTCAGGGACTACTCGGCCCACTGCCAGCTCACCCCCTGCCTGTAGGCAGGCTCTGTCTCTGACAAAAAAAATAAAATTGGGCCCATCACTGTAGCATGACAGAAAAATTGAAAAGGTGAGTTTCAATTTAGGTGGCATAGAATAAAACTCTGAGGACTAAACCTCCATCATGTGTACAAGCACCCTAAAGGAGCAAATCTACCATGACTTATTTTTAACATGTGTCACTGGTTTGTGTGTGTATTGGAGGGGGGAGCAGATATAGGTCAAAACTTCGTTTCTGGAATCCCCAGTTAGTCTGGACCAGTTCAGTAAATTACTGACAGACTGATCATCTTATTTCCTCCTGGGTTGGTGGTCCTGTCAGAATACTCTCACACAAGATTAGTTCAATAAGAATTAGTGCAAACTCCTGCACTTAGGATGGGATGGTCTCGTGCATGGGTATAAGTTGGGGACTGACTGACTAAGCAGCAGCTCAGCACAAATGGACCTGGAGGTTACAGTGGAAAGTAAGCTGAATATGAGGCAACAGTGTGACCTTGTTGCAAAGAAGGCTAACAGCATATTAGTAGGAGTATTGCCAGCAAATAGAGGGAAGTGATTATTCTCCTTTATTCTGCACTAGTAAGGCCACATCTGGAGTAGTGTGTCCAGTTTTGGGCCCCCCATTACAGAAGGGATGTGAACAAATTTGAGAGAGTCCAGCAGAGGGCAACAAAATGGTTAAATGGCTGGGGCAAAAGACATATGAGGAGAAGCTGAGAGAACTGGGCTTATTTAGTCAAGGGATGGGAAGACGGAGAGGGAATTTAATAGCAGCCTTTAACTACCTGAAGGGTGGTTCCAAAGAGGATAGAATATAACTGTTTTCAGTTGTGGCAGATAACAGAACAAGGAGCAATGGTCTCAAGTTGCAGCAAGGGAAGTTAATTGGATATGAGGAAAAGCTCTCTCACAAGGTGGGTAGTGAAGCACTGTAACATCCTTGGCTGGGATGATATAGTAGGGGATGGTCCTAGTCAAGTAGGGGTCATACAGATGACCTCCTGAGGTCCCTTCCAACCCTAGTTTTCTATGATTCTAAGACAGTTCTTCCTGTGTGGGACTAGTCCCTGCACCTTTTGGCTTATGTACTCCGTGGCCCTGCAACACCAAGTCCCAGAATGACCAGGTCAGCCTCCTCCTGGCTGTAGCTAAGATGGGCATCTGTCTGACCAGGATGGAGGCCTGATCAAGAAAATAGATCAAACACCTTTAAACAAATCCCAGTCTTTGCTTAAGTGAAACATTAATCTCTCCAGACTTGTTAGCTCAGTTTGATTCAAGGACCACCTGATACCTTAGATTTTTTTTCAAGGTGGCTGGACCACTAGACATGCTTTCAGTAAAACTTTCTTTTGAATGTATTAAATTGATTTAATTTACTTAGATTTCCTAGTACAAATTGGAAGTTTGAAATTAACTTTGTCCAAATCCATGTTTTTGCAGTGATTCTTTATTTTAAAAAATGTAGTCTTTCAAAACATCCATATCTATTAAAAAATCAACATCTGGAAAAATGTGAAGTATTTTATTTACTTTTGGCTTGTAACCTTTGCCAGACAAACTGAAGAGGAAATGGACCTACCACACTGCAGTTTATCTGTACTGCCCAAGTACTGATGAGCTGAAAGAGCAACAAAGCAGCTGAACTCACAGCATATATTTTTTGATCATCATCCCATTACCAGGCTTCTCTCTCTTTTAAAGACCACTTGTGTACCAAATGAACTGTTTGAACAACAGTACCTTATTTTGTAGCTACTAAAAAAGGTTCTGCACTAATATTGTGCAGCTGGAAAATTCTCAGTTTGTGCAGCTGGAAAATTCAGCACAGGGTGGCATTCCTCCTCTTCCTCTATTAATAGCTCTCAAATCTGACTTAAAATGTGACTTGCACAGTTTGGTCTTGCTTCTGTAACAATGGGTTCATCTTTGGATGACTGCCATTTTGTGCCAAGGACAACTGTTTATTGGGAATTAGACTGAGACCACCAAATTGTTGCCTTGTATTTACTTCCAGGGTTAGCAGCCCAACCATGAGAGAACTACTTTTAAGAATGATTGGAGCTGATCACTGACAGACAAATTAGGGGAGTGAAGGAGGAGGAAAAATGGTGGGGCAGGGAGGAGAATAGAGTGCAAGTGCACAGGATATTTTAAAGAAAGTGATTATGCCTAAGGAATTAGGGGTCCCTCAGGAAGTTATACAGTAATAATGGAAATACAGTTTCCATTGGGCACAGTGTGGTCATATAGTAGGAGAGAGAAAATAGAAATTGGATGCTGAACTAGGGAAACTGTTGCACTGCTGTCAAGTTCAAAGCTCTTCCCAGGCTACACCATTAGTATTACAGAAAGCTGCTCCTGATGATTGAGGAACCACGTGAGAGAAGCCGTAGATCTCAGCAATGTGACCAGAGGCAGTTCACTCTGCTCATATGGCTTTCTCAAGATTGAAATGCAGCATTTGCCTTGCTGCATTCGACTAATGATCTCCATCAAGCATCATATTGTATCTTCTGAGGTGGATACTACCTCATGTTGGAAAATACCTGCCTATGCATCCAAGGTTATAAATAGAAAGGTGGGACATCTTTATGTTCCATTGCTCAGCTGGTCCCTTGAAGGGACAAATTAAGAGTATCCATAACTTGATACACTGGACTACAAATGCACTAGATTAGCCTGGGGATGTGCAGCAGACTAGTGAGCTGCCTGTCTAGATATGTCAAACGTTGCTTAAAAGTGAGGAAAAAAAGATAAAATTAAAGAAGAGTACCTTTTTCTTGTCTGCTAGCGCTATACTCCGCACATAGTTTATTATGCCATGATTTCCCTACCTTATATTCCTACTAATGATTAATAGCTCATTGCCACTGATGATTAAGTCCATTTCAGTTGGACAATATCCTGTGCAAGTGATGTCACTATGATGACTAATCACGTTTGAAATTTAAGAGGTGAAAATATATATTGTGCAGGAGCAAATCTAAAAAGACATAATATGACTTGACTAGACCACATTTTATGACATGCAGGCCTGATTGTGTTACAGATGCTCTAGTGGGGTCTCATAACTTTTTAACAGTTCAACAAAATAACCCAGTACACCAATTATTCCACCCTATGTAAGCAAGCAATTGAAAAGCAATAATCAGATCATCTTGATGAGTTACTCTTGCTTTATTTGGTCTGTCTAAATCCTGATTCAATAGGCTTAACATCACATATCAAGTAGGAACCAAATCAGTGGGACTATTTAATGCTTCTAAAGTTACATGGCTACATCTGAGTATTTTCCCTGCTATTTGTGTGATATAGTGAGATTCTAACACACTGCAAGTGACAAATACCCACATAGATATAAGTAGCATGTAGCAGTAGTCAGAACAATTCTACGTACAGATTTTGCAACGAAAAGGTGAAAGATGCTTAGGTCCCTGTAAACCAGTCTGGATTTTCTTTGACTGTCTCAATGTGAATGCCCTTTTGTAAATGAAATAACTGTTTAGTTTTTTGTGGGAGAAGAGGTGGTGGCAGACTGGGTAGATAGAAGGGCAGAGGTGCCAGCCAGCAGCTGCAATTCTGACCTCTACCCCAATATGGGGCCAGAGCCAGCACTGCAACAGCCACCTTGCTCTGCCCCTTCTCTCCCCACCACTACTCAATTTCAAGACAAAGGCCTTTTTTCCCTCATGCTAAAAACCTTATCTTGGAATTGAGTAAATATGCTAATAGAACAATTTCAGTTAACTAAAAAAGTAGCTATTTTAGAATATATTGACTTGTGGTAATGAGCATTTAATTAAAATCTGTCACTTGTGCATCTAGTATTTATTCAAGGTCAAATCTACCCCATTTTTTTATACCAGTTTTCAAGCAAAGTGTTTTGAATAGATGAAAATAGGAACTTTGTTTTAAAATGACAAGATTTTGTCAAGATTCTGTTATTGGATTAAGTGCATGCAACTTTCATTAATTTCAGATTAAATACTTTTCCTTTCATAAAGAGTCATGTCTTCCTCTGATAAACAGCAATTTGTAGTCTGAACACTCCATGATCATGATCTCCAGTCTGCTCTTTGAAATCGAGCAATTGACAGAACACTGAGAACATTGCTGCTTTATAAATACATAGGAAATTTGCCCACACCAACAGAACTTATAGACTGACTGAACAAACTTGAAGCAATTTAATTCTAAAAAATAGCATCTAAATCAAAATGTACAATTTCAAATAGTATAAATTTCAAAATGTACTTAAAATGAATCATTTGTTTTATGGCATCTCACCTGGAAGCTTTAAAGTCCTTTATTAATTAAGAATCACCATCAGCTTTCCCAAGTACTCACACTCTACTGAAACTGGAGCAGCTAAGATGGGCAAGCCACCTTTCAAGAATGCCTGACTCTTGTCCGCCGAAGAAAATCTTCTATGGCAAACTGTCAAATGGAGTACGCTCCTGTGGCACACCAAAGAAGTGGTATAAGGACACCCTAAGATGTCCCTAAAGTTTTGGCATCAACCCAGTCATGGGAGCAAATAACTCGTCACCAACCATCCTGGATGTCATTACTCCAGAACGGAGCACTGGCCTTCAAACAGCAATGCACAGCAAAAGCAATGAAGAAACACGTGGCCAGAAAAACAAAAGCCTTTTGCACCTAGTCCTCAACACTTTCCTGCCTCTGCTGCACCACATTGTTCAAGGCAAAGTTCAGGCTTGTATGTCACCTATATACCCACGCAACCTAGCCTCCACCTCCCTCCTTTCTCTTTTCTCTCTCTTTTCCCCTTTTTCCTTTTTTTAACTCCTCCTCTCTTTTCTCCTTCCCTGTTTTCTCCCCATTTCTTTTCTCTCTTCTAACCCCCCCACTAGATGCAGTCGTCTTCCCCGGTGAAGGACAAACAACTTCATTAGTAAATTAGAGCAAATGAGGAAATGGTAGTGAAGTGACTTTCACATGTCACAAACCCAGCCAGTGTCAGAGCTATGAAAGCAAGGTCTCTTGATTCCCAGCCCAGTGCCTTATAGGCAACCCTCTCACTCTTTAGATCAGCTGCATATTGAGATAAAATTACTTCTGTGGCTGATGCTTGAAAATTTTCATGGACTTTCTGGCCTGTTTAGCCAAAAAGGTTGATTAGTAGTAGTTGAGTAAGGATGATAATTAAGAAGTTGTCTGATCAGGTGGTATAGGGTATGTGTTGAGAAATCAAGCTGTTAATTAACAAGGAAGGAGATACATTTTAAAGGAGATGCATGGAAAGTCACTTCACCTCAGTTTCCTTGTGGCTGGTGGCACTGACTGTATTGGTTTATAGATTCATAGATTGTAAGGGGCTGGAAGGGACCTTACAAGATCATCGCGTCCAGCCCCGCTACACTAGGCAGGAAGACAACTGGGATCGGGTGACCTCAGAGAGGTGACCGTCCACTCTCCTCTATGACAGCCACTATTGTCATCGCTGCATTTTAATTATCTGTAGCTGACCCAGAAGTCATACAGGAGGCTTTATAAAACCGCATACATGAACACAGCTCTCTGTAAGAGATACGGCTGAGGATTCATACCTCTCAATAGCACATCCCAGATGCAAGATTGGCTACTGCAGCGCTAGTTATAATTGGGACTATGCCGAGCGATACTATGGATGGTGGGATGTGATTGTCCCCCACAACTGTCTTAAGGAGGGGTCTTAAGGAATCCCTGAACTATCCTGGAAGCCTGAAGATGAGTAGCAGTGGTCCCTGCAGATCTGTGGTGGAAAACACCCCCCCAGTTATGCTGTTTTAATCTGTGGCCTACAATCCGCCAAGCCTGAGAACTGGGCCCTGGAAAAGCAGCCATTTTGGCCATGCAAACACTGCCCATGAATTGTCCTGCTGTTAGTTATACACGGCCCTCTGCTGGGTTCTCCGAGCAATAAGTAAATAAAACAGACAGGCAGTCAACAAAACCCCTTGGCCAAGCAGAGTCATTCACCTGAAATAGTCTACACAGACACAGTCAGGTATAGCAGAAGATGGCATTTTCTTGTGGGTGTAATATATTTAAAATTTATTTCACCTGGGATTCTGTTGGGGAATTGTATTTTCCCTTTCTTCTCTGTCAGTAAACTAATGTTTTAAGAGATGTTTTTCCCCAGAAACAAAGTTCACTAAAGTCTTGTATGATGTAATTAAACTTGCATCTGATTGCTGCTTATGCCACTGAGCAGTCAAAGTAAATGTAATGAAGTCAGACTAGTTAAACTGTGCCCATGGCCCAATCCCATTAACCTCAGGGAGGGGTGGTAGATGGACTTTGTCTCACAGCTTGGACCACCAGTTTGAACAGAGACTGTGAAAGTGGGAGGAATGTGCTAGAAACTGAGCACTCTATAAGTAAATAAGGATGTACATTGAATTGGGTGATGGAAGGATGCCTCATTTAACCTCAGATTATGGTTAACTTTTTATGCTCTCTTGTTCACCAGTGCCTAACCATAAACTGGGTCAATTTTTCTTGACTTTAGTTTTTCAGTTTGAGGAAAATATAATTCTCAGTCCAGGTATATGAATGTACTTGTATTTTTATATGAAAAAGTGTGAGATTATTCCAGTGGGATCAGTGAATTCAGATAGCAAAAGGTTGGGAACTGTTGAAGTGCTGCACTGGGTTTTGTACTATCACTGCAACAAATGTGTCAGCTACCATGAAATGTGTCTGGAGTGGGTGGGATGGGGAGAACATGGAGGGAACAGGTCAGACTGCTAACTCTAATGCAGAGCTCAGCTTTTACAAAATTGCATGCAATTCTTTTTTTGACAAATTCCACTGGATTTTGGATGAATTGCAAATTCAAGTGGCTTTCCCTGCCCTTTGTCAACTAAGGGCCTAGTCCTGCTCATTTCATCATTGGTGATAGCATCAATGTTTTGCACTATGTGTAACTAAAACCTTCAAAGGTGGGAATGGAGGGAAGGTGGGGAAGAAGACTATGAAGATTTCCACTGGTCAAAGACCCCCAGTCTTGAAGGAACTTTCTCATTCTCATACCAAGCTCTGCAGGGAGCCTTTTCATCTAGTGAATGTTAAACAACTGCCCACTTATACTGAAGAGAAGCTGTAACACATGAGCACTATATTAGGGACAAGAGAGAGCATTCACACTGAAAATTACTTTTATACATCCTCACACTCCTTCTGTCTTTGGACCGGCTGCAGCTGAGTTCCCCCCAAATTACAGACCCCTAACCTTCCTGATCTTTTAGAGAGGGCTGGGGAAGGGGAAGCAAATTAAGTCATCTGGCTAGGAGTCTGATTCAATCATTCCTTCTCATTCTCCTTAAAACAGGCACAAAGATGTTATGGGTGAGGCATTCAAAGATATTATGGGTGTCTCAGAAAGGTGTTCAGAGATGTGAGGGTAAGACAGGGTCCCCTAGTTTGGGGAGATGAAAAAACAGGACACATTTCAACCCTTGCACTTTAATATCAATAATTGCATTCTGTTAATGTCTCTGTTACCTACAGGAAATCTTATTTCAATCTGCTCTATAGCTTGAAAACCAAGAATCAGTTTTCCTTTTATTTGATGGATCTTTGGACACTCTAAATGTAAGAAAAATAACACTCAGAAATTGATGCATGCCTATTTAAGACTCACTTAATGCAGACCAGTATCTCTTGCTCAGCTCTCATATGATTTGCTGTGGAACCTTCCATAAAGTTCTATTTAATCTGCAAGTCTGAGACAGTACTGATTATATCTTAAATTCTGTAATGATTGTTCAGTATAACTCTCTCTACAGGAACTGACAAACCCCAGGTGACCACTGGAAGTAGTAACAATATATCATTAGCCCAAACTGGACCTTATGATAACTTTGGATTCAAATACAAAGATAGTCATAAAATATCCAGTGGCCTTTTACTGGATGTTCCTCCTCAAATACATAAATTATGATTAAACAGTCTCCTTTTTTCAAGTGTATTTTAAAGATTCTTTTAATCTTGGTTATTTTCCCTTGCATCTGTTGAAGGAACTGATCCATTATTCTATTAAGTTGTAATTAACTAACGGGAAGGTGGATGGAAGTGCATGTTTACACCTTATCTTTATTTTTAAAAGCTTTGTGTATTGACTTGCATCCTGTTTTTAAGATGCAGTCAGCAAAACAATTTTGCAGTTTCTACAGATATGTTTTTGCTGCTTTGGGTCTTATGCAGCCTAGAAATGTGTGTACCATGTGTCTAGTGCCTCAGCTTAGTCAGAGAAAACATGGGACCACCTTGCACTGTATCATATATCCATCCTCTTTGTGCCTGAGGAGTTAGAGCTGTTAAGGTGGCAGAAGTGACTTCTCTCAGTCTGGTAGCTCTCTGAAATACTATACTGGTAAGATGAGAATGCAGTACTAGCCTCTCTGTTCCCTCAAAATGCCATTTCTTTAAGTTCACTTGTAAGGCTGGGCAGAGCCACAGATTTCTGTCCTTTGAAGGGAGCAGACATAGATGGTCATGGAAGTCCAGAGCTTTTGTGGGCCACGAGGGGCATTCACTTCTAGGGAATGCCTTGAAAGTAAGTAAATCCTGAGAAAAGCAAAGCATAGTTTCTAGACTACGGGCTTTCAGACAACAAGTTTCCTGTCTGTACACAGTAAGTCCTGGAGAGAGGAAAAGATGGGAGGCCTGTAGTGTGCAAAGATGTCCGATATTTCTGGTTCCAACTTGGGGGGGGGGACACCTTACTCCCCCTTCCCCACACAGTCCCTCTCCAGACCTGCTGGCACCCCTGGTTAGGATTAGGACTGAATCAGTACCAAAAAGTCTGTGATAACTAGTGACAGTCTTAAAATGTGACATTGCTCAAGCCTTTAAGAGTAGAAATGACTGTTCATTTCTTTGGAAAACTGGGAATCTTGTTTCCTTTGCTTTCCAAGGATACAAAACCTTCATGTCTCCTGATGCCACAGATGATGGGGATTAAAAAATATAGCATGCTTCTTAATTCTGTACCAGGTGAAATCTTAACTATTTGGGATTCTGCTAGAAGAAGATTAGTAATACTTTGCACTATCTGAAAGATTAAAAGCTGACCTCAAATTATCAAAACATTTATTTTTGTCATCTCCTTATGCCACATCAATTTTTTTTAATTTATTTTTTTAAATTTCAGTAATTTTAAAGAACTTCAATAGATGTCTAGGTTCTAGAGGTTATAAAACTGAGCAAAGGAAACTTCAGAGAAATTAAACCAAACATTCACTCCGCTTACAGTGAGCATTTTGTTATGGGCCTCTTAAAATGGAAAAGGGAAGCTCTTGAGAACATCAGGATGGGCGCTGGCTTGCCTCACAGTTTTAAGGACAGAACAGAAACAAGGTACCTGTATGAACTATGCTTTATGAAATCATCCTGCACTTTTAAGGTAATAGCCTATATCGTTTTAATGATGAGGTGTTAAATCAAATGTCATCTCTGCTTACTGCACTGATAAACTTTGAACTTTAGAAAACTTTTCTTAGTACTAATCATGTCAGAGACAGCAAAACTTTTTTTTTTTCTTCCATTTTTTCTCCTTAAGAACGAGCACACAAACTGGTAGATTTTTATACATTACTTTCCCTCCTTTTAGCCACTCTCAAAGTAATAAAAATTAAGATGGGAAAGGTCTGCTCAATCCTGAGTTGTATATCCACTTTTGATTATCTAAGATCCCACATCACTTTTCATAAGAGTTAGACATGTTAATAATTGTCTTGGCTAAACTCCAATGAAATAACACTAGTAATGTAGTTAAGTAGAGTTCTTCACATGGTTGCACCACCAAGGACTTGTCTTTGGAATATCAGGTGCTACATAACTGGAAGATAATGGTCATTCAATATTGTGTGTGCAAAATAATTCTAAGTGTGTTACATTCTTTATCCTACTACTGCCATGCAGTAACTTCCAGGCTGCATGGAAGGGATTGAGAGCAAGGGGAGTAGAGAGAATTTTTTAAGATAAAGGAACACTTATGGGACAAAATGAGTGCAAGCATTCCTCTCTATTTTTGTGTATAAGGAGCTCTGACTTAGGAAAGTACTTTAATAAAAAATTTCAGTTTGCTTTTAGGACTTAACCCCTTAACAGTCAAAATGAAAAATCCTTGTAGCTGGGATCTACTCTATCAGGACAGGCTTTTTTTCCCCCCACAAAACTATTAATGAGGTTAACTAAATTATTGCTTCCATGTTGTTCCTCTGGGACCTGAAATAAGCTTTACAATTACCTGTGCTTCAGCTAACCCTTGCTAGTTTTCCAAATGTTGTTGTTTAGCCTTTGATGTAATATTAGATGTCCATGGAACACAGTGTGGATGACTCCTTTGTTGCCATGATGTAAATACCAAAGCATAAATAAATTCTTCGTTTCATTAGGAAGGAAAGCAGAAAGCTAGAACATTGCTGAACCATGACAGCCCTTCCTCCCCCAGGGTGTGGAGATGAATGAACCAGCAGATGAAAGACTTTGGCAACCAGAGTTACTTCCAGAGATTTTTAAATGGAGTTAATCCTGGGCTGATTTGGGCAGCAATTCATGGGCAGGTGTGTAGCCAAGCTGTATTTCATGGGATTGGTTATTCTCCTGAGTACAGCAGGCAACATTTAGGCTTCGTATTTTCCTTTTGCACTCAGATCCCTCTGTTAGCTAATCCTGCCTTAGCCTGAAGAAGAATGTAAAGCATCTGTGATAACATGCGAAAATCAGATCAATCTACGTTGTAGAGAGTTCCAAGGTAGTGTACAGTCAACTCCAACAGTGGCTAAATCTTAGTGAAGAGAGCACTGGACTGGGACAAAGGCCATCTGTGTTCTATTCCCAGCTCTGCAACAGGTTTGCTGAGGGGACCTTGGGCAAGTCACTTCAGCCTTGTGGCTCAGTTTCCCCATCTGTAAAATGAGGATAAAATATTTTTAAAGTGCTTTCCAATTGGAGAGCCAGCTATTTAATTCATTTTAGTGGCAGATCCATGTTGAAGTCTGTCTCATACAGATCCATTTTGTCTGTCTCATACATAATTTTTAGGTACCATTAAAATGAACTTCTACTATACTGCAACTGACTTTTAAATTTGACTGCCTTGGCTATCATTTCCACTTCCACATAACCAAACTGAAGAGAATATTGTCAGCATATATGACACACTTCCAGCTGAAAGTTCTGTGCCATATATCCTGGGGAGCAAGACAGTTTGTTTACTTTGCGTAGTCAACATCACTGTTCAATGGACAGCACTTGCACTTCCTGTCTAATGTACCGTATGAGGATTTACTCATGCTGTCTTCTGAAAAACACTCTCATGTCTTGTATTTCTCAGGCCCTATAAGACTATAAGAGGTGTTTATCAGGACAGCAGGAGTAAAACCAAAACTGAAAAGGTGGGAGAAGCAGGTAAAAGTTCCCTAACAAATAGGGCCAAGGAAGCCTGACATTGTGCTTTTCTTTTTTTGCCAAAGGGTGCATCTACAAATCATCAGTGAAATAGGAAACCCCTTAGTCCTTTACAGGATTTTTTAATTAAGGACATAATTTTTCTTTATCCCTCTTTCTTAAATGAATTCACGTGGACTCTGTGCTTCTAATACCTCCTCAAAGAGACTGCACTGCAATGAAGAAATTGGAAATAAAGCCACTACTCAAAAGATAGGTAATGGGCTATGGAACCTTCCACATAGCTTTTTCCTTAATATTTGCTGCAAATGGGTAAAGACCCAAATCTTTTCCTTTTGAGCTTTTATTTGGTGGTCTAGCATACTCTGAAGTGTGTTGCTCTGGGATTGAAAAAGTCTATATGCACTTGGAGTATGCACTTAACCAAACATACATAAACAATCAATGCTCATTAAGTTCACTGTCAGTGCTGTGTACTAGCCCTTGCTCCTAAAAGTTTGAAAGGGAGAGAAGCTGATCAGTTTCAGGATTATTAACACAACATTATAAGTAATGCTGACTAACTGTGTAGCCCTGATAGCTGTGGTATTAGTAGCCCCCAACCTGACTAGCAAAATTTCTAATAGTCATTGTTGAGGCTCATGTTAGATATCTTCAGATATGAGTAACTGGTGCCTCCTGAATCTGGGGTGGGGGGGCACCTGCAGAAGCTGCCAATGGCAGCAGCCCTGTCAGGGGGGGCACCAGCTTACCAGTGCCCCCCCTGACATCAGTGCTGGCCATCAAGGTGGGCACCAGCCCTGTCAGGGAAGGCATGTGCCCCCCTGTGGACCCCCTACCAGTCGCCTATGCCTTCGAAATAATGGTGTCTGTGAAACAGACTAGCTCCCACTAGGGACAGAAGTTACACATAAACTGGTTTAAGTGATCAAAAACTGGTTTAAGCCTGTAACAGAACAGAAGTTCAGTGCACATAAACTAGCTTCAAAATGGCTGAAACTGGTTTAAGATAAACCTGGATGAATGTAGTATCAGACTTAACTGATTTAGGTCAAACTGGTTTATGACATTTCTGTCTCAGAACCCTTTTTGGCTCAAGTTAAATTAGTTTCTCAGCATCCCAGAATGCTTTACGGCCCTGGGCTGGGTTTTCTGCTCCAGAGAGCAGGACTGGTCCCAACCCTCTGCTCCCTAGCTGGAGCAGTAAGGGCTGGCTCACTGGACTCACTGGCTGGCCCACCCCCTGCCAGGCAAACCCTGGATGGGGTCTGGGGCCGGGAAGTGGAGCTAAAGTCATCTTCCCCAAAACACAGAGCTGCCCTGCCCTGCCCTGC
>JAGPOW010002742.1:47069238-47090850 GCA_030014935.1 Caiman crocodilus
AGAGAGAGAGAGAACTAGATAGAAATGTGTCCCAGAAGGAAGGAGGAGCAGCTTTCTGTGGGGAAAAACTGAAGTCCTGGTTATTAAAGATGCAATGGAAGAGAAAGAGGGTTAAAAACTTCTCCAAGGGGTCTGTTCTTCAGGTAATTACAGGGCCCCATAGCTGCATTCACACACATTTTTCTTTTTTCATACCCAAGCAAAACCCCTATTTTGAACAGAATGGATCTGAAATTGAGCCAACCATCAAGTCTTTGCCACGAGTAAAGCCATGAAAGGCAAAGTGGGATTCCTAGCATCATTAGGGAATTAGAATGTTTGCTGTGAAATGCAGAATGACAAAATATACAACTTGGTATTGACAAGGGTACAGTTTGGGGTTTGAATTTCATTGCCTAATGACTTTGTGAGACTGCAATGTATTTTTTTTTATTTTGCATCCTTTTTTTAAAGTGAAAGGCATTACATGGAAAAAAGCATGCTGGGCTTTAGACTGAATTTTGAGTAACTCTTCTTTGAGAAATAGTGGATTCTATCAACCTGAAACTAAGTTTTATTTTCCAAAACAGTCTATTATGAAAGGGGGGAAAATTTGATAGAAAAGCTTGATTCTGTTTGTTCAGTAGTTCTTTCTAGTCACACCTTCAATAATTTCCATAACATTTATCCAAATATCAACTGGTGCTTTTAATAGAACATTCCTTAGCTGTAGTCCCCTCTGACGCAATTAAATAATGTTGGACCCTTTAAAACTAGTTAGGCTTGGAAGCATTCCTTTTAAACCTACCCCTTTCAGTTTTTAAATGAATAAACTGGGAATGTTTTGAAACTCGACACGTAAGAGCTGCCATACTAACTCCCAACTGCACTCAGCATCAAATGCTGTGGAACAATGTTTCTCAACTTGTAGCTCATGACCCAAAAGTGGGGCACGAGAGTGTATGAAAGGGCCATGAACGATCTTTAAAAATAGACTCTCCTTTAAAGGAGAGAAGGGGGGGGGGGGAACCAGGGCTTTTCCCTTGCAGGCTGGCACAGTTCCAGTTGGCGAGGGGCTGCTTGGGGTCCCCACTGCCTCGCATGCTGAAAGGCCAGAGCGTGGGGGCAGCGGGTCAGGAGTGAGGGGCACTGGGTCTGGACTGGGCACAGGTGTTTACAAATGGGTCCTGGTACAAAAAAGGTTGAGAACCACTACTATAGAGGAAGGAGTAAGAAGCCACAGTTGGCAGGTGTTAAGAAGGCTGCTTCCTACTCATTTTAGGTCTTATCCTGATCTTTAATAGATAAAAGGAGGCTTAAGTAAAGGCTGAAGCACAAGGTGGGCAACACTTCCATAGTCCTTGATTCCATTCCCTATTTATGTAACACTGACTGAACTGACTTCCTGTGGCTGTGATTTCCACAGCTTCATCCCTTCGCTGCCTTGTCTCCCTCCTTCCTTTCCATGTGGAACATTTCCCTCCCCCTTGCTGCATGAGAGGCAGGGAGCAGATTCCTGATGTTGCCTCTCGACCAGCTGTTACTTCCACCGTTTACCAGCTTCTTCCTACAATTCTTTCCCA
Organism: Caiman crocodilus; assembly: GCA_030014935.1. Lineage (NCBI taxonomy): Eukaryota > Metazoa > Chordata > Crocodylia > Alligatoridae > Caiman > Caiman crocodilus. Next base: position 47,070,801 of record JAGPOW010002742.1, read on the forward strand.
CACGAAACAGTCGTGACTTCTCCCTCTTTTAGTTACGAACTTGTGCTCTCCGTGCCTGTGGTTGAAAATGCTCTACGGCCCGTTCCCCCGGCGCAGAGACCATGCGGAGGGCTGCAACCCACGGGCGCCCGAGCTGCGCAGCCGGTCCCAGGGCGGCGGCCCGCGGCTCAGCCCCTGCCTGCCGCACAGGGCGGCCGAGCGGCTCCGCTTCCCAGGGGCAAAACGAAGAGCCGAGGGGAGGGGGCAAAGGCAGGCGAAGGCTCCGCACGGGCGGTGCGCCCGCCCCGGCGTTGCTGGGAGCGGTGCAGCCCGGAGCCGGCCCGGCCGTCACGGAGCGGGGCAGCAGGGAGCGGGCTGCTCCGGGCCCGCCCGCCGGGCTCCCGCGGGACGCCCGGGGCGGGAGCAGGGGAGCAGCATGGCGCGGCGGGCTGCGGCCCCACGTACCTCGCTGCGCTGCAGCTGGAAGAAGCTGTTGAGATAGCTGGAGCTGAGCGAGGAGCCGAGCTCCGCGCCGCCCTTGCCGTAGCCGAGCTCGGGGTGCTGGGACGAGGCGGGCTCGGGGCGGAAGGCGTCGAAGGCGCTGGCCTGGTGCGTGTCTTGCAGCGACAGATAGACCCAGTTGAGCAGCTGCGCTGGCTGGTACACGGACGCGGCGCTCGTGTCGATGGCTGACAGCAGGCTCATCTTGCCCCGCGCCGCGCACCCCGCGCTCGGCGGCCCGGCCTAAGGCGCGGTGCCCGCCCGCCCCCGCACCCCGCGCATCGCCGGCCCGCGCCCCCGGACTTCGCAACAAACTTCGCGCGGAGTCGACTCGACTTGGCCCGGCCCGGCCTGGCCCGCGCTGCAGCCGCTACCGCCGCTGCTGCCCCTGCCCCTGCCCCTGCAGCCGCCGCTATCCGTCTTTATTCCCACTACCCCGGCGGCCGCGGCGGGCGGTGCTCATTCCCCGGGCAGCAGCGGCGGCGCGCGCTCATAGGCCGCTCATTGACTATGTATCGATGGGGGCGGGGCGCGGCAAGGCCAGCGCCGCCTGGATGGCTCATTGAAGTGCCTCATTTGAATATGAATACCGCTTGGACCAATCGGACGACGACGTCGCCTCGCCCTTCTCTCCGCCCCCCTCCCCCACCCAGGGGTGTCGACCGACCGCTGGCTGCGGGGTTTGCCCGGGACTGCCTGGGACCGCCGGGGCCTGAAAACTCTGTGTGTGCGTGTGTCCGCCGTCCCGGGGGGCCTTCAAGGGGCAGGGGGTGTGGCTCCTACGGGGGTGTCTTTTCAAGGGGGTGTGTGGAGGGGGCGCGCTTGTATGTGTGTGTTTCCAAAAGAGGGTGGTGGGGAGGGGGTACATGTGGCTCCAAGGGTTTCCTTTTCCTTTTTCCTGGAATTTTTTTTTTTTTTTGGGGGGGGGGGGTTGTTTTGGGGGTTGGGTTTTTTTTTTGGATCAGGGCTCCTGGCCAAACCAGGATTGACGTCTGCTGAAGAGTCTGCTGTATTGTCCGACCATAGCTTGCTGTTTCCCCGCCACCCCCCTCCCCATTTTGCTGATTTATGCCTGTCTCTTGCCAGATCTAAGGATCCCTCCTTCGAAGTCCTGTCTCATTAACACTTTGTCAGAGCTCCAGGTTTCCAAAAGTTGGTTTGGCTCTTGGGGTCATGCCAAGACCATGCAGAGTAAGATTTTCCAAATAAGGCTGGAGAGTGCTGTGATATTCCTCCTTGAATCTCGGCTAGGTAGCCTGGGATCACATTCTTGCAGAGCAGGGCTGCAGTTAGGATACAAAGGAGTAGGCCATTTAAGGAATCAGCAGCACAAAAGAGGAAAATACGTTTTTCTCTTTTAGGAAAGTGCTTGAGTGTGTAAGTTAGCAATTATTGCTCCATAAACACTCCTACCCTGCCTTCTCTGTGCTGAATTAAGATTGTGGCATGCTAGCCATTTCTCAGTGCAACAATGAAGCCAAGATCCTTCTTTCAAAGCTACAGCCTCTGGCAGAGGGTGACTTTTAAAAAGTTTAGGCAAAGACCCTGAAACAGTTTCTCGAGTTCTGAGAGGGGAAACGCACGCACTTTCCCAGCATATGGTCTATAGCTTTTTATCTTTTAAGAACCTTACAACTTTCTTAGCCAAAAAGCATCTGAACTTGAAACGTGGAGCTTGGTATGTGATTTGGCCTTAATGAGCTGTGGGCTCTGCGAAGATTTGAGAAAAACACTCTTCCAAAAAGGCAAAGTTACAAATGGTTGGAAATGCACATCTGAGATTGCACAGTAGAAAATGCCATTAAGCTGTCAGCTACAAACCCCAAAGATGGATGCATTTTTCTTATGTGATCAGGTAGTTAACTGCAGCTATCTGGTTACAGGAATGTATAAAGCTCAGTTGCTGAAGCTGAGATTGTAAATTCTGGAGACTTAGAGCAAGGGGTACTTTGTAAAAACAGCAAGATGTTAAGGCCCTATCTTTGTGAATTATACTCCTTTATAAACTAGGCTGGTATAGTTTAAGTGAGTGGATTCAGTTATCCTGCTCTAAATGTGCTTACTCTGCCATGTGAAGAGGAGCAAGCTTATAGTAGATTAATTCTTTTTACCAACATATCAATCTGTGTCCAGACTAGGGGGTTTAATGTGAAAACTGTACGAATTAATTAAAAATCACAACCATAATTTACAGTCTAAAAAAAAGTGACACAGCGACTCTGTGCTTCACAAGCCTTGTAGTTCTGGAGTTGGGAACTTTGGATGTTTGCTGGTAAAGTTGTATAAGACAAAGACACTTGACACTTCAGCAGATGGCTGTAGAAAGGTCAGAATACACCAGGAAACCCAAAAGAAGAGGCTGACTTGAAGTTGTCTGTATGTTTGTTGTTGTGGACTGACTTTTTGTAGGTATGTTGATTACTACATCAACCATAAGCATTTTCTCTCCCTTCTCTGTTTTCTTTGACAGATGAAAGCTTTTAGATTTGGTTCATAGTTGAAGCTTATAAAGTCCTGCCTAAAAAAATCAAGTAGAATATGGTTCTGGTCACATTAACTACTCAAAAAAACCCACCACCAACAATAAAGCAATTGTGGCTGATGCAATGTTGTGTGGGTGTGTGGAAAGGTATTGTTTTAACTTTAGTGATTTTACTGAAAAGTAATATGTGCACTGTTAGTAGAGGTAGCATTATGTGGTGAATACAGTGAGTCCACAAAAAGTGTCAAATAGGGGTGTGCAAAGTGAGCCCTGTTCGATTCAGATCTGGCCTGAATCAAGGAAGTGATTCCTATTAATTGATTCAGATTACTGTCCCTGATTCAATTTGGCTGAATCTGAATCTGAAGATTCGATGCTGATTCAGGTAATCAACAATTCAGACATAGAGACAGCTTTAAAAGTTTTTTCTATATACCTTAAGGTACCAGCGCAGCTTGTGATCACTGTGATGTGGGGGTGCATGGAACATCCCATGGTACGTGAACTATACTGGTCCACCTTCCCAGCTCGGCAGTCGGCTGCAGGGAAACCACGGGTGCCCCTGCAGACCCAGGAGGCACCAGTCACTGAGCCAGGGGGAGGGGGGCCTGCGCGCTCCCCGGCAGACCTGGAAGTGGTCCGGAAGTCTGCTTTCGAGCATGCTGGGGAACCTCCCACGCTTCTGTGGGATGCTCCATGTGACCCAGAATTGCAGCATTCACAAACCCCTGCTACCTAGAGGTATGTAGAAAAAACATTTAAAGCTGTCTCTACGTATGAATCTTTCCGAATTTCTCCAAATCTCTTTGGAGGGTTCCGATTCAATTCGGAGAGACTAAAGGGCCCTCTGATTTGGATTTGGAAATTTGGGCACCAAATCAGGTGTGTTTTGGGCTGTAGGAAATTGGCTTTTGGTGATGAGGTTAGTAAGGTTCAGGGCTTGCTTGAGTTTACAAACCACTTTTCATAGAAGAGCCTATGAACTTCACTTCATCAACCTCCTGGATACAGAAACTCATGACACACTACAACCTCCCAGACATCTAACTCCCCAGGCACCTCTCTACTTTTACCTGCTACATCCCCCTTATCCCCCATCCCTGCCTGTCCCTCACCCCCTGATGCCTCCATTTCCAATTTTACTGATTGGCTTTCTTTCCTGCATTGCATGCCAGGCCAGCTTCTGGCTTCTTTACTATTTCTTCCATCCAGGAACAACACACACACCTGCTGCAGGTACTTCCTCAGCCTGACGAACGGTTTTCCAATCTAAAAGCTTGCATCCCAGGCAGCTAAAATGAGCTCACCTGGAGCCTCACAACCCCACTGCAACCAGTAAGCTTCAGGCCTGTCAAAGATGTGATGGGTCTGGACTTTCCCCAGCCAAGACTGTGCATGTGTGTGGTGGCTGCAGGTCATAAGGTGCCTCCTACCTGCCTTTCACCAGTGAAGTCCTTGGTCCTGGCATTTCTTAGGGGCTGCTGAGCCTCCAGCAGTCCCACCAGGCCTCCCAACCCTAGCAGGGTTCAGTTTTAGTAGAAATGTCCAGGACCTGGGGTCTCCTCCTCCCCAATACCCCTGCTCATACCTCCAAGTTCATCCTGGCATGGGAGCTCAGCAGGGACATGTTCTTCCCCTGCTGGTTAGTGGTAAAGTGAGTTCCCCCTCCAGCTCTGAGAGTAGGGCACTAAATGGTTGTGAAACCCAAGGGGGAAAAAAAAAAAAAAGGGAGTGAGGAGGGTGGGCTCCATCTGCATGTGGAGCTTAGGGAAGCCCAACAGCAGGAGATTCACGGTGGGAAACACCAGTTGCTCCACCAAACCAGGATCCAAGGACACATAGTGGGGTGTCACTACATCCCTAGCAATGCTGAACACCCTCTTGCTTGGAATACTGGCCAGTGGACAGGACAGGTGTTCCCAGGTAACCGTGGCCAGATCTGGCCACATCTGGCTGCGGCTTGCCCAGTAGGCTGAGGGGTCGCACAGCAGCAACTCCATGTCCTTGGTGAGATAGGCAGCCACCAAGGTCTGAGCACTGCCTGATAGTGGGGTCTGGTGCCTCTGGACCCCACCGTAGAAGCCATGCCTTTGGCCCACATTGGCAGCACCTGTGGTGGAGGAGGAGATTGGCTGATGGATGGCATGCTGGCACTCTTCCATGTCCCCCCGCCTCTGTCATTCTGCCTCCCTGACTCTGTTCACCAGCACCTCCGTCCAGTGATCCAGGGTTTTGCTTCCACATATGCTCCCCTTCACCCTCAGGTCACACATGGGATCAAGCTGTTTCCTGATGCCTTCCTTCAGCCGCCTCACCAGTGCCTGCACATCTGGTGACAGCACCTTGCCTCAGCCAGGAATACTGATCCCCTGGAAGTTCTCCATTTAGCTCTAAAGTTCCCTCACCATGGGGATCACCTGGCTAAGGAGGGCATCGCCAGCACTGAGCATCTTGGTGGCCTCCAGGAAAGGCTTGAGGACTGCCAAGATCTGGGAGATGGTGTCCTACTCAGCTCTGTTAAGGGAGCCACTGATCCCAATCTCCCCAAGCAAAACTATCACATGGCTGGCCTTCTGTTGTTCCACCAGCCTCTCAAGCATCAGGTATGTGGAGTTCTACCAAGTCTCCACATCCTGTATGATTTTCTGCTATGGGATGTTCAGCTTTGCCTCTTTCTTCCACAGCATCTTGCCCCCCTTGATGTTCCAGTGGAAGTAGCCCGCCACCTTCCTGCATTTGGAAATGAACTTGCTGGTGGTGCTGGCATTGTCATCGGCAGCTCTGCCCCCCTCCAAGGCATCCCTGACAATGAGGTGGAACTTATATGCCACACACCAGATGCCAACAAAGTTGGTATCTTGGAGCCACCCTTGCACCAAGCGGTTCATGGCCTCCATGATCTCAGTTGCCATGTGGTACTCATCCATCACCTCAGCTTGAAGGAGAGCCCACAGATGGCCTGGCTGGTCACACCAGTGCCCTGGGAGGGAGAGGTAGACGTGTCTCCCTCCCCTAGAGCACTGGGATTGGAAGGGACCACAGGGAAGGATCACAGTCACTATCAATATCTGCTACACATGTCAATATCAAAGCAGTTCTTCCCCCTTGTATCTCCTCCCTCTCCTTAGTTTCTGTTTAGCTTCAGGCAAGCCCAGCTTTGAAACTCAAAACATTTAGGAACATTTGTAGTGCCCTAGTTTCTTTTCAAAGCTGTTTCAAAGCCTTTTGTTTTGTTGCATTTTGATTTCCCTGTTTCAAGCTTGAAACACGTCAAAACAGCTTCAAAACGAAACATCCGTCGAAATTTCGCACAGCCCTAGTCATTATTATAGCTCAATGATGTGGTACAATTTTTTCAGACAATAGCAGCATGCTAGTTGTACTGCACCTCTGAAGCAAGCACTGAAGGTGCTTTAGCTACAATACCCTGTAGGGTGACAGGAATAATAATTCCCCGTTGACCAGATTCATAGCAGGAATGTCAGGGAGAGCAACAGCTTCATGAATTGAAACTTATTTCTATGGCCATTAGTGACTTTCCAAGAGGAACTCTCCCATGGTGATTCATGGAGTTAGTAGGAATCCAGGACTCCAAGGGGATATTTCTATTGACCCTAACAGCTGTTCTGTCAATGGCCTGGTGTAACGAATAAAACACTTCCCCTGCCATAAACATGATGGCACTCAGGCATTCAGTCCCACTGCTGTGGCAGCACAGATCCTTCTGGTATATGGAGAGATTGAGGCAACTGGAGTAGGAGGGCAAGTCAATAGATTGCAGATGGTTCTTGACTTGTGCCAAAACTGACCAATTGTACATAAATCCTTTTTAACAGACTATGCTGTTGCTGTGGCAGCAATGGAGAAGTCTTTCTTTTCCATTGCCATTGCATCTGCAAAGTGCTGAACTGTTCTGAATGGTGAACCTCTGGTTAATTTGGGTTGTCTGTCTGTAAATTAAATCATCGACACTCTTCTATGACGAGTTTATCACCTACTTTGCAGACAAAAATCATGTGTCCAGCACAGCTGCGAGAATACCAGTATAGTTGCAGAGTCAGAGTTTGAGGTTGGAAGTTGATCCTTGTCTAGTTTATATGGATCAATTGGACTTGTTGCACACCAATTCAGGGGATGCACTAGGGTGGATACAGGACAACTATCCTGGCCTACAGAGGCCATCTCGGGGAGGCTGGAGTCATTGTTGGGGATGGTTAGTGCTTTCTTTTGGGAAGATGGGGTGTCAGATAGTCTCAAGTTGAGAATTATTTAGCCCCTACTCAAAAAAAAAATCTCTTGACAGTGGTTCCTCAGGCAACTATTGTCCCTTTTCCAACTTCCCCTTCTGTCCCCAGCTTCACCCATAACTGAATGGGTGGTTGCTCAGCAACTCCAGGTGCTTCTGGATGCTGTTGGATTCCTGAACTACTGTTAGTCTGACTTTCATCCTAGATATAATTTGGAGAAAGCACAAGTGCTCTCTGTCAATGATCTTTGCCCAGAAATCTACAGGAGAAACTGTGTGTTGTTGATCTTAGACCTTTCAGTGGCATGTGATGCAGTCATCAACCATTAGGTACTACTAATGTTTTTACATGATCTTGTGGGTATTAGCAGGACTGCTTATAATTGGTTCTGCTCTTTCTTGATGTTCTGGGAGCCGGTCCAGCCAGTCCAGAAAGCAGTGTTGTTATTTAAATCAGATCATCAGGTAGGCAAGTGATGGAGAGGTCGGGACACCATATTGGTTTCAAAAAGAGATTTTACTTACGCCTCTGACACTAGCGTAGGTATGAAGTACTTGCTTTGTTACAGGTAACTCAGACCATGACTCAACAGATGATGTAACAGGTAACAAGGACCGAACAGGTACCAAAGAACAGGAAAGCCGACAAGTTCTTTGACACAGCGAGCTAGCTAATGATCAGGGGTACGTCAAGCTACCGAATGACGGGGAAGGGATTGGAGGGTGATCAGGCTGCCAACTGTCTCTGAGGTACTCTTAGAGATCTCCAACACAAGTGCACGGATCTCCTCTCAGAAGCCTCCTCAGAGTCCTCCCAGTTTGGGCGGAAACTGCTTGAACCTTTTATATGGCTAGCAAGCCAATAGCCAACCACTAAACAGAATAATTTACAAACAGCCAATGGTGGTGCACTCATTAGCATACAGTTGGCGGGAACCTTTTCTAAAGCTGTAACTTTCCATGACACAGCATACCGTCACCAGGCTCTGACAAAGCGGAATTTTCCACTTGTGACCTACTTTCTTGCTGTGACCTACTTTTGCTGGGCCATATGTATCAAGCTAATGGAATTTTCCGGGTAGGCCAGGTTCAACAGAGACCATCAACTAAGGTGATTGACAGTTTCTATGGGCACATCCATATAGGGGAATCACTCAGGGTGGGGTGAGCTGCTCGCTCAATCTATTGTGACAGGAGCATTAACCGTTTCATGAACTCATTTATGACACTTGGTAGGGAGATTCCAGAAGGTGGTGATGGATGAGTGCTTGTTGTCTCCTCTAAGGGTTTGTTATACCATGTCCTATGGGGTTCCCAGAATACCCTGCTAGGAAGGTTGCAACCCCTCCTGTTCAAAGCATATCTGAGGACTCTTGGCAAGCCATGCATAGATTTGAAGTGAGGTTCTAACAGCATGGTGATGACACTCAGCTCCCTCTCTCATCTGCCCCAGCCTGCAATGCCTGTCAGCAGTTGGGGATTGCTTGCAGGTGAATCAACTGAAGCTGAACCTACGCAAGACAGATGTGATGGTGGTGAGCAGATCTCATGACTTTACTGATGAGTTCAGCACCCTCTTGTCACTTAAGTTGGCACCCTTGTGATGCTCCTCAGTTCTTTCCTGCACCTGGATCTTCAGATTGCTATAGTGGCTAGGAGTGCCTTTCACCAACTCCATCTGGTGAGAAGGCTGCAACCCTGTCTTTCAGGATTGCATTTGGCCACTATTATCCATGCTTTCATAACCCTGAGGTTAGACTTTTTTGGTGCACTCTATGTGGGGTTGCCCTTGATGACCATCCAGAAGGTGCATAACAAGGCAGCCTGCTTTCTGGTGGAGCTGTGCTGCCAAGAGCACATTACTTCAGTGTTCCAAATTCTGAACTGGCTTCCAGTAACTTTCCAGGTGGAATTCAAGATGCTGGTCTTGATTTATAAAGCCCTAAATAGCCTGCATCTGATATATCTATGGGACCACCTTCTCTCTTATATTCTACTGTGAACCCTAATCTTATCTGAGAGCAACCTCCTGCAAGTATCATTTGTGCATCAGGCTTGTTTGAAGAAAATCTGTGGGAAGTTGTTTTGTCTCAGCTTTGGAGCCTCATCAGAGCCTGAGCCTGAACATCCTCAGGAAGCATTTTAAGACCTTTTTATTTGTGCCAGTTTTTAGCAGTAGGGCTGATGTTTGGGGGTCACTGTTTGGGATTTCATTATTATTTATTATTCTCTTTCATATTTTGTATATTCTGAGCACTAGATATTTATGTTATACACAATTGTGATGTAAAATGTCTTTAACCAGCCCTTCAGGCTGATAGGCTGAACTTGTTTCATGTACTTTCTTCTTTGGTTCCCAAAGCAGCTCAATATGCATGAAGAACATGAGCATCACCATTCTTGTCCAAGTTTTCTTTCTCCACTTGTCCCTGTAGTTGGTGTCCAGCCCTGTAGGATTTAAACCAGTCTGACCTTAGTTGCTTTTGCATGATTCAATGTCCAAGAATATAGATGCTTTAACAGATGATAAATAAAAATCTGCCTGTCTGGGTGGGCCATTAGCAGGATTTTCATGGTTTCTTTCAAGAATTTCCTATTTGTGTGCAATCTATGGATTTCTCCTCTGGCCCTGGGTTAGACTGGTTTCTCAAAATGGTGCAGAGTAGAAGACTCTATTGATGGTGCAGAGTAGAAGACTCCAGAATAGACAAGTGAGACCAGCTGTGCTAGATAAATGAACATACAGCAGTATTTACATAGTTTATAGATCTCAGTTATATATTTTTATGATGTTTTCATAGACTCTACAGTTGAAACATATTTGGTATGTTCCTTGTGGCCCCGGAGAGCTCATCCTCAGTTCTACCTTCAGCCACTTTAGAAATAACTTTTCAGGAGGTGGTGAGATGCTTGGATGTCAGTACAAGATGCACTTTCCTTTTAAAGGCCTTAATTACTGGTCATAGATTGTCAAGTACAGAACTATATACAAAAATGACAGTAGCGGCTATCCAGCTGGAGAAATGATGTAGAAAACTGGTGATATTTACTGTTTCAGTGCTATCACCTAATAGCACTGAAACAACAGTATCTAGTTCCAGGGTCTTCCCACATGCTTGAAGTTAATATGTCAGCATATCATTTAATAATTGCAATAAGAGACTGCAAAGGGATATAAATAGAGTTTTACAGGAGATGCTGGTTTGGGTTCATGGGGAGTTTTGCAACCCTTTACACTCCTCAGCAGATATTCCAATGGCAGTGATTTGCATGACGCAGCATGCACTTCTGATTTTATTTAAAGGTGTAGTGGATTTTGCTTGCTATCTGTATATCTTAGATTACAGGTGTTGAAATATAAATAAGCAAATAAGTCTCTTGATACTTTTACACTGTACTTTATTTGGCCTCATTTACCAAGCAACCTCAGGAAGAGTATGGGGGAGTTGCCTATGCCAGGGCAGAGAGGAGCAGCAAGGACTGGAGAGGGAAACAGTGGGGAACAGCTCCTCAATCCTATACACTGCAGGAACAGCCTGGAGCTGATACTACCTCTGAGAATGGTTGGCTTGCAGGGAGACATGCCTTCAGTTGCTATGCTCTGGGAATTTTAACTGTGGCTCAGCAACTGAGCTCGTTAATGACAGGCATTTTTTTTAAATATCCATGGTGCTCTGCAATGGCTATTAAATGAAGTCCTGCCTTATTCTTTGAAGCCCCTTAAAGAAATACACACAAAACTGTACAAACTAGGCCACTGGACTGGGACTGGACTTCCTAGGTGAGACTGTTTATTTTACAGGTTTTTTGGTTTGTTTGTTTTTTTGGCTTTTGAAATGAGATAGTGCATCTTGGTGGGAAAAGTCTTTGGCACTTTTGCCTGCAGACTTCTCTAGCTAGATGCAGCAGCCACTCATTTAACCCACCACCCTTTCTCTGCCCTTCCACAAACGCAAAAGTAGAGTGTCCCTACCTTGAGCATATAAACAGGGTGTAGTTGTCAAATTATGATGGGAAAAAATGGCACTGGGCAGAAACAAACAGAATAAAAGAAAAGAAACAACAATTAGTGGATGACCTAATCAGATTAGTGGTGGGTAAAAAAGGACAGGCACAGCTAGTAGGGGATGCAAGAGGCATAAAGAAAAAAGAAGCAGGAGATCAGAAGTTAAGGTGGCCAAAATCTGGACCCAGCTTCCTAGGGAAGTGGTTCTCACCCCTACCTTGGGCAAATTCAAGAGGAAGTTGGATGATCACCTGTCTAGGGTCTTTGAACCCTGCATTTATTCCTGCCTGTGGCAGGTGGTCAGGCTAGATGATCTGTTCAGATTGCTCCTGACCCTAGCTACTAAGAAACTATGAAACTATGAAAGATGAGGCTAGAGTTGTAACTGTTTCATTTGTTTGCTAAAGCATGTGCTTCTCCACCACTTGGAATTTTATGTTGGTGTTTTTCTGGAGAAATGTATCTCATTTCTGGAGATATCATTGCTTCAGTCCCAAGTCAACAACTTTTCAGATAAAGTTGATGTCCCGTACTTAGTGCTGAGAGCTTATTTACCTCAGAAATGCAGGGTCATGGCAAATATTGCTTATTCTGTAGGAATGGATCCCACTGGAACTTCCTTCAAGGATGAGTTTGTGTTATTTCTTTTTTTTTAAGTCCCTAGTTTTGGGTCGGTGTCTTGTGTGATGCTCCAGATTTGGGCCTGAGCTATATGAGTAGCATGCTTGTGAAAATAACTGGAGTTACTTGTAATTTGTGACAAAGGTCCCTCCCTGATTCAAGTTCATTGGAGGTAATGAATTGGTCAGCAACTAACTTACTCAATTTTATATCACTGAGGAAAAGGTGGGAACATACCTGCCTCTCATACCTCTTTGTCCTGGACTGTTTTATTTGAAACCTAGAAATCACGAGTCTTGACAACAGGTAACAAACATTACATTTTATTTCCTTGAATATTTTCCCTTAACACCTGGAAATGTGAATGTGAAAATCAGGTCTTTACCTTGAAACCTGGTACCTGTTGTGTCCTAAATTGTGTACAATTTAGAGGTTAATGGGAGAAATGATCCTGCATTTGACAAGACTTTATACCGTAAGTTGCACTTCCTGCCTTCTGCCCTAGGTGAGGCCAGCATCACTCTCACAGAATGCTTCCAAGGGGGACCTCCTGGCACAACCTTGCCTTGCTTGAGCTCTCTGATTCCAAAAGTGATCCTGCTTAGGCAGTAAAGCAGTCACATACAAAGGGAGAAGAGAAAATTGGGGTTAAATCAAAATCCAATCACTTTTGATATTGTTCTAAGAAAGGAGTGTTAAACTTGCTACGTCCCCTGAGCTTGATCCAAGACGCAGGGTTCCTCACAGGCCAGATCCAGGCCTGGTGGTAGAGGGACCAGTGTTGGCTGTGGCAGTGATAGAGGCCCAAGTTAGAGCAGGGTGAGCAAGGTTGTGTCAGCACAGCCTCCTCTCACCCTTCTGCCATTGATGGCCATGCCCAATGGGAAATTATAGTCCTGTATTTTATGCAGGCCCTGCCAGAAGCCCCGCAGGCTGGATATGGCCTGTGGGCTATATGTTCAATGCTCTTGCACTGAGCTATGATTTCAAGTTCCCTTCCAAGTATAAGCATCATATTATAGAGTCTCTCTTCTTCTTGTAAAGGAATTTTAAAATGTTAAACTGAGGGTGTAATAATAAAGACCTCCTAACATGGTTATTTTTAGCCAAAGATGTTTAGCAAGCAGAAAATGTGGATTTTTGTGGGACTGCAGTCAGGAATTTGCGCAGTGCTTCTTTCAAGCTAGTTCAATATTGTTGAGGTGCACTGATTTTTTCTGGCATGCCTATGTTTTATTTTCCTTTCTAAAATAATAATGTAAATCATCTTATTTTCCTTTATTCTTAGAGCAGGTGATAACAATGCTACTTCTGCCCTGTGTGGCCAGTCAAAAAAAAGAGGGCTTTTTAGTTTAGTTAGCTCAACCTAATGAAAAACATCCTTAATGTCTTGGAGTTATCTAAATTATGGACCCACAACTGTGACATTGCTATATATGCAATGCCTCAATGGAGATGGCAGCGTACAGTGGCAGAGGTTTTTCTTTCTAGACAGCATGATTGCACCACTGCTCCAAATGAGTTAAGATGAAAGCCTTCTTCCATTGACACAGCTGTGTCCACACTAGAGGCTGCCATCATAGTTGCACAACTGTGTGGTGTGATGCGTTCAAACCTTGTAGCATAGCTTAGACCCTTGTCATCAACGAAAAATGATAAAGTTATCTCATAATTTTTCTACAGACAAATTTTTGTAGCAATTTAACATGATTATGGTGTGATACATTACCAGGATAGTTTTATAAGAAACAGTCCTAGTGTAGATTGTTTTGCTGCTATATTTTCTGTAATATGACTGCTGTATTTTACCCCAAACCATCTGGTGGAAATTGGGGTGTGCATTATATGTGAGAAATAAGTCTGCCTATGGGATTGGAAATCTGATGGTAGGGGAGCAGTGGCATCATTAATTGCCTTGGTCCTGGAGCCATGGCAGTTAATCCTGCCACCACTCCCCACTGCAAAATTTCTGGCCCCATGGGGAGTCCACCCCGGCTGAGTAACCTGGGTGGGTGCAAAGGGCCGGTCTGTATGGGGCTGGCAGCACATGCCAGTATGGTTTTCTAGCTGCTGATACTCAGATACTTACCCAAGATCAGGCCCCTCTCCTCCCCCTGCCCCTTCATGCTGCCTTTTCAAAACCAGGGTGTGTGTTATTTTCTGTGGCAGATTACATGCAAGAAGATAAAGCATATTGAAGTATGGTCTTCCAGTATAAGTGTTTCTTTTTTTTTAAGCAAGTGCAAGTATATCTTCATTTAGAGACATTGCACAACTTAACTTCTTCAGGACATCTGAAGCATGAAACTTGAGTGTGGGCAAGGCCTCAGTAATGATAAACTCTGTCACCAACACTAATAAAGCATATATAAGATTCCATTTAAGGTAACTCATCTGAGCTAACTTGATTGACAAACACCATTCTTTTTGTCTTGTAAATTTAGCACAAAGACTCTGAAGATGCTATTCCAGATCTTATGTGGTAATTGCATTCTCTGGCACTTGGTTTCTTGCACCTGATGAAATTTACACTTTCAGTAGTATGCACATTCTGTTCTGCCTTTGGTTGGATGCAAAAGTGAACTGCTAGTGAAACATATTTCTTCTAATGTTATCATATAAGCCTGTGGCAGAGCATAAACTTTGCCTGCCACTTTAAAAGGTTTAGACAAGCTGTGGAGTAGCTGGCAGGTACAGTCAGGCCCAATTATCTAGTCACATGACTGCAAGGGGGTCGCTGGATTGGATGAGAGCTGGGCAGCCAGGGTATAACCCCAGGCTCTAGTTGCAGAGCTGGAAGTTACATCTAGGGATCCAGTGGGGTAACATCAAACAGACTGAGGAGAGCAGCTCCCAGAATACCTGGAGAATAGGGTAGGAACTATGGGGATGGAAGAGATTCCTTATGGTCCCAGGTAGGACATGAAACTGCACCCTGCTGGGTTGGATGATACCATGGGGCTGCCTGTAGTGGGACAGTCTCTAGGAAATGCCACACCTGTGCTTCCCCAGTGAAAGGCGAAAGTGAGGTGCCATAAAGTCTCAGCCCCTACTGCACTGTGGGTACCCCATGGAGGGGAAAAGCTAGGGGAACAGACCCTGACAGAAAAGCACAGAGCTGAGGCTGGCAACACAAATTGAGACAACAAAAAGTCCTGAGACACGGCCCAAAGCCCTGAGACAGGGCCCAAAGCCCACTGAGTGGGAGTGAATGTGTGGGCTAGAGATAGGATAGAGTGTGTGGTCTGAAGGACTGTGTAGAGTAGGACCCAAGCAGAGTTGAGTCGTCTGAAGGACTGCACAGAGTAAGACCTAAGCTACAGAAGTGTAGGCCCAGGAGGGGCCAAGATGGCCAAGGCACACAGAGGTGGTACCTGAGGCCAAAGTTTCAGATCATCGAGTCTGACCCCCTGCCTAGGCAAGAAAGAGTGCTGGGGTCAGATGACCCCAGACAGTGGCTTATCTAGTGGCTGATTTTGGCTGAGAAGGGGGCTGAGAAAGTAATAGTGGATTTGGATTCTGTCTGTGAGGCACGGGACATGGTTCAGAGCCATGTTTTAGGCCCTACACACCAAGTCAACAAATGTGCAGCCTCCCACATGTTAACAACCATTGTTGTAACATCAAAGGCATGGCAGGAGAATCAGAGCAGGCTGCCATAGGCAGGGTCGGGCCAATGACATGTGTGGCCCAAGGACGGAGCTTGTAGTCACACGCACACCCCCCGTCACAGAGCTCTAATAGGAAGGGTTAAAAGCTGCATAGTAACTATACGAGGCAAAGTGATATAGGCACTTTTAAGGAAGAATGCTAGCTTTTTCTCCTGGTCTAAAACCTGAACGTTTTGCTTGATTTCTGTTCTTCTGGAAATCTTGTCCCTCAAGCACCTTCTGTTTCAGTTTGAACTAACATAGAAACACGGCGTGTATTTGCAGTAACATTTAGATTATGAACAACTGACAAGTGGAGGCCTGATTCTCCCCCTGTTTATATATGTAATGGCCTAATCAAGTTTAATAGTACAGTAAAATCTCTTATCCAGCATCCCCACGGTGAGAGGAGTGCCAGTTATGTAAAAATTCCAGTTATCTGAAATAAGCTAGAAGGGTTTTCTGATAACATGGAGTGTGTGGGGAGAGGATGGTGGCAGCAGCTGCATGCGGAGCAGCAGAAGCACAAGGTGGTGGGTGGTGGCAACTCCTGCCATCTGTAAGCTTTCCTCTGCCCTCACCTGTGTCCGGCCACAGCATAGGAGAGGGGAGTAGCAGTGGCTGCACACAGAGCAGCTCAGCATGGGGTGATGGGTGGCGGTGGTGTCTGCCATGTGTTAGCTTTTCCTCGCCCCTCCTGAATCCATCTGGCCAGCCAGAAAATCCAGTTAATTCATAGATGCTAGGTCAGAAGGGACCTCATCAGATCATCAAGTCTGACCCCCTGCCTAGGCAGGAAAGAGTGCTGGGGTCAGATGATCCCAGACAGTGGCTTATCTAGCCTTTTCTTAAAGACCCCCAAGGTAGGGGACAGCACTACCCCCTTTGGAAATCCATTCCAAATTTTAGCCACCCTTACTGTGAAGAGGTTTTTCCTGATATCTAGCCTAAACCTACCCTCTGACAGTTTGTGACCATTGTTCATTGTTACCCCAAGAGATGTCCTGGTGAACAGAGCATCTCCGATCCCTTCAGGTGTCCTCCTAATGAAGTTGTAGGCAGCCACAAGATCACCTCTCAGCCTTCTCTTGCAGAGGCTGAAGAGGTCCAGGTCCCTCAGTCTCTGCTCATCGGGCTTGTCCTATAAGGCCCTAACCATATGAGTGGCCCTCCTCTGGACCCTATCTAGTCTATCAACATCCTTCTTGAAGTACAGTGCCCAAAACTGGATGCAGTACTTCAACTGTGGTCTGACCAATGCCACATAGAGGGGAAGTATCACCTCCTTGGATCTGTTTGTCATGCATTTGCTGATACATGATAAAGTGTGATTATCTTTGCTGATGATTTCATCACACTGATGACTTACGTTCATCTTGGAGTCCACTGTGCATCCAAGATCCCTTTCCACTTCTATGCTGCTGAGAGGGTCACTTTCCAGCCAGTACATGGACTGGATATTTTTGCGCCCTAGATGCAGCACTCTGCACTTGTCCTTGTTGTACTGCATCCTATGGTGTACTGCCCACTTTTCTAACCTGTCCAGATCTGCCTGCAATCATTCCCTACCCTCTGGACTGTGCACTTCACCCCATAATTTAGTATCATCCGCAAACTTGGACAGAGTACACTTCACACCCACATCCAAGACACTGATGAAGATATTGAAGAGTACAGGTCCAAGGACTGAACCCCATGGGACCCCACTTCCCACATCCTTCCAAGTCGATACCAACCTGTCTACTACCACTTTCTGGGTGCAACTGCTAAGCCAATTTGCCACCCGCTGGACCGTGTGTAAACATCTATGTCTTTTTATTTATATAAGATAAGCTACCATACAGGAGAATAGGATCCTCGCTACCGTATAGGATAAGCTACTGTATTGAAGGCCTTCCTAAAGTCCAAGAAAACAACATCCATCTCTATTCCTGCATCTAAGTGTATTGTGACCCTGTCATAAAACAAAACCAGATTGGACAGGCATGATCTAACTGCAACAAATCCATGCTGGTTTCCCTGCTGCATTATTTTTCCTGCTGAACGCTCACACATATGATTTTTCATAATCTTTTCAAAGACCTTTCCAAGGATGGAGGTGAGACTGACTGGCCTATAATTACTCAGATCCTCCTTCCTTCCCTTCTTGAACGTAGGGACCACACTGGCCCTTTTTCAGTCCTCTGGGACCTGACATGAGTGCCACAAGTGCTCGAACAGCTATGCCAGTGGTTCTACTATGGCATCAACCAATTCCTTCAGTACCCTCAGATGCAGCTCAGCTGGGCCTGCTGACTTGAACACATCCAGTCCATCCAATCTAAGAACCCATTAGGAGACTTATCTTGAGCCCTGTTCAGGAACACTGAGGCAAAAAACTCATTGAATAGCTCAGCCTTGTTCCTCTTGTCTGTCACTAATTGCTCCTCCTTGTTCAGTAGGGGTTTTATGCTGCCCTGTGCCTTCCTTTTATTCCCTACATACCTAAAAAAAGACTTCTTGTTGTCTTAATTTGTGTTGCCAGCCTCAGCTCTGTAGTTGCTTTGGCCTTCCTAACTGCCTCCCTGCAGGCCAAGTAGGTATACTCCCCCTTGGTAGCTTCCCTCTGCTTCCACTGCCTATATGGCTTCTTTTTTTGCCCTTAGGCTCCCCTGGGTTTCCCTGTTTAGCCAAGGAAATTTTTTGGCTCCTTTCCCCTTTTCCCTCATATTGGAATAGTACCCCTCTGTGCCTGAAGGATCGTTTCCTTTAGGAACAACCACCCTTCCTGGACTCCCATCTCGCCAATACTCTTCTACTGCAGTGCATCATTGACTAGACTCCTAAGTACACTGAAGTTAGCCTTCCTAAAGTCAAGCACTTCTACCCTACTCATTATCTTACCTACCCTATGCCATATGGTGAATTGGATTGATTGGTGGTCACTGTCCCCAAGGTGACCACAAATCTGCAGCACCCCTACCAAGTTATCCCCCATAGTCAACACCAAGTCCAGTAAGGCATTGTCCCTAGTGGGACTGTATACCTCCTGTGTTAGGTAAAGGTCCTGCATACAGGTTAAGAACCTACATGAACGATTGGATTTGGCTGACTGATCCAGCAGATGTCAGGGTAGTTTAGGTCCCCCATGACAACTACATCCCTAGATTGTATGGCCACTGAGAGCTGCCTCAAGAATTCCAGGTCTAGCTTTTCCTCTTGGTGTAGTGGTCTGTAGTAGACACCCACCACCAAGTCCTTTTCCTCCTGACCTCTATCTATCCTAACCCAGAATGCCTCAACTTTCTCCTCCTCTGATCCCATTTTGATTAGGGTAAGTGTGTAATGCTCCTTTATATAGACAGCAACCCCGACCCCTCTCCTCCATACTCTGTCCCTTCTGTACAACCTGTAACCCTCAGTGTGTACCGCCCAGTCATGGGTAGGGTTGCACCAGGTTTACATTAGCCCCACTATATTGAAGCTATTATCTACAAGCAGAAGTGCAAGTTCTTCCTGTTTGTTCCCCAGGCTCCTAGCATTAGTATAGAGGCACTTAATACAGTATTCCGGTTGGTGAAGTACTGGATAACAGAGATTTTACTGTATCTCTTGTTTAAATTTCTTGTAGTCTATGATCTGTATTTGTTACCTAGTCTTGTAAGGTAGGGGACTCATCATACATTTTTTTAACACTGTTAAAATGGTGAACAAAAAAAATAATGAAAGCCAAGTAAGTCTGCTGAGTTGTCATATCTCCAATAATGACTTTCTTCTTTTCCCATGGTATGTGACACATTATTTACCAGGGAAAAATGAAAAGTTGATGTGTGTCTATTACTGACAAACTGGTGGATAAATAGGGGGCATGGCTGTTAAACTTTTAGTAGTAAAGACTTACCTTTTTCTCTCAAGAACTTTTATCTAGGTTTTTTTGACTGTATGAAAAAAATCACCAAGAGAGATTCTTCTGTTGTTTTTCCCTGAAAAATTTCAGGCACAGATCAAAAATCAATTTGAACAAAATAATTTGTTGTTTCCATTGGCCAAGCCTAAGTAACTTTTCCACCATCTTAATTTCCTAGAAAACATTTCAGCTATCTCAAGCAGTAAGCATATTGCAGTATTGTTTTGTGGTAACAGCTAAATCTTAATCAAATTGGAACTATTCTATAGCATTTAGTTGTTAAATCTTTGCTAAAAGATAGAGAAATTGTATTCTTCATGCCAAAACTGCATACATTGTGCCAGCACTGAACCTAGTACACAACCATGATAAAAGATGGTTTCATCATTATTGTTTTAAGGAGGAAAAATTTTCCTGACTGGCTTTAATATGTACTGTTTATAAATAACTGAAATTGACTTGAAGTTGTCAAAATAAATCATAGTATCATAGTACCTAGGGTCAGAAGGGGCCTAGAGCAGGCCATCTAGTCTGACCCCCTGCCAATTGGCAGGAAACGAGTACCAGGGTCACAGGACCACAACCAAGTACCTATCTAATCTACTCTTAAAGACACCCAAGGTAGGAGCAAGAACAACTTCCCTAGGAAGCCGGTTCCACGTCCTAGCCACCCTAACTG
>JAGPOW010002742.1:47090950-47102074 GCA_030014935.1 Caiman crocodilus
TCACCCCTCAGCAGCTTATAGGCTGCCACCAGGTCCCCCCTCAGCCTCCGTTTACTGAGGCTGAACAGGTTCAGGTCCCTCAGACGCTCCTCATAAGGCTGCCCACCTATCAATCTAGTGGTCCTCCTCTGGACCCTCTTGTCTGGACTTAAATACCATAAGTAAACTTATGACAAAGGTAAAAATATCTGGTTTTATTATCTTTTCTTAGGCTATTTATCTGCTAATTTGAAATGGTAAATTTCAGTGCCAAATTTAGCAAGGTTTGTAGGGTAAGAGTACAGAGAAGATTGAAAAGATTAAGAAGAACTCCTATCAGTGGTATATAGCATATTAATGGGAGTTCTACAGTGTATGATTCCTCTAATAGAATCTGCATATTTTGTAAGGCTAGGGAGGTAGATTAGGTAGGAGTTCAAAATGAACTTTTTATTGATCAGTTTCTGCATATCAACTGGTACCCAGCCAGGCATTACCAAAAATCAAACTCATGGTGAGGGATGAAAGTTTTGCTACTTTTGAAGTGACCTCTAGTTATACTACCTTCTCATAGGTTCTATACAAAGAAATATCAATTACAAATATTCTCTCAGTGGTTTTAATTGCAAGCCTATCATTATTCATATATTTCTGTGCATGCTGACACTCTCTCATAAGAATGACCCTGAGGAACAGATATGAAGATATGTGAGAAGGCTGGGAGGTGTGGGGGTACCTTACCCATTTTGTGGGGTGAGTCGGATTGGTGATAAACGCTAATGTTTGTGGATGGGGGAGAGGGGCAGTCTCAGTCCTGTGGTTTTTGGCTGATGTATAATATTACATATTGCATTCCTTTTTCATGCAGTCTGAGCTGAACATGTGAATATGTATATCAGATTCTAGGCCAAAATTATCAAGCCCAAATATCCAATAGTCAGTGTTATGAATCCACATTGAGGCACCTCACAAGAAGCGACATGGTTCTATAGAGTGTGATTCTTTCAGGAGCCACAGTCTTTTAAATGGAGACATTTAAAGGCAGGCAAATAGGAAAAAAAAGTCTTAATCGATTGTGTTCTTTCCTGTGTACCAGTAAAATTATTCCACTACTGCTGTGGAAACCTAAATGGAGATGTACAGTGCTGATTGAGGGTATAATCTAAAAACAATGGGGTCTGAGCCAGATATGACTAAGATTATAGTTTAACCTGCAGAAAGAAAATAAAAATTCCAGTAGAACCCCAAATACCAGCTTCTGTTTGGAGGGCTAGCTGTTAGAACAGAAAATGTGATCTTCAGAATGACACAAAAGATCTTTGAAAGAAACAGTGTTGTTTCAACAGGGTGATATCCTGGTTTTCTGCAGCTTTTAAAACATTTGCATGCTTATTCTGCCATTGTAAATATATGATTACAAAATACCTAGAAACAATGGCTCTGGAGAGCCAAGAAACAATTTTACCTACTGCCTCTATACAGCTCTAAACTTTGCTTTGTTTTGTTGTCGTTTGGGTTTGGGTATTTTTTCCCTTTGATTCCAAAGTAGCCAAACTGAAAAAATCAGCTGCACAGCCTAGAAAGGACACATTTTCTCCTTCTTTACAATCTTTATAAAGTGGTTCCCTAAAAAAAAAATAAGGTGCTTCACAGATATTAAGGAAGAAGAGAGCATGTTTATTAGGTGGTCTGAATCCAGTCTGATTCTCTCCAAGTCACTCAGCCACATAGTTGAATGAGTGTTCTGTGAGGACAGAGCTTTAAAAATACTCTTTATTGAAGGCAGAAAAAATATTTTATTCTGATGTGATGAAGGTAGCATCCATGATTTTCAATTATGGATACTTGGGATTTGATGTCTTTTTTGTGGGGGAGGGGGGTTTTCTTCTTAACTTTCTTTTAGAGGGCTGTCAACAAACAAACACGCACAAAATATTCCCTCATGTTCTGCAGTATTAACTTTGGGCTAGTTTCTGTCTTATTATACTCATCTGACTTGGTCATACTAAAGATCCTGGCACTCAGAATAGTCTTCACTATTTTCTTTTACTCTTCCCTTTGCCCTGCTTCTCATCGTGAATTCAAGAATTGTTTTCATTGTTTATCAGAGCAAGGATTAAAACTGACTGCATTCAAGTGACAGACTCTACTGGAAACTTTAAGGCCCACAACAGAAGATGTTCCTTTCTTTTCATGCCACTTAAACTTCATTGTGATATGGCAGTTCCATTAGAGTGAAAAAGCCATTGCAAAGCTGTCTTTAAAGCTGGAACTTGGCTGCCTTTTGGCACCTAGTCATTTAGGGTGGGATGCGACTGAAAGTTCAAACTTTCACAGCTTGGTTTTTGAATATTTGCTGTGAACAATAATAATGCATACCTTGATTTTCTCAGAGGTGGACATGTCTATTGTAATTATGTAATTAAAAACATAATCAAAAGCTTATATGTTTTTAAGTTAAAATTATTGTTGAGTGAAGGTAATGAAAACCAAATCTTTCAGCTGTGACTATGGATCACTAAGATAATTTGGGTTTGCTTGGTTTTATGTGTATTTGTGGTTTTTCAGTATTTGTCCAGGCTTTGACATTCTAAGCATAGGCTAATGTTACGAGCTTTAAGCTTTGAATAATTTTCAGTAAAAATGTCCAATTTGTCTTTCTTCTGTAAGGTTAGCTATAGGCCGGCTTGAAGTGGGTATTGTTATTTTTGTGGGATTTTATTTAAATAAAAAACCTCTTTGTTATGGCCTAGGATAAGAATTTTGTTTGCTAGTAGTTTTGCTGCATCTTAATATGGAGTTTCTCCAGCTCCTTTTTTTCTGCTGGTTGACTGTGACAGATTCCGAGAACTAATAAACCAACCTTTCTTCTAACAAGGGGAAGGCTTCTAGGTCTGCCGTTAATCACTCCCAGTCTTTTGCATATACCTGGAGAGCTTCCATCTCCTGGCATGAAGCCTGTGTCCACTATGCAAACCACAGTGCATACCTTCTGCACTGCAAACACTAAAGACTGCCTCTCTTGAATGTACCAGGAGAAGCAAGAGCGTACTTGGCTGATTGAAAAACCACTTCCCTGTATCTATAGGCTCCAATCATCATAAACTGCCCATCTATTTGTGGAAAATGACTTCTTTATTTCTACAATTTATACCTCTGAGCAATTTTGCTAAGAAATTATCAGATGAACCAGTATCATTTTAGGATTATGCAACACTTGATCACAGCGCAGTCAAAAAATTAGTGTACAATACCAGGTCCTAGTACCTTGATTATTGATTGTATGCATTCATTGCTCAAGTATTCAGTTTAATTTTTACATAATTTTTTTTTACAATATATAAATATGATGTGCACTTGTGATGACATCACTGAAGTTTGATCATCCTGCTGTAGGCAAAGAATCAGTAGTGATACCAGTCCTGACCCTGCCATCCATTAATGCAGCATACAGCAGGTTGTCTCTTTTCACTGTGGGTACAAAGATTGTTTTTTTCCCCAGCAGCCAAATAATTTGGTGAGATATTTTAATTAGGTTTCTTCTGAGAGTACTTTGAAAGGTAATACTAGAACTCAGATGCCTTTTCTTTTAATATTCTTAATGTCCATGAAAAGATAGCACCTGTGTGTACCTAGTGTTTGTTACATCCTGTTCCAAAACGGTCTACTGACCAAGATGTGTTTGTAGTAAATACTCAGAAAGTATGTTTTGAGTAATAGATGCCTCTGAAAAAAAATCCTATTTTGTTTGAAATACTGCAAACTGAAATAGATGGTAGTAATAATAATAATAATGTAGTTTATTAGTTTGAATAACTTTGCTTTACTTTGGTTCTTTCTTCCAAAACCCTGCCTTTCATAAAACAGCTCTCTATCTTTCAGATTATTAATTGAATAGATAGATAATGCCATTAGTAGCCTAAATAACATACCACAGGAAAAAAAGAAAGTTAATTTTGAAGTAACTACATCTCAGCAGATTCACATGGCTTTCATTTTTATTTTTGTGTTCACCATTTTAACACCATGTTAAAGAAATGTGTGATGAGTCCCCTTCCTTACAACATTTGGTAACCCGTGTAAATTAGACTACAAGACATCTAAACAAGAGATACTGTTAAACCTGGTTAGGCCATTACATTCCAGTGTACATTCCAGTGGAATTATTCCAGTTTCTTTTCAACTTTCACTTTCACTTTACCATACTGCTTGGGTTCTTATTGCTTTAAGCATCAGGATTATGCACCTAAGACCCTGTTTCTTTATTTTTCTTAATAATCTTTTATGCAGGAACTCCTCAAAAGCCTTTGAAAATCCATATAAATTATGTCCCATGGCTTCCTATTCTCAACTGTTCTATTCACTTTTTTCAATGTGCTCCAACAGTTTAGGGGATACCTCTTCCTCTTAACGAAGCCAGGCTGCTTTAACCTGCAGTTAGTACTTTTTATTCAAGCATTGAACATTCACTTCTTAATAGCACACTCAGCTGTATAACAGGAGTTAAGAAAGATATGAACTAGAAATAGAAAATGGGAAAGAATCCAGTGGAGAACAACAATAATTATTAGAGGAAACACAATTTAAGAGAAAATTTTGGAAGAACCGTGATTACTTAGTCCAGAGAAGAGAAGGCTGAGAGAAGATTTGAGTATGGTTTTCAAATACCTAAAGCATGGTTGTGAAAAAGGATGGCAACAGACTCTGTGGTAGGGTGGGCAATCTGGTCAATTGACTGGTCAAATATTTTCACTTGACTGATCAATTGACTGCATATTTGTTGACCAGTCAAAGGTCATAACAATTTTACAAATAAATAAAAAGTTTTTTGTATTTTTCTAGACAAAATATTATTTTTAAAAATTGTTTTTGACATATTCCTCAGTAGAAAATTTGTGCTTTTTCTGTGTATTATTTGGACCTATTGGCAAATTTTACAATTTTTTACCAATGTTTAACTGGTCAATTAACTGAACTTATTTGACCAGTCAAATACCTCACCCGACTCTGTGGCCATGAGGAACAGGATAAGAAGTAACAGCCTTGATTTGCAACAAGAAGAATTTAGGGTTAGTATTACTGTATTACGAAGTACTTTCTCACTGTGTGGGTGATTAAGTATTAGCACAGACTAGAGGTTGTAGAATTGCCAGCCTTGGAAGTTTTTAGGGTACAAACAGATGTCACCTTAGTGCTGCAATAAACAGTTTTAAGCCTATCCCAGTTACATAAAAGGAACTGGATGAAACACTAGAGCAAGGCATAAAGTTTAGGATTCTTTCCAAGAAGATTTTTCAAAATGCATCATTTTTTTGTTAAAAAATGGGATTAACATTTTTTCAATTTGTTCTTTCATAGAAAAATGAGGCTGGAAGGGTACTAGGCTGTCTTGGATCTATCTAAGCTTTTATTAGACAATATAAAAAATCTCTTTTTCTGGACCTTGAATGTACAACTATGCATGGCACATGCATGGGCATGTGACAGAAGAGACAAGTAGTTACAAGGTGCAAATATACCCTGCCTTCTGTGTGAGAGAAGTTATTATCCAAAATTACTACTTTTTTTTTTTGCCTTTTTTTCATTCTCCATGACGCTTAAAATAGCCAGTAGTTGAATTTCATGTTGAAATCACAAAATGTTTGGATCCAGATGTAAAACACCACCAGTTTGAATGTTAAAATGAGAGGTTTTGGTTTGGCTTGTTATAAATTTATTTATAACTCCACTTAATTGCAAAACTCGGTTCCAGAGTCCTATTTTATTGAATGCAGCCTAAGGTGGTTTGAATTCCACCTCTACTTAACAGCTGGTGACTAATTTTAAGATGGAAACTATAAGTAAGAGGTCACCTTAGTATTTCCTCAAAGGTGTGCATTAATCCACAATCCTCTTGGCCAGTTGACACTGCTTTTTATCCAAACTCATCCTTATTGATGAATTAACTATAGTATTACAAGTAAAATAGAGAATGGTGTAATTTTGTACTGAAGTATAAGTGTTTATGGAGGTTTCAGACTGTAGATAGTAAACCAAAGTTATATATTTATCCTCTGGCTTGCTTCCAGTTTAGCTTGTAAGATAGCAATAAGCAGGTTTTTCCCAGTACAATTATAAACCACTGACCTCAACCCTAACCCTAGAGGACCAGTTCTACAGACATGAAAAGAAAACAGTCTTCATCCCAACAGTCTGGTACACATCAGTTATGGCCTTTTAACTGTACCAGATATATATGGTGGTTTTTCATGATCAGAGGTTCAAGCCACTCAGGTTTCCTAAAATATCACGTTGGATTTGCAGTACCAAAGGGGTTTCAATAAATACTGTATTTAGGCTTTTTGGCTAAAAATACTGTATTTCCACAAATCCTAAAAGTATACAGTCTTATAATGCTCTCTACTACTAGAAGAATGTATTTCTTAGCGCAAAGTGTCGCCTCCTTTATTACTTTGTTTAGATACAAATGCCGAAAACAAATGCCTGGCATGATAATACTTCTTTGCAAAAGCCTAGTAAAGTATATGAATGCAAGTATTAAAGAGAGAGAACGTATTGCCTCAAGCACATAAGAATCACTTGTTTTTTTAGTTCTATTAGTTATTTATTTTCTACAGCTTATGTTGCTATTTTTTTTAATTTAGTGCTGAATTCAAGGTTTTGTCTATCTGGATTTAGAGGCAAAACGAAGCATACTCTCTATTAGCAGACAAGGCATGGCATAATACCATAGGCTTACCACTAGCAGACAAGGCATATCATAACATCTCAAGGATCATCTGGTTCAACAACCTGTACAAATGTAGGAATGGTCCTCCTGAATCATCCCTATCTAATCCTGATTCAGCCTACTTTTGAAAACTTGTGGTGAAGGAAATTCCACAACTTCCCTAGGCAGTCTGTTCCATTGCATACAGTTGTAACAGCAAAAAAATTTGCTTGCAATCTGATCTCAGTCTGCTTTGCTGAAACTTAAAGACACTGCTTTGTCTTCTGCACTCTGCAGTAAGGGAGAAGAGTTGTTCTCAATCTGGTTCGTGGCACCCTTCCAGATACTTGAAGACTGCTGTTATGTCTCCTCCTAATCATCTTTTTTTCCAAGCAAATATGCCACATTCTCTTACCCTTTCTTCATATTGCTTGTTTTCTAAATACTTTAGCATTTTGTTGCCCAATTCTGGATCTTAACTTCTCTACGTCCTTTCGAAAATGCAGAGCCCAGAACAATACACAGTACTGTAAAGAAGTCTTAAGCAGCGCTGAGTTGATTGGTACGATCACCTTCCATGCCTTGTACCTGTTGAGGCAGTGGTGCAGCTGCCAAATACATTTGCGTTTCCTGTGACTGTCACACTGCTGACTCATGTTGCTCCTGTGATTCACCAAAATCACTTGATATTTCTCAGCAATGCTACCACCTAACCAGTTACTGCCCATTCTGTGTTTGTGCTTTTGATTATTCTTCCCTAGGTGTAGCACTTCACATTTTTTGGTGTTTATCCTTTTGTCTCCAAGCCAGCTTGCAAATAGATCAAGATCTCTGAATTTACTCCTATTCACCAAAGTGTTTGCAGTCCTTCTTGGTTTCACAACATCTGCAAACTTGATTGTGAAGTGCTTTTTTCTGGCATCTAAATCATTATTAAACATGTTAAATAGCACCAGACACAGGACAGACCTCTGTGTAACCCTGCTTGTAACCTCTTGCCATTCTGGCATTTATCCACTTTTCACTATCATATAACTTGTAGTTATTGAGCCAATTATCTATCTACCCTGAAGTAATTTTACCTAGCCCACGTGTCATGTGGGACTTTTATCATAAGTCTTACTAAAATCCAAGTATACTACATCCACAGTATTCTTTTCACCCACCCAACATGTTTGGTATGATTTGTTCTTAATAAAGCCATGCTGGCTGCTTGTGATCAGCCATTCATCCTCCAGATGTTTATAAACTGATTTCTTTATCATTTGCTCCAGTATTTTCTTGGGTATTGAAGGGAGTTGGTAGGTCTATCATAGCTTTGTTATTTTTTTCAAAGACTTACACTGTGTTGGCCCTTTTCCAATCATCTGGAAAGTCACATATTACATATTGCAGGGGATTTTTCTTCCCAGTGAAAGCATGCTGTTAGCAACACAGCAACCATCTTTACTGTAGAAGAAAAAGGCTTAACTGAATGCTCTACAGGTATAACAGCAGGAGACAAGCAAAGCATAGATTAACCCTACCTGCTGAGGGGAGTATGTATGCACACACCTACCCCCACACCCGCCACTGATCAGTACCTAACCCTCCTCCCTAGACAATGTGGTCCTTTAAATACTTGAGCCAAACGGTAACTTGCCTCAAATGACTCTCTGAAGAGGTTGGTGTACTCTCAAAGGAAATACCAATGTGCTCTTTTGGTTATTTGAGTCACTTCAGCATTTGGAGGTTTTGACTCGTTTAGAACAACAGCTGATAAGATTCTTAAGAACTGGATCTGCTAATGATACAGTGTCTTCTGGATTTGTAGATGGCATATTATCTTGACCTCCCATCTGGTTGATGTGTCTGTGAAGTGTATTGCCATCTGGAGTATGACCTAGTGTGACACTGCTTCTGAAGTTGTGGCCCACTTGCATAGTTTCAGACATATGCAGGATTGCTTGGTTTGACTGTCTACACAGGTGAAAGAGTCTCTTCATAGAGAACTCTATTTTTTCTTTGGTTGGTGTTTGACCGCCAGGTCTGGATAGAGCCAATCCAAAAAAATCTTGAAGGATGCTTTATTCTACAATGCTATTCATTGTTGAAAAGAGGGTGAATGCAATATGATGAGGCTTCATTTCAATACCATAGTCAGATCCAATATAAATTTAATAGGTGGGCTCTTTCTTTGAAAACTTTGCCAAATTCCTTTAGGACATCTTGAATGGTGTCTGTTGCAATGCTTTGTACTCCTGTTAACTTGATGCCTATTGGCTCAAACCATTCTCTAGCTAGCAAGCTTATTCACTGCCATTTAAGAGACAGAGGGGCCCTTGATCCTTCCCATAGTGGACATTTGTTATAATACTCTCCCTTCAAGTTGGCTGTTTGTATTTTTGTAGTCAACAAGTCTTGCCTTGCACAGAATAATAAGACAATGATTTCCAAGCCATAGACATTTATATAGCTCTTCTAAAATTAAGGCAAACTAGGAAACTGAGTCTACTTCCAAGATACCTGAAATATCTTAGAGTATCACTGTTATTTAAGTTGTCCTTTTCTGTAGGGACAGTTTTTACACGGTGGACAAACTCAGTAGTGAAGACATCAGTGAGCATTCCACAGGCTGAAATTCCATATTTGTTGCAGCAAGAAGCATGGCTTCCTTGGTTGCCTTCTTTTGGGATGGCCTGAACTTCTGATTCAATGTTATCTTGCATATGGATGATGTCATTCAGTATCAGGGAAATGGCATGTGTTATTTCTGTGGCTCCTATCACAGCTATAGAAAGTTCCCATGGATGAAAAATTGTGCACTGATGGTGACTTCTTGGGAGAATTCCTTTTGCGCTTGGTGAGGGTCAGTTAACATTGTTTTTGCAAACAACATCTGAATTTCCTTTTAACAGCAGGATGCAGTTTCATGAGTAAGTACTTCTTCTTGATCAATGGAGACCATTAAGTTTTGCTTCACAAAGAGTCTGCATTGTAAAGCTTCAAATCAAACCCTGCATGAGTCATCCTTCAGCAGAGACTCAAGACTAGTACCAAAATTATAGTTCTCAGATAAATGAAGCGACGCAGCTACTGCTGGCCTGCTACTGCTACTAAGGCGGCGAGGGTAGATTTGTATCCTTTGGACTGACTAAATCAGGGGTGTATATCATAAACTTTGATATGCAGAGGCCTTACTTCATCAGACACTTTGAAGGGACTGCAGAAAGCAAAGCTGCTAAACAAAATAATGATTGGAATTCAAGGGTAGGTAAGGGGTAAGGAAAAATAAGGGGGGCTGCTGAGGGAGACAAGGCGGGTAGGAGAAAAAAACAAAGCAGTTAAGCAGTTAACCCATAGAGTGACATGGGGTTTATAAAAGCTAATCCAAGTAATGGGATAAAAAATCCATAGTCTCAGTGTAGACCATGATTAACACAATCCAGTCTCTGGATGATTTGTTGTTCTGCAATTTCCTCAGGTTTATTTTTTAAACAAACTTAGTGGTTAAAGAACCACTACTGTGAGGTCAGTGAGGGAGGTCCATGGAAGGTAACATGTTCTGCGTCAGGCTTGCCTGTCTTTTGGGTATTGATGTCAGATCGGTGCTTATGCATTCTTACAAGTAGAGATCGCCCCTATAGATAGCAAAGGGGTACTGTAAACAGGTGGTGATATATATGGCATTGGTAGAGGTGTAGGTAAATGACCCTTGGATGATGTCATTGGTGTTTTTTGGTCCAGAGATGATGTGGTCTGCACTGATGAGAGGGCACAGATAGCATTTGGGTCTGCAACAAGGATGGTGCTTTGGTGAGAATAGGAGTTAGGTAGTTCATTGCTGGAAAATGCCATTTGAACTTTGGGCAGGGGGCAGGGGATGCTGTCTTGCCCCCCCCCCATGGCTACCTTGAGATGGTAATCATTTTTCAGAGGGGTTGGAGGTCATTAATGAAGTGTCTGAAGCAGGGGTGGGCAAAATATGGCCCATGGGCCAGATCCAGCTCACCAAGCCATTCTATCTGTCCTGCAGAGCCCCTAAAAAAATGCATATTTATCTGCTTCTGGCTGCCTGTCAAAGATTACAAGAGTCTGGGCCAGTAGGACCCAGGGGAAGCCAGCAGGACTCACCACCAAGGCCAGCCTAGCCCCACCCCACTGAGCCCCATCTGAGCTCCCTCCCGCCTCCACCACTCCATCTGGAAGTCTCTGCCTGCCATAGCTTCCCTGCACACAGCTGGCTGCTTCAGCAACACATGACCCCCAGCTGCATCATTGGACCTCAGGAGCACCGGGCCGCACAGGCACCCCAGGGCCAAGAGCAGGAGGGTGAATGTGTGTGTGTGTGTGTGTGTGTGTGTGTGTGTGTGTGTTTCCTTGCAGTGAAGGAGTGGGACAGAGACACAGAGACAGCAATGAAGAAGGGAGAGACTGTGTGTGTGTGTGTGTGTGTG
>JAGPOW010002742.1:47106825-47136966 GCA_030014935.1 Caiman crocodilus
AAGAAAGATGCAGTGGTTTGAGGATGTAACAAGAAGGCCCAATAACAGCCTTACCAACACCATCCTGCAAAGTGCTGTGGATGGACAAAGAAGAGGAAGACCTACAACAAGCTAGAACGAGGAAGACCTAGGACGACCAATACCAAAGACTGGATGGAAGTAAACCTGACTGATTGTACAAGGATTGCAAAAGACCAAGAAGAATGGAGGAAAATTATTGCTATATCAAAGGTGCCTCAATGGTCAGTGCGACCTTGGGACTGACTTGACTTGATCAACAGCTTTGAGATCCTGGCTTGGAAGGCATCATAGACATGTAAATTACCAGAACTCATGTTTTGCCTATCTTTTTGATTGCTATTCACTACTCAAGCTTCTTCTACCTCCTGAAAATCATTCCTGTGCCTGCAGATCATTTTATGTCCTCAAAGAACTTGGTAACCTAAGCAATTTTAAATATTTCAGTGACCCAAGTATCTTCACTGAAATTCAATTCTGAAAAACCATGTTACTTCTCTGATAAAAAGAGCTTCATTGTTGATTAGAGAGCTGCCATAAATCCCATGCTGCAGCATCTCATAAAGCACAATGGATACTGGGAAAGAAACAAACAATGGCCTATTCATATTTTCTTATACTTCTCAACTGCTTTTCTGGTTTTCAGCCTCTAGAAACAGAATAATGCCATAATTTTGAAGGTTCATTGCTAATATACAGTGGTATGCCTCACAATTAGTGAAATAAATGAGATTTGCATGGAATTGTGTTCTATTCCCCATTCAGGCACTGAACTACTGTATAACCTCAGGCCGAACACTTCACCTCTGTTTCTCTTCCTCACCTCTGTCTCTCTTGTCTGTCTGGATTGTTGACTGTTTTTCAGAGACTTTTGCCGCGTGATAAATACTCAGCTAAATTGGGCCCCAATTAGCTAGGGCTAGTAATGTCCTGGATAGTTTATATACCTATATATTCATAGATTATTCCCATCACTGTTGTATCAGTGTCTCAGAGGTGAATTTACAAAGTCAGAGATCAGTATGTTATATACTTACATATGTGCAATATCTGGCTGTTTCTGCAAGAGCTCTCTCTTCTCAGTAATCATATCTTGCACTGTGCATATATATATTTTTCTTTTAGAACATAAGAATTGCCATTTACTGCTTCAGGATACATGTCAATCTTGCCCAGTATTCTGCGTCACACAGGGTACATACAGATGTTCAGGGAGGTTAGATCACATTAAAAATTGCCGCCCAATCTAACTTAGTTCACTCGGGTGCTTACCTTATGCTTAGATCCCTAGTTAGGTCAATCTAAGTGCAAACTATACAGAAGTTCGGGAAGATTAGAGTGGTCTAAAATGGGTGATGCTATCATCTAAGTTAACTGTAGCTTAACTTAGATTGCATCTGGCAAGACCGATCTAACTGAACTTCTATACAGCTCCCAATATAGCCCCAAGGCTGGGAAAGCCCAGTTATTGGCCCCAGCCTTGGGGCTGCAACCTTTCTAACACCCCTGCCCCTCCCCCCTCCCCAGCACTGAGCTATTTTTAGCCCCCAGTCCCTTCCCCCCCTCAAACTAGCCATCCCACTCCCTCCCCTCCCCCAACAATCCTCCTATCCTGCAGACCTCCTGGTGCTGCCTTGATCAGCATCTGTTGGTGCCAGGAGCCAAGGAAGTAAGTCAAGGTGGTTGGAGATGCAGGCAGAATTTAGGGGGTTGGCTTACCATGGGGGGGTGTTATTTGTCTGTTTGGGGGTGGGGGAGTTCTAGAGGGTAAAAATAGCCTCTGGTCCCAGAGGCAAGAGAGAACCCCATCCCCTGAAGCCTCTCATGGACCCTGCTAGCCCCCCTTGATTCTGCCAAACCCTCCAGGACCCTGCTAGCCTCCTCAACCCTCCTCAGACCCTGCTTGCACCCCTGATTCTGTCAAACCCTCCCTAACTCCACCAACCCTCCCTATGGAACCCACTTGCTCCCCTGTTCCTCCCAACCCCACCCCCTCTGATGCTGTTTGCCTCACTAATCCCTGAAAACCTTTCTGATAACCCTACCACCCTTCCCCTGACTGCCATCCCAACTACATTAGATTGGGTGGCCAGTTTTAACTCAGTCTAACCTCCCTGAACGTCTGTACATACCTACAGTGGTAGAGTGTAGATGCTGAAAAGGATAGTGAGCAGAGTATGACCAGGGTTTCTTTCACTATACCTCTCTCCCTTGCAGTCCTCCAGTATTTAGAGCTCTAGGAAGTTCAGATTTAGAGGTTGTAAACCTCTCTAACTTTTGTGACTTATCTTGTCTTTGTAGAATCCTTCTGTTATCTTAACAAAATATGACGTGTCTGTGTTTTGTTACATAATTCAAAAACTTCCCTCAGTTTGGAGGGAGAGAAGAGAGTGTAGTAGAATTAGGTAGCTGAACAAAATTATAATGGAGCATAAAACTTTTTACTAATTGGTTACAGTTACAAGTTTTTTCTCTGCCTCTAGTGGCTAAAAAACATCTGAGACTATGCAAGTGGCATGGTGGCCTATGCAAAATATTATTTGAGGTACAAACCTAGTTCCAAACACCATCCTCACAACTGACATTAGTTTTCTACCTCAATAGCAATATAAATAAAAAGACAAGTGTTGACATAGCTTGGCCTTGTAAACAGTTCTTCCAGTTCAAGTCTGTTGTAGGAGGTCTGTCTAAATTCATAGATTCATTGACTGTAGAGTCAAAAGGGATCACAATAGATCATCATGTTTGACCTCCTGCCCTGGCAGGAAAGAGGACCGAGGTCAGATGACCCCAGCCAGGTGACAAACCAGCCTCTTCTTGAAGACCTCCAAGGTGGGTGATAGCACGACCTCTCTTGGAAGCCCATTCCAGATCCTTGCCACCCTTACTATGAAAAATTTCTTCCTAATATCTAACCTAAATCCACTCTCAACTAGTTTATACCCATTATTCCTAGTCACTCCCTGGGGAGCCTTAGTAAACAGCAAGTCCCCTAATCCCTGTTGACCTCCCCTAATAAATTTATAGGCGGCCACAAGATCTCCTCTCAGACATCTCTTGTGAAGGCTGAAGAGATTCAGCTTTCTAAACCTCTCCCCCGTAGAGTCTATCATGAAGGCCATTAATCATGTAAGCAGCCGTCCTCTGGACCCTCTCCAGATTCCCCACATCCCTCTTGAAGAGCAGCGCTCAAAACTGGACACAGTATTCCAACTGTGGCCTGACCAGAGCCGCATAGAGGGGGAGCATCACCTCCTTTGATCTATTAGTCATGCGCCTGCTAATGCATGACAAGGTGTGATTGGCCTAGTTGATGGCCTCATTACACAGCCAGCTCATGTTCATCTTGGAGTCAATTATGACTCCAAGATCCCTCTTTGCCTCCGAGTTGCTGAGAAGTACACTCCACAACCTATAGGTGTGCTGGGGATTCCTCTTTCCCAGTGGAGTACTTTACATTTATCTTTATTAAATCCTATTTCCTACTTTTATTGCATCCTATTTCTCTCTGCCCATTGATCCAACCTGTCCAGGTAGGCCTGAATCTGCTCCCTGCCCTCCGGTGTACTAACTTTGCCCCATAACTTGGTATCATCAGCAAACTTGGAGAGGGTGCTCTCCACACCCTCATCCAAACCCCATAACTTGGTATCATCAGCAAACTTGGAGAGGGTGCTCTCCACACCCTCATCCAAATTGCTGATGAAAGATATTAAATAATAATGGTCCAAGGACAGAACCCTGTGGGACCCCACTGCCCACCTCCTTCCAGGCTGAGAACGAACCATCCACCACCACTCTCTGGGTACGGTCCCTAAGCCAGTTGGCTACCCACCTGACTGTGTAAGCATCCACTCCACAGTCTGCTACCTTCCCAATGAGGATATGGTGCAAACCTGTGTTGAAGGCCTTCCTAAAGTCTAGGAAGATAACATCAGCCTCGGCTTCCGCATCCAGGCAGTGTGTGACCTGGTCATAGAAGGCTACAAAGTTTGTCAGGCAGGATCTACCTGTCTATGTCGGTCTTGGTGTATGGTGCTATTTATAGTTGCCTTCATCAAACTTGGAGGGAGGAAAAGAGGATATAGGAGGGAATGGATGTAGGAGAGACATCAATCTGTGTGCACATGGCTAATGTGCTACCTGCAATTGCAGTATCCTCTGTAAAGAAATATTTTATTAAAGAGCAAGCTTAGTTTTGGAAACATGGAAGCCTCTCATGTTACCACCCAGCAAGCAGCACATGAAATGACAACCTCCTGTCATTATCATATGTGCATGAAACTTTTAGATGAACAAATTCTTGTTCCATGGCATCATTTTACTTTTTGTTTTAATTCATTTTGCTTCCCTGAGAAACAAAAGGAGTAAGAATGTGTCACTCTTTGCAGCACTTCCAGACACAAACTTATCTATTTTTCAAGTTTTCAACAAGCTCCTGTGGTATTTGAGTAGAACAGCATCCATTAAGAGCAGAGGTGGGCAAAATATGGCCCATGAGGCCATTCTATCCAGCCCGTGGGACCCCTAAAAAATTTAGAAAATTAGTATTTCTCTGCCCTTGGTTCCTGTAAAAAATGACAGGAACCAAGGGCAATAGGACCCAGGGGAAGCCCAGCGGGCTCCCACAACAGCAGGCTCCCCCAGCCCTGCCCCCCCAGCCAGAAGCCCCAGGAAGGACTTCTGGCCTGGGACCATGCGGCTGCCCCATGCCAGAACCGCAGGTAGGGGGGAAGTGGTGGAGAGGACCCCAGGCAGGGAAGAAGCCCAGGCAAAAAGTGGCTCAAGGAAAGGCTGAGCACGGGAAGGGCGGGGAAGCGGGTCCTCCCCTGCCCCGTGGCCGGCACCCTGCACCACAGCCGCTCATAGCCCACGTGGAGCTGGCTGTCCCTGCTCTGGACAGCCTCATGTGGGCTGCGAGTGCCTGCAGCAGGGAGTGCTGGCCACAGGGTGGGGGAAGAACTCAGTTCCCCACCTCAGCTTTTCCCTGGGCTCCTTCCCTGCTCCTTCCCAGTGCAGAAGAAAGTGGCCCTTCTCTGCCCCATGGCCAGCGCTCTCTGCTGCAGCCACTTGCAGCCCGTGAGGGGCTGTCCGGAGCAGGCACAGGCAGACCCCATGCAGGACTGAGAGCGGCTGCAGCACATCTGATCAAGAGTTGAATCTGACCTAGAAATAATCTCGCTGTTAATCTTCTCTCAGGTTATTTTGACAGTTCTGTTTAGGGACCTTCAGAAATGTAGAGTGATTGTCTCAGAGTAGGTCTGAAATATTCCTGGACCTAAGGATATACTCTGCAGAATAGAATATACCTTCATGCCAAGACAAAGTATTGTGAATCAAGAGCAAGATACTATTGTTGATTTGGTGTGTCTCTGTTGACTTTGCGTGTGTGCAGGCTTTGCTACCTTCCACTATTCTTCTCCTCCTTGAAGAAGAGCCACAAAGTTTAGTTTCAGCTTATCTAACAGACAATCACACAGGACAAGGATTAGTTACTAATTTGACCATTCGTCCCTGTAGGTGTGGATGATGAATATTTCAGCTCACCCACTATGTGGGATTTGCCTGTTTTAGCTCTGTGTATTAGCTGTTTCATCACATGTAGTCAAGTTTCTTCCCTGCTGCTTTTGAGAAGTACAAATCTCACTGACAATAGGTTTAAGTGTATTAAAATCCCCTTGGCTGTGTTGGAAACCTTAGTGAATAAGGATGCTTTGTGGAGGAGTTCCAATCCAAACTCTCATTCCAGATTACTGTACTCAGAAACTAATTTTTCATGGAGTTTAAAGCCTAAAGGGACCATTCATCAATTTCCATGGCCAGAAGACATTGATTAGCCACCCTCTCTGTTAAAAAAATTGTGCCTAAGTTTTCTAATTTGTTTTTGTCTGGCTTCAGCTTCTGGCCATTGGCTCTGATTATGTCTTTCACCAGAGGAAAGTGTTCTGTAGTACCCAGTATTTCTTCCCATGGAGATACTTGTATAATTCAGTCTCCTTTAAGTCTTTTTTTTGATAAGCTTAACAGATTGAGCTCTTGAATCATTTTTTGTAGCTCTTCTCCATGGCCTCTTCACCTTTTTACCATTTTTTTAGATTTAATTTTTCCTTTTTCAAATGCAGACACGAGCACTGTATGGAGAGCTCCAAGAACTAGTCTTGCAAGTTCTGTTTACAGTGGTAAATTGCTTCCTCCCTACTCCTACCGCTGTTTTCTTGTTTCTAAATCCCAGGATTGCACTGGTCTTTTTTTAACATGACGTTGCACTGGTGCTTATATTGAGTTGCTTTTCTGATTTGACCCCTAAGGTATGTGAATACTGCTTCCAGGCTGAGTGTGGGACTCCTGCTTGGAAAGCCCTGCCTCCTCACTTGTTCTCTGTGCAAGCCAGAGCCCAGGAATTTGACAGTGGAGCTGGCAAGGAATGGCCATGAGAATGTGCCAAGAACCATGCCCAAGACAGAGACAGTGAGGGTGGAATTGGAGCAGGTGTTAGTAGGTGGGGAGTATTTCACTGCAGTGATCCCAGATTCTGCACAGAAGATGTACAAACACATCCTTAAATTCTTTTCTAAGTCACTAGGTTCTAGGAAACTATCATCCTCTCTGCATTCCTTGTTTCTAGGTATATTATTCCTTATAAGCTTTGGGATCTACAAGTTCCCGTCTTATTGGTGTGTTAGAGAGGGACATATAACAGGAGACAGCACTATAATATATCAGAACCCTGCAACTTCCTCCTTCCCTCTACCCCCCCAAAAAACCCTTAACCAAAATGACAATAGGTACTAGAATCTTAATTTAACTTTCTTTCTCCACCCTCACCCTCCATCTCCACTCCCCTTACAGAACTGCTTCACTGAGTCCAGCTCAAAGCAAACCTTTGTCTACTAGTACATTTGGTATGAAACTCTATGGAAGTAAAAAGATAAATGATATTTAAATACATGCAAATGTTAACTCAGTTCCAGTCATGTTTATGTGGAATAAAGGAAAGTCTTAAAGTAAGAAAACAATCATATTAACATACATGATAGACCTCCCCCCACTGCTGGTTTAGAGCCAGCTGTTGGAAAGCAATAAAGTGAGGTTCAGAGGGTATAGGAGTGATATTCTACACCTTAAGGGAAGATGCTGTCAGACATGTCTGTCAATTAATGATCTACTCTCACTTTCCCACATGCCTCCCCCATACACTGCCTGCTCCGTTCCTCCCTTCACATGTGGTTGCATATTACATTTCATAATGATTTTGCTTATGGCCATTAAATTAATTAGCTTCCTTATATTTTGGTGTCGTTTTGGTTTTTGTGCCTCCCTACCCTCAAGCTTTGTAAGGCTATAATTGCTCTACAGCAGGGGTGTCAAACTCATCCTGAGCCCTGGATCACATCCAGACTGTAGGGGCTCCTCCTGGGCACATTTTCATGGAGAGAGCAGCAAAGGTCCAAGGGTATTGACATGTGCTAGCATTGACAGGGCAAGCAAAGGCTGTATCTGCACAGCCCTTGCTTGCCTCCCCTACCTCAGCCAACCATGGCTGTGTCCATTAGGGCCCAGGGATCCTTCATTCTGCAGCAGGCCACACTCCACTAGTCCTGCTTCCCAATTTCCAGTAGCCCACCTGACTACTGGTGAGCCAGATGGAATAGTTCCTCAGGCCAGATTTGGCCCACAGACCAGGTGTTTGACACCCCTGCTCTACAGAAGTAGGCTAGAGGTGTCCAAGCCTTCCAGAGTTCAGAGATCTAAGGTTCTAAGCAGTTTACTTCTGTAATGGTGGCAGCATCTCAGGGAGTTCTACTGAGTAATAAAACTGCTTAAGAAATACCATAGATTCCTATGGTTTCTGTAGCTAGATGGCCCTGGCTAGTCCTGATAGTCAAACATCTAGAGGACCAGGTTTAGAGTTTATTCAGCCGCATGTGACAGGCTAGTTGGCAGTGACTTAGCCCAGGGGTTTTGAAAGGGCAAAAGATGATTTAAGGACTTGGAATTCCCTTTCTTCACCAATCAGGCCCCAAAGACTCCCCCCACCCCACCCCCGCTCCCCGTGTCCCTTGATTGACCTCTTGGGTCACCTGGAAGGGATAAAAGGAGCAGTGTGGCTGACTCAGGAGGGAGATCAGTGAGGGACTACAAGGATGGAGTTTCAAAGAGCTAGGCCAGCAGGGCAGGAGCACCTGAAAGAGTGGGATCTGCAGGCAACAGTTGGACCCTCAGCAGCGCAGCTTGCAGGAGAGGCTCCCCGTTGGGCTCCGGCATCCCCTACGAG
The DNA here is from genome assembly GCA_030014935.1 of Caiman crocodilus. Classification (NCBI taxonomy): domain Eukaryota; kingdom Metazoa; phylum Chordata; order Crocodylia; family Alligatoridae; genus Caiman; species Caiman crocodilus. The sequence goes on from JAGPOW010002742.1 coordinate 47,115,119, forward strand.
AGGCTGCGGCCAGCAGGACAGGCTTCCCAGCTCCAGCAAGGATCTGGGTAGCAATCTGAGAGGTTCCTAGCTCTGCTTCTAGCTCCTCCAATAAGAAGCCAGGCAGCTCAACATGAGGCTGGGGCTCTGGCAAGGTCAAGACCCCTAGCAGCTTGGTATACTATCAGCATTGGTGGCTGTGTGGTAGAGTTTCTGCCTATCCCAGTGAGTGCTCCAAGTTCAAGTCCTGACTTGGGGTAAGTGATATAACAGGGAGAAATCCTTGTTGCAGTAAAAAGGGGTTATTGTGTGTTTTTCTCCCCCTCCAGGTACCTAGACCCTATATTCTTTGTTATCTGACATTTTGTATTTTGTGCCTTTTTATATTTCATCAACCAGTATTGTTTGTTCTGCTGTTTGTGTTTTATATTTTGTTAACCCTGTTTTTAGTCACCGGGATGAATATGTCTATGAGTGTCAGTGTCTAACCTTTGTTGAATCCTGCCCCTTTGGGGCATTGTAGTGTCCCCTATACTCCCTAGTTTATGCCTGTTATGTTCCCAGTGCTGTTCTCTCATTAAAACGTACATGGTTAAGTCCCCATTGGTGATCTGGCTCTGCTCTATAGGGGGAGAAGAGTCCCTACACCTCCCACAGCACTTGTGCACCTGCTTTGATCCCTTCAATTGCAGAGGGGGTACCTCTTGGAGTACTGCCTGGGTTACACACATAAAGAATATTACAGTGTAAGTAGGGTGACAATATTTCTTTGTTTTAAAACAGAACACCCTGCTCTCCAGTACGATCAACTGCCTCTGAGCTCTGGTCTCAGTTGAGCATGTTTAAGAGAGGGGGGAGGGGGTAAGGAAGGAGGATGCTGAGTGCTGGAAAGGGGAGAGAGTATTGTAAACACCTGTCCTGGGTGTCCCACTGAAAGCGGGACAAAAGCATTCATTCAACCAAACTGACAGAATACATGGCACAAGTGTTTAAAATGAGACTGTTCCAGGGAAAATGGGATTTATGGTCCCTAAATGTATCTCCCACTCCAGTTCAGATGTTTGAAAATCCTAGGGAACTCAAGAATGACTAGGCTGCCCAGCAGGTATGCATTTGCCTTTCCTTCTTTCCCTATGTTACTCTGATTTCTAGAAGTTAAATAAATCATGGGCAGTCTCTTAGGTCATGTCCACACAAGCAGGAGTGTGTTTGCAGCAGCACAAATAGTAGTGGCACAAATTTGTACCACTACCCTGTGACGCAGTGCATGCCCCTTCTCGTGTGGATTGCAGCAGGACACATTGTCCTGCTGCTCCATGTGCTGCAGAGGGAAGCTGGCTGGGGTATAGTGTTCCTTAGCTGGCAGGCAGCCCCCACACTGAAGCACCTTGTACCCAAGCCAGCCAGGGAGTGGCCCATGGAGATGAGGGAGCAGGCAGCTCTGGGCAGCACTGCAAAGCCCCCATGCTGAAGCACCCTGCAACCCAGCCAGCCATTCTCCAGCTGGCTGGGGCACAGTGTGTCTCAAGATGGGGACTCCACATGTCTCGAGCAGAGGCATGCACAGACAGGAAAGCAGCCAGCCCTGGGCTGCCTACTCCCTTGTCTTAAGGCACTCTGTACCCCAGACAACTGCTCCACGGCTGACTGGGGTGCGGGGTGCCTCAGCATGGGGGCTCCACAGCATGCTGAGATGAGGAAGCAGGCAGCTCTGGGCTGCCTGCTTCCCCATTTTCACGTTTGCCCAAGCACTTTGTCATATTTTGTGCCACCTTTTTTTCCAGGGGTTGTTTTTGTTAATTTTTTTTGTTTTGCTACTGGGAAATACTGGTAGCAAATTTGCCCCAGTGCTGCTAATTAGCAGTGCCATGCACAGTTTAATGTGCAACGCGTGTGGTTTGTACAGCCACAAAAAAGTTTGTGGTGCTATAAACCACATATGCCTACACGTCTGATTCCCTGCCCACCAAGTCTGGAAAAAATGTATTCTTAGGCTATCCAGGAATGGGCTCTGGTGAGCACTTAAGCCCAGGGATTCATCCTATTTTATTGGGTTTGGTTTTTGGTTTTTTTTTTTAAAGCAGTGTGGAAATTGACCCTTATTACAGCCCACACACGGGTGTTTTCTAACCCTGCATCTTCTACTTTCTCATCATTGGGCAAAGAACATGGACTAGAAAACAGCTGATTCTTCCAACAAGAGCACCATCTTTTGCTTTCAGAAAGAAAACAGCTATAAGTGAACCCTGAACTTGTTCAGAGTGCCTGGTTAACGAGTGTGACTAATGCATTTCCCTTTTTTGCTAATCCTTCATATATTGTGTTAGCATCTTCCATTCTCCCCTTTGTGTTTAACCACAACCACTTAAAACCCAGGAGTAGTTAAAGCTTTCAATTTTGGGGATTTTCCTCACTTATCTGTTCACAAAAACCTGATCCATCCTTGTAATTTTAAGTGTCTCATCTCATCATCGTAACATTGCTGTACATGGAATGTAATTTGGATCTAAGCTACTGGCCATTTGCATGAATGTCATGGCTATAAATAGATAGTAATTAGAGGTGCACTGATAGATCAGTTACATATCAGATCAACACCAATAACAGGAAAATTATCAGTAATTGGCTTTTTTTGGCTGATAATATCACTGATAAATACTGTGTGCATGCACACAGCTGCAGCATCCACATGGCCTGGTGTGCAGCCTGGCAGCCTTGAGCGCATTGTCCTGCCAGGAAGTTTGTGGGAAGAAGGGGTGGCGGGCGGAGGGGGGGCGCAGATTGAGGCCCTCATGATGAAAGAGGGAGTGGGGTAGGGGTGGGTGTGCTCAGCCAGGGTAGGGCACAGGACAGAACTGTGGGGGGCTTGTTCAGGGTGCATAGGGGGAAGAGGAGGAGGGAAAGGGGGAGTGGTTTCCTGCCACTGCACAGCTCCCTGGAGGAGGCATGGGAAGTGTGTGCTCCCTGGATTTCTGCATAGCACAAGGGTGGGCTGCCTGCTGCAGGCTCAGAGCCAGGGGCTGTGGTGGCCTCTTCTTGGTATGGGGGGATGAGGCAGCACTTGGGCAGGTGGTGGTGGCAGTGCTGGAAGGGGTGGCTAAGGGGGTCTATGAGGAATTTTGGGGTGGCTGGGTATCCCTGGGTATTTCACTGGTCAGAACACACTGCCCAGCTGCATTCTTGTAAATCAGCTATTGGATCGGTATTGAGCAATATGGCTGGTTAATAATTGGCCATCAGTATTGGCCAACAAAATCTCTATCAGTGCACCTCTAGTAGTTTCATAGTTGTTAGGGGGAAGGGACATTACAGATCATTGGGTCCAGCCCCCCTGCACTTGGGCAAAAAAGATCACTGGGATCAGATGTTCCTAGGAAGATGGTTGTCAAGATGCTTTTTGAAGATTGCCAGGGTAAGATGACTGTAACACCGCTGGGGGGGAAATGACCTGTGTATCAATGTTTCTATGTCACAAGAAACACTGTCACTATTAGGGGTGCGTGAAGCAGGCTCTATTCAATTTGGATTCTGATTCAGCTCAAATCGGGAATATTGATTTGATTACTTGCTTCAGATCACTGTCCCTGATTTGTTTCGGCTGAATCTGAATCTGAAGTTTCAATGCTGATTTGGAGAATCAGAGATTTGGACATAGACACAGGTTTAAAATTTTTTTTCTACATACCTTGAGGTAGGAGGTGTGGTTTGTGATCGCTTCAATGCTGGGGTGCATGGAACGTCCCACAGGCATGCGGGGGATGCTCCATGTGCTCAGCAGTGAATCCAGAAGTGGACCGGAGCTCCCAGCATATGTTGAAGGAAAACTAATTCTCAAAAGGTTCCTAAGGTGTCTGCATGACATTTAAAGAACAGCTTTTTGTCCAATTGCTCTAACTATTAGTATGCAACCAACCACTGGAGGTCATTAGTAAATCTTCTTGGGTATTTCACTGGTTGGAACAGAAATAGTGGAAAATGTAGGATGAGGGGAAAATGACACCACAGCTGTGGAAATGATGCTGAAATATTCCTTATGCCTCAATATTCCTTCTCTATAAGCTTGATTCCTCCTTTGCAGCCAGAGAATGTTGTAAATCTCATATATTCAGCACATAGGCATAGATACATCTCTAACTAGGTTTACTAGGAACATATTGTTGGTCATCCTTGAAAGTAATGCGGTAATTCTTAAGGTATCAGCAGTCGTTTAAGAAGCTAATGCAATTCAAAACTATGAGCAGCACAACACACACTAGTAGGTGTATCCTAAACAGAGGAAATGGTGCACAGCTATTTTTAGTATAGCTATCGGGTATCTTAGGATGGAAAATTGTAGAGCTCCATTCCAAGAGATCCTATAGTTAGACAGGGTGACCTCAGAATATAAGGAGATTTAAAGATTGTACTATTGTTTCCAGGAATCCTCAGAAAAAGCCAAAGCCAGTTACTGCTATTTAGAAAGGAGAAGAGTTGTATTATAGTTTCCTCTAAAGCAGGAATGCCAGACTCCGTGCTACTGCCGGGTGGTGCAGAACTCTGGCTGTTTGGCAGTGTCAGGGGCATGCAACAGTATGGAAATGAAGATCAGTGCACTTTTGGTAGCCCATCAGGCCACCAGATTTGGCCTGTAGGCCACATGTTTGACACCCCTATTCTAAAGCATAGCAAACTGTACTCTTAAGGGGTGGAGACAGAAGTGCAGCTCCCCACTGTAACTGAGAACACTTTGCAGGAAACGCTTTGAGTTACAAGGATCCCTTGGAAGGAACAGAAGTTCACTGTTGGTTCCAGGGGGAGGGGAATCTAGCTGCTGGCTGCCATCCTGCAGTCAGTTTCCCCTAGCAATGGCCCCTCCTCTCTCCCAGCCCCTCCCTGTTTCAGAATGGGAGAACCAGAGAGAGTTTGTTCTCGGGGATCCCCAGCCAGCTCTGGAGGATGGTATGGGTGAACTAGAGGGCCACCCACTCAGGGGGGACTCCAATACACCCTTCCCACCCTCCAGCAGGGGTTGAAAAACCTCCAGACCGAAGTCCCTCTGCTCCCTTTTCCCCCTTCAATTCTGAAAACAGCTCGAGGCTGGCAGGCAGCAGAGACACAAATTAGAGAAGACATTCTGTTTTGAAATATCTTCATCTGACCCTTCATGCAATGAAGGATCAGATGTTCACCCAATGGGCCATTTTTAAGCTATCTGCAGCCATGCATTTGTGTTTGGTCATGGCTATAAGCTGCTTTCTGTGGCCTGTTTGGGCAAAAATTGTCACTTTGGTCTGCATCCCTTTTTTCCTGAAAACATATGGCATCCGATCATAATTTTTCCATTGTAGACCTGTACCATGTAATCGCTTTACTATTTTACTGGTCTTTACTGTATATTTCTATAGTTTTATCCCAGTATATGGCAACTGAAAGAAACTTATTTGGGACTACTTTAAATTGAACATGTAAAAATATTTAGTTTCCAATCCTTTACTAACTTATCTGTATATGCTAACAGATACTGTTAGAGGCTTTCACATTAAAATAGAAATTCCCTTGTTTCCATAGTAGGTTGCTAAATCTGCCTACTATGCTTGTATTAAATACAATGTACATATGCATATAAGCTTCATTGTGACTATACCTGGTTATGCAACAGAAGAAAGAGACTACATGGAAAATTATAATAAAGCTAGCCATGGTGGCAGGCATGATATATGGACCTATGTTGTTAATGGTAGTAGAGTCTAAAGATGCCAGAGAGCCCTTTTTATATGAAGAGCATTTATCTTAAATTAGTTTTAAATGGATTTCAATAAGCTAATGCACACTTTTATTTGAATGTTGCACTATATATTTAATTTGAAGTCCATAATAATATCAAAACTTGAATTCTCAGAAGACTGAGTCTTGGGAATTTGTGCCTTTTTGTGTGTTTGTACATGTTGGACCCTCCATTACACACATGTTCATCAGCTGTTTTACACATCCAAAATGTATTACATTTTAAATGTTTTTCTTACTGATTAAAATATGTGCGTGCGCGCACACGCGCACACACACACACACACTTTTTTAGGTGTAGATAAAGGACCTCTGTAAGTTCCAAAATACCCAGTATCATTAATTTCTAAAATTCTGCTATACCCCAGTAAATATCAATCTCAATAAAAAACAGGCAAGGTCAAATGTTTAACAAGAGGATTAATTGGATACTTTTACCTCTGATCAGTCTCTGAAACCTAGAGTCTCTTTTGGGCTTATTGCATGATTACACAGTTTAATGGCAGTACTCTAGTACTGAAAATTCCAGTGGGCATAGTCTGTTCAGCTTCTGGGTCTCCTAACACAAAATGTGATTTGTTTTTTAATCTGCGCAGTGCTGTGGTGTGCTGTGGCAGTGGTAATGTGTAGTTGCTTCAGGGCTAAATCTTTTGCTTTGACTGAGGAGATAGAGGCCAGTTAACTACAGTGCAAACACTGAGACCAGAACACAGAGCGTCCTGTGGTCATGATAGCTGGAATGTTCACCACAAGAGGGAGGAGGGGCTTTCACAGGAGGTTTGAGGAAAGGGGAAAAGAGGTTCATATAGACTCCTTAGAAACAGTAGTGGAAATGTTATGTGTAGCTCAGTAAAGTCAGTCTTCATTACAGAAGCAGAGAGTAGAAATAAATGAATGAAGTCTCAGGTACTCTTTTCTACATACACACTAACCAGCCCTAACAAAAGGTCCAAGAAAGAAAACATGTTTACTTGGAAACAAAAGCTAGAAATTACTACTTATACTTTTCCTACATTGAAAATACTCTCTGAATTGTGTAGAAAACATGATTCTCCAGTACCTTTTTAGTATATGTCTTGAGTTTTCCCACCTGTCTTGGATTTGGGAAAAAAACTTGTTTCTCTCAAGTTGTATAATGAAGTGGCACTGTTGTAGTGCTTTGTTCCACATATGAATTTCCACAGCGTCATGTTTCTGTCCTCATGTACAAAGAAAAACCAAAATGGAAATCCAACCTAGTATTTATCTGAATGACTCTTATTGTTGCTTACCATTTGTTTCCCCTCATAGGGATGCATGACACTTCACCTACTGAGTACAGACACTCCATTTCCTACAATTTGCAATCTAAACAGACCACAACAAGGCAGGACCCTGGGTGAGGTAACAGCAAGGAGAGAGCGAGGTATATACAAGTGAGGTTTGCTTGGATTTGGACACTGTGAATTATTTATGGATAGCATTTTAGTCATTCACAGCAGTTTAAAGGGGATGAGAAGATTGTTACTGTTTGTCTTACTGTCTAGCTTGAAGCTAGCTGAAAATCATGCATTTGTAAATGATGGTAACATGATCTCTTCCCTTCACTTCCTGTTCAAAAATGTTTACTCTGTTCCTGACCCTTTCCTATCTCTGAACTATTCACTACACTAAGATTAGTAGCCTGCACACATTTTCCTTTCCCTATCCTAAGGACTTTGTTGATAAAATGATTACACTTTACTCTTTGCTTAATGCTTCCCTTTCCTTGGCAACTTTCCCTGTTCCTGGCAGCCTCACGGTTCTTTGTCCCAGCTGTCCAGAAGGAGGTATTCTCATCACTTGTCTGCGGGTGTCTCATGGGAGAAGCAGAATAACCTTTGTCTCCTCTAACACAGGCCTCATAGAAATTTGCACAATGTAGCTTCTTTAAGCTCTGATCCCTTTAAATCTGTGCAATCCAAGAGTGTGGAACCCTCTCTTCGTCTTCTCTTCAGGGGTCTTCCTGCTGCTACACCAGAGCTAAGATGTGGGTCTTCCTCTCACCCCCTTCCCTTCCTTTAGCCTTTTATAATGCACAATTGTTGATTATTAGACCCTAAAATTACTCAGGAGTGAAAGGGGAGCTGAGATTTTTCTACCAGATCCTATGAAGCACCAGTCTAAAGGCAAATGCAAGTACTCCCACCGGATACAATTCTCTGTGCCCCTTGTGTAAAGCTCCTCTCATGTTTAGCTTTCTGCTGAATTGGGGCCTTGCAGAGAATTTAAATGACCGTCTATTAAAGGTGGGATTGTGAAATGCTCAGATTTCAGGAGGAGCAGTTAGACGCGTGCTCACAATGTTTCCCGTATACCCCTCCCCTTTCCTCAGCATTCCTGTTGCTTTTTATGTCTTCTTCTGGCCCTTACTTTCAGCACCACTTAAAGTTAGAGAGAGGGAGAGATGCTCTATTTTTCAATAAGAGATATGAAAGTGTTTAAAGTTCACTCCCTTTGCTTCCTTTGATGTCAAAGCTGGTCTCTTACAAATAGAAAAGCATTGCATTACATCAGGCCGTTATTTTTCTCTCGTTTTATACTTGAGGTTATTCTCTGATGCTTAATTTTTTTTCTCCCTCAGATATCCAATTTCCAAATTAAAACTGTTAAAGAGATATCTTAAAGGGAAATCTTCTATTTTACTAAACTTCTCTGAACTGAATCTGTAAACAGATTTCAAAAGAGAAACTTTTATTTAAAATAATATGGAATTGCATTAGTAAATACTCTGCAGCTTTTACAAAGTCCATTCCCCAAATTAATCAATGGAAGTTTTGATTTGAATTTGTCTACGTGGTTTGGCATGTGTGTGTAAATATATTCCTTATCTATCCTGTATGTAGCTAAATCCTTCAGTATCTTATACCAGAAGGCCAGGTGCATTGCCACTGTACATGGATTTTTCTGTTTGCAATGATGGGCCAGAAAATATGCGAGAGGCTAAAAATCCTGTCTATAGTATCTTGTAGCTTCTCCCACTTTTTGACCATTGCCCACAGGAATTCTTATTTTTCTCTAACATTTTTGATAGAAATATTATTTTCGACCATTTGATTAGAAGTAAGAATTGAATATGACACAGACGGTAAATAAATTACTTTTAAAGCTGCCTACTTGGATTGCACAGGTTCAAGTGATAAGCTTCAAACAGCCTAAAAGAAAACAAAGCAAAATAATAGGAGAGTTAAACATAAGATTAAAATAATAGATTTAAAATGAGGGAACAGTGAGAGATAATGCAAAGCAAACATTTTTGTTTGTTTTCCATTGTCTACAGAAAAAACTTCTGACTTGACAAATGTGGAATGCCAGGAAGTACTGCTGTTGACCTATTGTAGAAGATGAAGTAAAAACTGTGTTGTCAAATTTTTCAAATGATATTACATGTGGAGGGATTTGCAAATGTAGGGGCAAAGCTAAAAAATGGCTCGGGGATTTGCTGAAACAGAATGCGTGATCGGGGGAGTAGCAAAGCGATATTTGATATTGATCACTATTGCCATTGGATCTGAAATGTAGGTATTCTGTGGGCAGAAGCAGTATAAGCTGTGGGCATTGTATGGGTTAACTTAAGGCAAGTCAAGATGCTCCTGTTATGTTAAAACTCACAACCCCTAGAAGTGACAGTACACTTACCCAGGGATGAACTAGACACAATCTATTTATACTTTCATACATCACAGATTAGGTTTTGTTTGTATGTGGCCCCTCTTTAGTTCACCCAGTTGGCTGCCAACTGCCTTTTCACAGGGCTTTGTATCTTCTCACATCCTAGTATTCCATTTACCTTTATGATCTCTCCTGCTCTAGGTTACAGTGATGAGCTGTCACCTTCCACTTAGCTTCTGGTGTCTGACCTGATTCTGTTTTTTTCTGCTCATTCATTAAGTGATTCCTTTCCATGATGAAGGTGGCTGGTGTGAAGCTTCGTAGACCTCATCAGCAGTGGGTAGGCAGGTTGGCTGCGTGTCAGTGGTGGTAGGGTCATGCTATTATGCTACAAACAGTTCTAGGAACCTCTCTTCCTTCATTAGGGGAATCAAGGTAGAATTGCTGAAAATTCTAGTTTTTCAGACTGCCGTGCATTAACATGAGTAAATGTCTGATGGAAGTTGATTAGCCTCTGTAGCATGACAAGAAGAAGATAAAAAAAGACTTCAAATGTAAGAACTGATAAACCTGGTAGAAATGGCAAAGGATGGTAATGTATAGTTCACTTTCACAAAAAGGACCCTGTTATACATTATATATATTATGCAATTAAGTGGTTAATCATGCAATACCTTTAGATCATGCATGCAGAGTATTATCCCAGGTTAAAATGACTATCCAGCTATAAAAGGAGCCAACCAGCTATGATGTTAGTGCTTGAAAATGTGTGATAACTCTATAGCTGGTTTCTATCCAGTTTTAATTTGAACATGTAGCAGGGCCCCAATACAGCTGCAGAGTAGGGCTATGCAAAATGGCACCATTCTGTTTCAACTTGTGTTTTGATGAAACATTGTTTTGTTTTAAATTTCATTTTGCTTTGAAACTGCTGTTCTGTTTCATTTTGTTGAAACAGTTTAGTTTCGTGGAAACCAAAACAGTAGGCTGAAGAACTGAAGTTCCTAGACCCGACTCTGAAAAGCGTTTTGTAAATTCAAACAAGCACCTAACCTCATCACCAGAACTCAAGTCAACTTCCTGCAGCTCAAAACACAAAACCTGCCAGCTATATCTAGTACCCCCACAAACTGCACACCAGAGTCTATCAAAGGCAACAATACTCAACTGCCTGTGGGGGCACATTCCTCACCAAAAAACCCACTCTGCCACCAGTCTCTCAGGCCTGATCCTGACAGGGAACAATTTACAAACCACTTTTCATAGCTGGGCCTATGAACTTCACTTCTTCAGCCTCCTAGGTACAGAAACTCAGACTCAATATAGGCAATGGAATTCTGACACACTGCAACGTGCCAGACATCTGACTTCCCACTTTTGGATGCACTTTTGCCTGTGCTGCTACATCCCCCTTCCCTGCCTCCTCACCCCAGCCTTTTCTACATCCCCTGATGCCTCCATTTCTATTTTCACAGACTGGCTTTCTTGCCTGCATTGTGTGCCAGGCCAACCTCTAGCTTCTTTACTATTCCTTCCATCCAGGACCAGGAGACACACCAACTGCAGGTGCTTCCTCAGCCTGACAAAGAGATTTTCAATGCAAAACCTGGCATCCCAGGCAGCTACGCTGATCTCACCTGGAGCCTCACAACTCCACTGCAACCAGCAAACCTCAGGCCTGTCAAAGATGTGACAGGTCTGGGATTTCCCCAGCAAGGACTGTTTGTGCATTAGCTGGAGAGGGTTAGCATGCCTTGTTACATGTAGGGTCAGGTGTTTGGGTTTTTTCGTACATGGCAGCATCAGTTGTAGATTTGCCAGTCTCAAATTGGTATGCAGTAGATAACGACTGAGAAGGGTTGCTAGCTTTTTAGTTAGCTATTTTCTCTCACTTCTCCACAAACAAGGGGGCCATCATTTTAGTGGTCTTCCTCTGCTGCTCTGGGAGTAGTTACACAGAGATTTCTAGCAAGATAGCTTTCTTCATCCTAAGGCTTTTCTGCCAGCCCATCTTTGTTTCCCATAGTTTTTTTAATGTGTTGATGTTGTGTTAAAGAGCATACCAGAGGAACTCAGATACCTCTATCATAGTCTGGTGATGGTTGGCATGTAGCTGACAGGGGCCATAACAGGCAGTCCAGCCTGGGCTAATTGCTCAGCTGGCCAGACCTACCTGAGGCTCTAACTGGCAGCCTTACCACAGCTAATTGCCTGGATGACCACTGCTAGGGCTTCCTGATTGGCAGCCAGGAAGAACAGTCCCCCATTTATTTCTACCTATGGCAGCAGACTGCACGTCAGCCCATAGTTCTATGGTCTGCTGTAGGAAGCCTCCTTGGACTGCTGCTTGGCCTCATGGTTAGCTGAGGTCAAATGCACATTTGATCTTAGTTGGAGATGCTGGGATGGGATCATTAGAAACTGCTGGAAGGGGAGAAAGATAGGAAGAGGCAGCAGCAGCAGTATCCTGGTCATCTGGATCTGCATCTGTGTAGGTGGAGGAGAAGATCCAGTGACTACAGGTAGAAATGGATGTGGCCTTGGCAGACATAGGATGAGTTATGGTGGCAGATGACCCTGGACCATATGATATATGGCAGATCATGAATCAAAGGTGGAAGAAAACAGCAGTAAATGGAGGACAGGGAGCAGTGAAACAGCAGTGGATCAACAGATAGTGGCAACTGAAGGACAGATCATGGCAAGAGGCGAGTGGCCTATGGTGAATGGAGGACACAACACAACAGGGGGACAGTCATTTTCAACTTATGGAAGGTGGACCACTGAAGAAGGACAGCAGATGGCAAGGAATAATGGATGATAGCTTCTGGTATGAGCAATCTTGGATGCAGCAGAGGGAACTGAAAGACTGCATATGGCCTGTGTGAGTTTTACTATAACATTGTGCTTGGTATCCTGAAGTGGAACCTGGGGACCCAAATAGCTTGATGACACTTTAAAATAACTGGATGTGGGAGCTGAGTTTTAGCAGTACTGGGGCATGTGAACAATTTTAGCGAGGTACTGAGAGAAGAAAACAGACCAGAATTAAAGTGGATAAAGTCTGTGGGTTTGGAGAATGTGATCTAATTCAACTGGAAGATATGGAAACATGAGTAGAAATATATTGTGAATGGGTGAACTTTGTGAACAAAGTGCAGGACATTTCTTGGTGTTTGGACAGGAACATGGAGGACAAGCAGACCCAGTGAACACAGAATGCGTCTGGCATTTGCCCTCCAGTAATCACACTGGACATACATTGCAGATACATGCTTTGTTTTGGACAACTCAAAGTGTACAGCAAATGCAGGGGGACAAGCAGCTTGGCAATCCACTGCCCTGTGGGGAGAAGAGGCATGTGGCAGGGGAGTGCTAAAGTAAAAGGAAATAGAATTTGTGTGGGGAGGATAGGCACATATTTTGGACATGTCCCAAAGCCTTGGCAAATAAGCCAAAACCCCCAAATATGGGGTAGGAGATGGCTATAGAAGATATGGGGGCAGACAATGAAAAGGGAATTGAAACTAGGAAGGAGGGTGAGCAAGAGCAGGAGTGGGGAGGCGAAGAAAGTGGTAGAGTCTAAGGAGCAGGAGGAAGAAAGAGTGAAATGGCATGAAAGAGGAAGAAAAAGAGTGAAAAAAAGGGAAGAAGCCCAAGATAAACAGAAACAGGGGTGAGGAAGTGGGATGAGGAGAGGAGCTAGATTTTCCCCCTCTATCAGACATGTCATTCATTTCCACTTTAGATATTGAAGAAGTAAAACAGCAGAACAGTTTTTAGATAAACAGAGTACAGGTACACTCTCACATTGGTTTTGTTTTATCTCAAACGATTTTAAAGTGATCAAGAAGGAGGTTTTATTAGGTGGTTTTACAGACCATTGTATGTTGAGATTGGAGGTGGGGGCAGAGCAAAGCAGCATTAGGGAGCGGGACCTACGGAAATTAAATGTGTGGTTGTTGGAGGAGGAGGAGGTCTGTGAGAATTTGAGAACTGTATAGGGGCTGGCAGACAATTAACATATGTTTTAAAACTGGGAATCCTGACAAGCAGTAATATGGAAGGCAAGAGAGGTTATGACAGAGGTGCATAGAAGGATGAGGAGTAGGAAGGAACTGTTTAAAAGTCTGCAATATAGGGTCCCGCACCTTTTTAAATTGGCAGAATAATGGAGGTGGGATATGAAGGAAGAAATGGTTGCCATGAAGAGGGCCTTGGAGGAATGTTTTAAACTAAAGAATAAGAAAAGAAGTTTTAAGCACATGCCTCATGGGTGGAGAGGGAAGAGGTCTGGTTCTGCTACTTCTCCACCTGGGTGAAGAAGAGCAGAGGGGACCTTACTGCTGTGGTAGGAGAGAGTGGAGCAGAAGTAGAAAGCCAAGAGGAGGTCATGAAGGTGGCCTGAAAGCTTTATGCTGTATTGCACCAGAGGAGGGAAGAAGAGGAAGTACAACTGGGGGGGGAAAGATGTAGGTGAAGGAGGATGATATGGAGATGGGTGGAGGAGAAGGTAGTTTTCATGGAAGCAGGGGAAAGTTTGGACTTTTAAAAAGGGTAAAACCCCTTGGCAGGTTGGACTGCCAACTGAATTTTGCCTAAGATTTTGGGATTTGGTGGAGTCAGACCTGATTAAGGTTTTGAGGATGTGCTGCAACAAAGGATAGTAGTAATGATTTTAACATGGGAGTACTTGTTTTGTCATATAAAAAGGGGGAGAGGGAGCTCTCATGTAACTGGAGACCCATAATGCTTTTAAATACTGATGACAAGATTTTAGCAAAAGTACTGGCTTTACAGATATGAAAAGCATGGGCAGACATTAACATGAAGATCAGACCAATGTAGTGCTGGGGCAGCATATTGCAGATACATAAAGAATGATAAGGGATGCTGCAATGTATTGTAAGGCTAGAAAGTTGAATGTATCCCTTATGAATTTAGAAAAGGCATACACTGGCACACAAGCTTTTATTTAAGGTTTTAGATGTCATGGGTTTCCTTGAGTTGGATCAAAATTTTATATCAAAACACTGCTAGTCATTTTTTAATAAATGGCATCTTGACCGAGTCTTTTAGTATTCAGTCTGGGGCATGTCAGGGGTGTCCCCTGTCCCAAACACTTTTTATTTGTGCTATGGAGCCAGTGGTGCAGAGACTGAGGTGGGATGTGGTTATTTAGGGGGTCCCAGTACTGCTTGGAGGACAGCAAGTGAAAGCAGCACTGTATATAGATGACATCTATGTTGTGGTAAGAATTGGTCTCTCCCTGGAATAAGTGATGTGGCATACAAAAAAATACGTGTCTGGGCCAAACTATATACAAAATCAAAGGGAAATATGCATGGTTATTTTTGGCTGGCCAAGAAAGAGTGGTTGCATGGCCAGAACTTTTTAAACACGGGTTGGCAGGTAAATGGGAACTCCCAGATATATACCTGTTCATGTATGTGAACTATATGAGCACATGCTGTCAAGTTGTGGAGGGAGCGGACATGAAGGCTTGGTATTTTACTCAATATTTCACAAGGTGGCTCTTAAAGACAAGAGGAAGTGGAGGGGCTTAAAATGTTAAGTTTTCCAGCCATGGGCATGGAGGCCTACAATCCATTCTGCATGTATAGAAAGGTTTTTAAGAAGGTATGGTCTTTAGGGGCTGGAACCAACAGTTTTTAGAAACCATAGAAGAATAAGGGTAGCTGTGAAGAGGAAGGATTGAATCTCTCCTGTAGGTAATCTTCCCTGGCAGATGCCAAAGGGGATATGGGAAGGGACTGCAGACAAAAGCTGGTAGGATAACATGTGGACTTGGCATGGATGATTGCTTGAAGCATACAGTACAATACATGTGGTACTTGAGTAGGACTCCTTGGTGTCCACAAGATGTATGGGGGCAGGAAGAATCTATAACCCAAGTGTTTTGACATTGTGTTTTGCAAAAAGGATTTTGTTGTAGAGTGGGCAAGTGGTTGGACAAAATACACTGTACAAAGGCCCTCACAGAATATATAGTTTTATATGGGTTGGTCCCCTAAGAGTCTTAGAGCACCACTTGGAGGTGTTAAAATGATGGTGAGCTCTAGTAGGCTGTGAATGTGGAAGTAGTCCAGCCTCTTTCTTTGGACACATTAGGATGGCAGTAGCACAATAATATGTTGAAATGTTGAGCCTGACTTGAAGCATTAGAATAAATTGTCCCATCTTTTTTCATCTATAATGGGTGCTCAACCTCCAGCCAATAGTCTGCTGAGCCATGGCACGTGGCCCACAGGGCTCCACACAGTTCGGGAAATTTGGCAATGGCAGAGCAGAGACTATTAATACTGCCACTCTCCCCTGCTGCCAGATTTCTATGACCCCTCCCCTCACAGCCAGATCAGGGCTGGCCCACACCCCCTTCTCTCTGCATGGCTGAATCGGGCCAGGCCATGCCTCCTTTCCATGTGAGGCTGTGCTGGGGCCAAGCAGCCCTCTATCCCCACTCCACATGACTGGATTGGGCCCCACTGTGTCTGCCACGGGCACCAGATAAAGGCCACTAGCCAATCTAGCCTACTGGGAAAGAAGATCAAGCACTAGCAATCAATAACATCACTCCTATGTAAACATATCAATAGGAAAGACGAAGAAGAAAATCATATTAGTGTCCTAGATTTCCTTATTGCATACCAGGACCAAAAAGTTACAACGTGATGTTGTGCCAGGCCTGAAGATTAAAACCCAAACTTCCTCATATCACCATGATGGAAAAGGACTGCCTATCAATGGAAGACAATAATTAAGTTACCAAGGCCCTTAGATCTGTGATGTCTCTGGGACTACTTGTTGTTACCAGGGCTGCACTGTTTCTTGGAGATGGACTAGCATGTGTTGGGGTCTGGCTGGAGGCAAAAAGTTTGTCTGATGCACACCTCCAAAAAAGCTGTCTGGCAAGGACTGATCTAGAATCTAGTCCTACTTTCCCATGCACACAAGCTGATCCCATGTGCACATGGAGCACTTCTTGCAGACTCTCCTGCATTGAGCTCAATAAGGAATTTGAACCTAGATTAGGTTTTGCCTGCTAGCTGTTCAATAGCTGGATTGGCACTGGTGGTCTAGAGATGGCAGTTTCTATGTTCCACACATAGAAGCCCCCTCCACCCCCTTGCACACACTCCATGTAAGCAAGAATTGCTGATGTTTCTATTTTCCCTTTTTTCTCTTGCTTCTGAATTCAACTCCTACACATTTTGCTTGGAGAACATTGTTTTGCAGGACCATGCATTGCTCACTGTAGTTTTGCTTGAACTCACCCTTCCCAGTTGTAGAACACACACAAGTCTGTGCTTTCCAGTTTCTAGTTTCCTTGAAGAATAGAGCTTCCTCTCAGTTTATAATACAGAAAAGAACCCACTATGAGAAAATACCCTTTGACCTACTTAACTGTGTAGCTGGAATTCACTGCTTGCCAAATATCCAGGTCTTCAACTCTCAATAAATGAAGGATGTTTTTATCTCCTCCTAGTGTCTTTTTATAAGTACTGCTGAAATTTTATTTCATGAAGCCTTGTAAAGGTTTGATAATAAGGTTTTGCCATTGGTGTGATTCTTTCTTGGATTCTCAGATTCCACTGATTTTGCTAACAGACCTTGCTTGTCACATCTTGATGCTACTTTATAATCCTAATGTCAAACCTTGAATTGTGTTTGAGATGCAGGCTGTCCCACAGTGGATCCAAATGAAAATTTCAGGTTGCTCCCAAACCTGATTAGAGGGAGCAGTACAGATATGTATCTATGTCCCAAACATTTACTATTCAGACAGTGATTCCTGCATCGGCTGCCCTGGCAGATGTGAACTGGCAGCCAGATGTTCAGCTGGTGTATATTGGTCTAGATCCAATGACTTCAGTCAAGTCTGGCTAATCTATACCATCTGAAAATCTGGCCTTCAGATCTACAGGGGGTCTACACTGCTGCCAGGTCCTTCAGCTGGATCAGAGACCTTCCTTCCCTCCCTCCCTCATAGGTGTGTTTTTCATTGTTATTCTTACCATTTATCCACTTGGTACTCAGATTTATTTGCACATTTTCAGTGAAGAACCTCACCTTTCCATCTTGCATCTTCCACCTTTCCGAAAGATCATTTTAAAACACAGGTAGTGAACAAATTGCTTTCTGGCAAAACCAGTTCATTACTTTGAAAATGCTAGTTCTACATAGTTAGCAAAACAACTAAGAAATTAGACTGATGTTAAATCATGAAACAAATTCAAGCTCTGAATAACTAAAACTTCACAAAACTGACCTACATGATCTTTCTAAACAAATGAAAGCACACAGCTAACTATAAGGAAATTAAGTAATTTCCTCCTCACTATGATACTGCTTTTTTAAATAGCTCTGTATAAATTCTGGCTCAGTAATGCTAAATAGGTTATTGCTTGGAATGATTTCAAATGACAAAATGGCAACACAGATTTTTTCCTGTGGGCAAAAATAGTTTGTTTTATTTATTTATTTTCTTTCCTAGTAAATGCAGTATGAACTCTGTCCAGTTCATACAGCATTTATTAATTAAAATAATTTAATTTAGACTGCTTTAGCTCTGAAACCTTTACGAGAAATTAAGTACCTAAAGAACCTCATAGTTAGCAAAATAATACCGCAGATTTGTACAGTGCAACATGTTTTTGTTGTAGTAAGTGTTAGAGCTGTGTGAAGCTTCAGTTCCCCAATTTGATTCAGCAGAGATTCAGAGCCTGAATCTCCAAATCCAAATTGAATCAGGAGACCGTTTAATCTCTCTGAATCAAATTGGAACCATCTAAATCTATTCAGAAAGGTTTGGAAAGATTTAGTGATTCAGACAGAGACACAGCTTTAAATATTTTTTCTACATACCTCAAGGTACCAGGCAGCTCATCAGCACTGCAGTGCTGGGATGGATGAAGCATCCCACAGGAGCATGGGGGGCTCCCCAGTGCACTTGGCAGCAGATCCGGAAGCAGACCAGAACCACTTCCAGTCCACTTCCGGATCCGCAGGGAACCGCATAGGGATGCCCCCCCCCCCCCTTTCCCGGGCTCAGTGACTGGGTCCGGGGGCGCACCTGGGGTCCCCTGTAACTGACTGCTGAGCCAGGGGGGCATGGGGTTGGGGGGGGACAGTGTGCTCCCCAGCAGACCTGGAACTGTACCAAAAGTACTTCCAGTCCACTTCATCACTGAGCACCTGGTGGAGGCCCCCTGCGCTCCTGTGTGACTCTCCATCTACCCCACCATCACAGCATTCATGAGCCACACCTGGTACCTCAATGTATGTAGAAAAAACATTTAAAGCTGTGTCTATGGCCAAATTGCTGATTCCCTGAATCAGCATCGAATCTTCAGATTTGGATTTGGCTGAATTGAATAGGGGACAGTGATCCAAATCACCAAATTGAATCACTGTCCCTGATTTGGGCTGAATCCAAATATGAATCGAATACAGCCCATTTCGCGCACCCCTAGTAAATATTGGGATTCTGTATTGTAACCAATAGGTGGCAATATGTGACTTGGAGTGTTTATAAGGGACTTTTCACCTCAAGATCTAAATTCAGACCTGGTATAAGTGACTGGAATTGTTGTTGTTATACACAGTAATAGTAGTGTAACAATGGTGCCTAAAGTGGCCAGCAGAGATCATGATGCTTGACCCTGTACAATTGCCTAATTGGAGATTGCTTTTGTTGCAGACCAGAGTCTTCTCCAGGAGACCACTGTCTTCAGCTGGTGTCTAGAAATGCATACATCTGAACCAGTGTGGGCTGATGTCACCACAATTGATATACACCAGTGCAATCAACTGGGTTTACTTGGCTAACTGAAATCAGGATTTGGCCATGTGTCTGTAAAACAATTAAGATCAGTCCCCCCTCAGCCGGAATTCTCTGCATCTGAATCTCAAGATAATTTCTGTTTTCAGATGTAATGTTCTGAATTCATAGACTCATAGGGCTGAAAGGAACCCCAAAGGATCATCAGGCCTATCCCCCTGCATGAGCAGGAAGACATTTGGGGTCAGACAACCCCAGCCAGGTGTCCAGCCAGTTTTCTCTTGAAGACCTCTATGGTAGATAATTGCACCACCTCTGTGGGGAATCTTGTTCCATAATCTGGACGCCCTAGTTGTAAAGTTGTTTTCCCTAATGTTCAGCCTAAAACTATATTCCAGGAGTCTGCGGATGATGCTTCTAGTTTTCCGTCAGGGCGCCCTAGTGAACAATTGCTCACTGAGCCCCTGATATACGCCTCTGATAACATGGTAAGCTGCAATCAGGTCCCCTCTCAGCCTTCTTTTCTACAGGCTGAAGAATCTGAGATTCCCTCAGCCTCTCCTCACATGGCTTGCCCGGCGAGTCCCTTATCATATAGGTAGCCCTTCTCTGGACCCTCTCAAGCTTTAGCATGTACTTGTTGAAGTGCAGCACCCAGAACTGGACGCAATACTCCAGCTGCGGCCACACCAATGTTGAATAAAGTGGGAGAATCACTTTTTGGATTTAATGGAGATACATTGATTGATGAGTTTTATTGGCTGTAGCAGCTACTGCATCCCATTGCCGGCTCATATTCATTCTGAGGTCTATTGTTAACCCCAGATCTCTTTCATTTCTAGTGCTGGTCAGGTTAGCAATGTCCAGCCTGTAGGTGTGCTGGGGGTTCTTCCTCCCCAGATGCAGCACTTTCTATTTTTCTATGTTGAACCTCATCTGGTTCTGTTCTGCCCAGTATGCCAGCCTATCTAGGTCTGCTTGTATCTGCATCCTATCTGGGGGTGTGTCCATACAACCCCATATTTTGGTGTTGTCCACAAACTTGGCCAATGGACATTTCACCCCCTCATCCAGGCCATTGAAAATATTGAACATTGCTGGGCCAAGTACCGACCCCTGGGGTATGCCGCTGCCCACATCTCGCCAGGATGACACCGATCCATTCATTTGGACTCTGTGTCCTATCCCGCAACCAGTTTCTCACCTACTTGACAGTTCTGCAGTTGAGCCCAATATCTTCCAGTCTTCTGATCAGTACCTCATGGGATATCAGGTCAAAGGCTTTCTGGAAGTCGAGGTATATGACGTCAACCACTTTTCTCTCATCCAGGCGACAAGTCACCTGATCACAGAAAGAAACGAGGTTGGTCAGTTCAGTTGTGTACTCAAACCTGATGCTAGCCTAGGTCTATAGGCTCATTGAAGAGACCAAGTATAGGTGAGTCGCCATTTTTACACTAGGTTGCTCCATTGGTGTAACGCAGTGATGAAAATCGGATCCAACATTCATCTCATCAGTGCATTTGAGGTGTCAGCATGACTTCTTGAATCCACAAAAACAATTCAGTTCTTAGGAAAAGCTTATTGTGTCATGGGCAAAACAGGAAACATGCAATGGTGTGAACCCCAGAGGAAGTTCCAAGGGGTTAATATCCTAAACTCTTGGAAGGCACATTCATCTGAAACTCGTCAGCAAAATCCAAACATATACGCTAACCATGGAATATAACAAACTTCCTTGCTTACATCATATTGCTTTAAAAAGGAAAGTGTATGTGGGTATGTGTGTGTGTGCATGAATAGTAGAGCAACTTAACAGTCTATGCACTGTCTAGCATCAGAAAGGTTTAAAAAATAGCAAAGCAAAAGTATCATAGCCAGTTTTGTAAGTAAGTAAATTTGCTTTTCATTCAATGAACTATCTATTAATTTAGGTCCATCTGTATTTCTCTTTTAAATGTTTGCCTCTAAATACTGAGCTAGTTTGTATGAGGCATGGATATATTAAGGAGGGAGACTATATTAATGGAGTTTGTTTTCTACCTAGGAGGACTTTTGCAATCTTTTAATTCTCCTCAGCCTGAAGAAGAGGGTGTGTGCCCAAAAACTTGCAAAGAAAGATTTTTTTTGCTACTATTTACTTGGTCTAATAAAAGATATTGCCTCTGAACCAAGAGGTTTGTATATCTATTAAGGAGGGAGAGGCATTGTTCAGATTCATCTGGCCAGGTATAAGCTAGAAACAAAGAGAGTAGCCAGAGAGTAGTGGTAGACAGGTTGTACTCAACCTGGTGAGATGTGAGCAGTGGGGTACCCCAGGGCTTGGTCCTCAGGCCCACGCTGTTTAACATCTTCATCAGTGACTTGGACGAGGGGGTGGAAAGCATGCTG
Source organism: Caiman crocodilus (assembly GCA_030014935.1). Lineage (NCBI taxonomy): Eukaryota > Metazoa > Chordata > Crocodylia > Alligatoridae > Caiman > Caiman crocodilus. Next base: position 47,136,684 of record JAGPOW010002742.1, read on the forward strand.
TTCAAGTTTGCTGATGACACTAAGATGTGGGGCAAGATGGACACACTTGAAGGGAGAGAGAGACTGCAAATAGATTTAGACAGACTACAAAAGGGGGCAGATGAGAATAGGATGAGGTTCAACGTACACAAATGCAGGGTGCTGCACCTTGGGAGAAGGAATGCACAGCATACATACAGACTGGGGAGTTCCCTTCTTGAAAGCACACAGGCAGAAAGGGATCTTGGAGTCATTATTGACTCCAAGATGAACATGAGCCACCAATGCCAGACCGCAGCCAGCA
>JAGPOW010002742.1:47137066-47147135 GCA_030014935.1 Caiman crocodilus
GTCTTGTGAACCCAGCATTCATTCCTGCCTGTGGCAGGGGGTCAGGCTAGATGATCTGTTCAGGTTCCTCCTGACCCTAGCTACTATGAAACTATGAAAGGGAAGAAACCAGGGAAGAGATACCAGGAAAAGTTTTGTAGCAAGGAGTTCTTCTAGACTGGAAAACTCAATGTCCTCCATTGTCTATTGCCTTCCAGCATTTATTCTTGTTCAGCATAGGTGTAAAGAGCTGAGCCAAATCCTGTTTGGAAGTTGATGGAAGTGTTTCCATTAATTTCACTGGCATTTGGTTCAGGGCCTAGATGAAAAAGATTCTGTGTGCGTGTGTGTATGTGACTGTGTACTTGATCCCAAGTAAGCTTGTAGTTTTTTGCCATTTCCCTGCATAGTCCTTACAAGTCCTTACAAGTGAAGGGGTACACTTACAGGGCACATCCAGACATGCAGGCCCATGTGGTTTGTGGCAAGCCCTTTTGTAGTGCTGCAAACTGTACATGGCAAACATTAAAACATGCCCCGCACTACAAATTTGCAGTGCGGGGCCAAAGTTTGCTACCAGAATTTCCCAGCATAAAAACAAAAAAAACAAAACAAAACATTTTGCAAAAAAGCGGTGCAACACACCTGCCACAAGTATGTACCAGCACACATGGAGGCTGGGTCATCCAGAGTAATGCTCTGGTTGTTGCCTCAGGCCTCTGTGGTGCTTAACTTGTGGACTTGTTGCTCCAGGCCACCACGTAAGATAGCTGGGGGCATGTGGCAAGGCACCTTTAGTGCCTGCCAATTTAAGAGGTTTGAGCAGGCTGTGGAGCAGCTAGTAGGTGCAGTGCAGTTTAATGAGGCAGTCACATGACTGCAAGAGGGCTCCTGCATTGGAGGATGGGGCTGGACAGCCTCAGTATAAACCTAGGCGCTTGGAGCTAAGTGGGTAGTTGCTGCAAGGAACCAGAGAGACAGCATTGCCTGACTGGAGCTGCTGCTTCCAGAACCCCTGGAGGTCAAGGGTAGGAACTATGGGGATGAAGGAGGTTCCTGGTCCTGGGGAATGACATAAAACTATATCCTGCTGGGGTTGGCTGGTTTGGAGGGGCTGCCATTGGTAGGGTGGTCCTCAGGAAATGCCACACCAGCACCTTCCTCGTGAAAGGCGAGTATGGGATGCCATATAGCCTCAGCCCCCACGACCTGGTGGGTTACCCCATAGAGGGGACAGGCAAGGGGTCCACGCATGTCATCAGAGGCCTGAGGTCCAGGGACATAAGGCCTAGTAGTCCCAGTGAGGGGGGAGTATAGTGGCCCCAGTGAAGGGGCCTGTAAGAGTGATGGACTGGGCTGCATAGAGTAGCGTCTGTAAGGGAGCCTGAAGGACTGCCTGAGTAGAGAGTGAGATGTGTTTGGAGGGACCTGAGAAGGCAGACCCATATAGGAGTGTGAAGGCAAGTGGCTTGATACCAACACAAAGTAACTTTGCTGGTCCATGGTAGGACGAGGACTAAACTGGTCAAAGAGCCAGAGCTCCCACTGCAAGGGATGGCCAGAGGCTGGGAGTCCCAACTGGCTTAGAAGCAAGGCCAGGCCAGTGAAGTCAAAGGTCCTGGAGGGGGCCACAGTTATGAGGTAAAAAGGGCTTAGGGATTTTGGCAGCCCAGTATAGAGGTGGAGATTAGATCGCCTGACTGTGAGGGATCCAGGTGGGGGTCTGAACACCAGGCAGGTATAGAATAAGTTTCATCTTGGGCTGAAACCACATAATAATGCCATCTACGAGGCATGTGACATGATATAACGGGAGGCTCAGAGCCATATATGAGGCCCTTGGCATCAGGCATTAAAGGGGCAGCTTCCCACCTTGTAAACATCTATTTCAGTTACATCAAAGGTATGGCAGGTGGGCGGACTGGAGGCAGTGAAGTTAAGTGACTTTCCCCATGTCATACAGGGAGTAACAGACACAGCAACAAAATCCAATGGGTCATCCTCCCATCCCAAACTGCCAAAAGTCTAACTTTCCTTTATTTTAGGAAAAGGTTTAGTTCAGGTTGTACTGGTAGAAGAGGTAAAGGGTCACAGAGCTTTTATTTTATATATACTGGTCTGCAGGAGTGTATTAACACACAAATAAACTAGGCACATGCCTAAGGCCCTGAGCTGTGGGAGGCCCCAGTCCTTTCCTCCAGGATGATGGCACAAATGGCCCTGTCTGCCTCCCTTCCTTTCCCTTGTCCTCTGCCAGCCTCGCTCCTGCGGCAGCTGCTTTCTAGCAGCAGCTTTAAGCCCCACTCCCTACAGGCAGCAGTGTCAGGATGGGGAGGAGGGTATCAACTGGACCAGAGCCCAGGGTTAATACATCCCTGCTGGTTTATAGTTTCAGAACACTTGTATAAGAGCATGCTATGAGAGGGATGGCCATGCAGAAGGATACTGGTTGTCTTAAATCTCAGTAGGGTTAATAGAATCACTGCTAAATACAGTATTAGGAAAGAATTCAAATTAGTTTCACAGTTAATCATGGATTGACTGAGAGAGAGAACTTTTTAGCTATCTAGTCAGAGGCATAACAAGACAACTGCACAGTGTCTGTGGCAGTGGATATTTTTGCACTCGGCACCAACAGCGGCACCTGGAGCTGCTGCTCCAGTCACTCCCCCTGAGTTACATAATTGAATCTAGAAGAATGCTCTTAAATCGTTTTTTAAGTATGATTTGTTCTCATAAATATTTTAAATCTGTGCTATACATCTAACTATCATTATGACAAATGACTATTTACATTCTGTTGTAGACATGATAGTCCTGGAAATATATGAGAAACATTTGGGGTGCCATCTTTTACTGAGCTAACTGTATAGTTGTAAGAAACACATATTTTGAGCGTAAGTTACCCTTCCTCAGGTCACCTTATTTAAAATCCCTCACAGCTATATGGCTGACCTAATAAAAGATAACACCCCAAAAAATCCTTGCTCCTCACACATTTTAAATGCTGTAGCACTGCAAGGGATTCAATGATAGATATTATTCCATGGTATGAAATAAAACCTGAAGTAATTTTATTGCACACACTTCTTTTGTTTTTGTTATTACTGCAATGGTAGAGGTATATAGGGACCTTTTGCTTTATACTTCTCTGATTATTCATTTGACTAGAACTATGTTAGACAGCAAAAGGACTCCCTCTGTTGACAAATCGATGCATAACTATAAAATAAATATATACCATATAACTATGAAAAAATATATATCATTTGTATGTCTCCATATGCTATTTTTGACCTTGTTAAATAACAAAAATGTATTAGCACTACTGAGAGTCATATCAATTCACTGCAGTCTAAAGTTGACTAATTCAGAAGCCTCTGCTTCTGAATAAAATGGCCTTATGTATTTACCCCAGTGACAGTGTTTTAACATTTTTCCTTTCATTCCATGGTCTGATGAGATGAAAACAGCTATCATCTGTTGCTTTCCTAACAAGGTTACAGAGGCATATGTTTGGGTGTTGAATATTCTTTTTTTTTATTTTTTTATAAAGCAGTATTTAAGGAAAAGGCAACATTTCAAAATACATTTTTCGGCTACTTTTTTTCTCTCTGAACTCTCACCATGGTAATTCTGAGTATACTGGTGATCTTCAAGATCAACTCATGAAGAGACAAGACCAGGGACACCAATTTTCCTTTACTTGACCTTACACTGAATTGTGTCCTGCTCTTGTTATCGGCATAGGCTTCCTGGTTTCCCAAGCAGACCAGCTACTTCTTATTTAAACAGAAACTCTACAAACATTTTTCTAGCTGAAGTTGTCACACAGACAGAGCTAAAGTTGTGCTTTTCTAGAATTGTCACCCTAGATAATACAGATCCCTCTTTTATATGTATGAAGATAAATTTTGCCTTCCCAGCTGTACATGGAAATATGTGACCAGAAGAAACTGGAATGGAACTTCTTCATCAACAAGTCTTGTCCCTGCTCTTGGAGGAAACCATGTCATGTCCCTTTCATTAATTTTTCAGGCTCCATTTTAAAATTGCTTAAGTTTCTTATCCTCAGTACTTTTACTGGAAGGCTGTTCTAGAACCTTAATCATTTGATGGCCAGAAATCTTCTGATTTCCAATCTAAATTTATTGTTTGTTAGTTTATCTGCATTCATTCTGCCAAAATTGACCTTTTAGCTAGGTACAGACATTACACATTAACCAGTATAAGTGTCCGAAAACTGGTCTGAACCAGTGACAGTACAGAAGTGCACGTAGATCAATTTTAAAAATGGCAGAATATGGTCTAAGATAGACTTAGATGAATGCCGTACCGGACGTAAATGATTTAGGTTAAACTAATCTATCAAACTTCTGTACCAGATCCCCTCCTAACTCAAGTTATGTCAGTTTCCTGGCATCCCAGGCTGATTTGCAGACCCCTGCTAACCTCCCTTGCTGAGCAGTGCACTAGCAGTGGGCTGGGGACCACACCAGCTGTCAGCAGTGTCTGGGTGGTGTGACCAGCCCTAACTAGATGCAGCCCCAGCCTTAGCCAGCACAGCTGTCAGGGCCTGCACAGCAGGAGCTTCCTTCCTGCTGCCCAGCCCAGCTGGCCAATGCAGCTCCTGCCCCTTCTCAGTCCTGCCCCACCATGAGTGGCTGGCTGTCAGCAGCAGTGAGTAGGAAGGAAGCCAGCAGAAGCCTCTGCCCTGGCCTGGGCCTCCCAGACCTGAGACAGAACAGCTGGGGTGGGAAGGGGCATGTGGCAGGGGCCTTTGCTTCCTCCCCTCTTCCCTGCAGCCACTGCCACTGCCAGCCAGCCCCTTGTGAAGGGGTGGGGCTGGGGAGAGGAACTACCCTGGCCAAGCAGGCTGGGCTGTGGGGGTAGGAGGAAGCCCCCACTATGCAGTCCCTGCAGCTTTGCTGACTTGGGGCTGGGGCAGGGGCCTCTACTCCCTACTACAGTTGCTGACAACCAGCCAATGGTGGGGGTGGGTCTGGGGAGAGGCACCATGCTGGCCAATCAGGCTGCTCAGCCAGGTTTGGCATTCTCTGACAACCTGCTGGGAGGCATGTGGGAGTACCCCAACCTGCTGACCTCAGCCAGAACAGGCAGCCTGCATGCCCCCTCCACGGAAGGGCAAACATCTGTTCTATTCACTCCTGATTTAACCTAGGATGATTAGAATAAAGCATGAAACTTAGACCACTTCCACCGCAGGCTTTTTTTAAGGTCTGTACTTGGTATAAACCTTTCCTCTCACAGCTCTGCTGATGTTGAACTGGAGTCTACTCTGTTGTGATTTACCAGCAAGGAGGCTGATACAGGCATAGAATTGTGTGCACTTTGGGAACTGATGAAAACTATCAGATTCATTTCACATAGTCCCTATATATGTGCATAGAACATAAACATTGTATATAATTTATGTTTAATGTGGAAGGCAGGCTAGATTTTGACCTTGTATACTAACTAAATCACAGATGTATAGCATAAGTTTTTGTAGGCAGAGGGCTTACTTCAGCAGATAACACTTGCCCTAATGTAGTCTATGTCTTTATCAGGTATACTAAGATCCATTGTAGAGGGAGCAAAGGTGATTTCTATATTGAGAAAATGATCCATAGAAATCAAAGCAAGAACCATGAAACATGAAAAAGATGGCTGTAGGTGAGGCTACTTGTAGTAGTATGATATGGGAAAGAGAGGGAGATGAATTTTACAATAAGGATAGATTCCTTTGTGGGATCTTCTGGAAGGGCTAGACATTTTTAAATTTGCAGGTCAGATGCCCTCCACCCAAGGGTGTTGAGGGACCTGGCAGGGGTCATCACGGAGCCCTTGGCCTGGTTGTATGAGTATTCATGGTCATCTGGCCAGGTGCCGGGGGATTGGAAACTGGCTAATGTGATCCTAATTTTCAAGAAGGGGAGTAAGGAGGACCCAAGTAACTATAGGCCTATAAGCCTCACGTCGGTGCTCAGGAAGATCTTCGAGAGAATCCATCAAGGAGCACATCTGTGGGTGGCCTGCAGGGGAGATCATACTCAGGGGCAATCATCATGGGTTCATCAAAGGCAGGTCCTGCCAGACCAACCTGATTGCCTTTTATGACCAAGTAACTAAATCTTTGGATGATGGTGTCTCTGTGGATGTAGTCTTTCTAGACTTTAAGAAAGCCTTTGATACTCTCTCATCCCATCCTCATCAATAAATTAAGCAACTGCGACATTGATGCCTGCAGTGTGGATGGGTAAAAAATTGGCTGATGGGGCACACCCAGAGAGTAGTGATGGATGGGTTGTACTCAACCTGGCATGATGTGAGCAGTGGGGTTCCCCAGGGCTCAGTCCTCGGTCCCACACTGTTTAACATCTTCATCAGCAACCTGAATGAGGAGATGGAAAGCACGCTGTCCAAATTTGCTGATGACACTAAGATGCGGGGCGAGGTAGACACACTTGAAGGGAGAGAGAGGCTGCAAATAGATTTAGACAGACTACAAAAGTGGGCAGATGAGAATAGGATGGGGTTCAGCATAGACAAATGCAGGGTACTGTACCTTGGGAGAAGGAATGCACAGCATACATATAGACTGGGGAGTTCCCTTCTTGAAAGCACCTGTCTGGGGTCTTGTGAACCCAGCATTCATTCCTGCCTGTGGCAGGGGGTCAGGCTAGATGATCTGTTCAGGTTGCTCCTGACCCTAGCTACTATGAAACTATGATTCGGTTTTTCCATATTGCTTATTCTACCCTAATTATCTGTGAGAAATTCCCATCGATATCTGTAAGTACAAAGCATAAGAAAAAACTACATTGCATGCAGGACATTTGCAGTGAAGGGTAGAATTTTCCCTACATTTGGAAATGTCAATCTTTTAATATGGGTGTAGATTGTAGCTGTGTTGGTCTAAAGACTTAGGCAGACAAGGTTCTTTGGGTGAATTTGATATCTTTTGTTAAACCAACTTAAATATTCTTTTAATATAGCAGCATCACATATTCACCACCAGAGAGCTCCCTACACTGTCAGTTCACAGACAATGCAATACAAGTAGTCCTTGACTTAAAACGTTCCGAGTTACAATGTTTTGCACTTACAGCATTTATGAATTGACACCCTGTTTCAGCTTTATGGTGTCAGTTTCAACTTTACAACACTTGATCCGATGCGATGTCACACCAGTGAACAAGTTCCTTGCATCACTCATCTCCCTGGAGAACATGTCCAAACTTCCTTGGATACTTTCTTTAAGAAAGAAGACAAGACTAGAAAAACCTCCAGCCAAGACTCCTGAGAAGACTCCAGCCAAGAACCCTTCAAAAAGTCCAAACAAGAGCCTTTCAAAAAGTCCAGCAAAGTCACCTCAAACAAGTTCTTCCAAATCAATATGATTGCTATTTACAATATAAATACATTAATGTAGCTATATTACTTAAGTATAATTGATCAAGTACAAAATTCTGGGGTATTTTTGGTGAAAATAGGGTATAGAGCCTTGATTCAGGAACAAATCCCCCATTTATAACATTGTTTCTTATGAGAAAATTGGTTCCAAGTTACAATGTTTTGATTTAAGACTAGGTTTTCAGGAACTAATTGTGTCATAAGCCTGAGGACTGCCGGTACATTTTCTTACTCTCCTAAGGTACCAGCCAATTCAAATTTACTTCCTATCCTTGAGACAATTCCTATTCCATTACAGTCATTGGGCCTGAACTATTAAACTGAATCTAAAACAAAGAGTTGAATGCCACAAAATGGATCTTCTTTTGTAATAGTTGGTATTGTGATGGCATTACTTTTGAGAATCCAGATTTGTTGCATTCTAAACCAGTGCCTCAATCACAGTATTTACTTATAAATATATAACACAGCATCTGCTCTGTCCTCTTTTCTTCACACTTGCAACAAAGACTAGAACCACACAGATTATAGACATTTTTCTGTACATTGATAAAATACATTTATTTTCCTCTCTAATTTCTGCTATCTCAGTGAGTCTAAATCATTCCTGTGAAGCATCATACTCTCTTGTGCTGTGTATATGTTGGCTCTTAAATTGATGCAATGTAGTACATCTTAGAGTGGGCCTGTGTAGGGTCTATGTCCAACCCTCCACAATGACTGTTTGCTCTTGGCATGCTTATCGGCATGCATTCAAACCCACTCTAAGGAAGCTACATTACCTCATTTCCAGGATTTGGTCATGAGCGAGCAGGGCAAGTTGCACAGTGGCACATCTGGTTGTGGCACAGAAGCGGTATAGGTATGAATGAACAAGTCTCTGAAAACTTCTGGTCCAGCAGTCCTCAAAAGCAGCAAAGACAATAGCAAAAGGATGAGTGATTTTTCTCTTTTCTGAGTCTTGGCCTTCTGTGTCTTCTGTTATCTCAGAACAAAATAATGGGAGCTGTTTCCTCAGTTTACCAATCCCAGTACTTTTATCTGGCATTTTATTTAGCATACCAATCGTGGTCTAGGTTTTGACTTGTAGAAGGAGCACAGATTCCCAGTAATGTAAGAGGCTGAAAGAATGTCTTGACTAGGAAAACTATGGGTGCGTGTACACACCACGAGATTTTCCCTTTCAGGTGGTGCAACTGTGTTTCTGTTTGCATGAGTGGGATTTTCTTCCATTTTAAAAATCTTTTGGGCATGTTAAAGTAAAACTGCTCAGACATAGTTTAGTTTGGGCTGCCACCAATGACATCATTGTATCTATGGATTCATTGCATGGAAACACAAGGGCACTCAAAGATGTGGAATCAGAAAATAATAAATGCCTTGAACTTTGATTATACGAGTTATAAGATGACATAATTTGTGGGGAATTGCTGGCTCTGTATAGTAGAACGGATAAGGGAAAGTGTTCTTTGTAACTCCTCTGCAACTGCTTTGCTCACCACGGCCTTGAAGATAGCAGAAAAAAAAAGTCTGTACAACTCTGATTTCCAGGTGCAAGAAGGGAGTGTTATTTCTTCCTTTGTCTCCCCCATAGTTCTCATCCTGATAACAGCAAAGTAATGAGGTAATGTTTGTAGCTGCTTTTCTAGCTAATTCCACTATATGATCATGTGAGTTGTAAGTGACTATTAAAAAGTATATAAGCCTCCTGATTTTGCTCTTGTGGGGGGAACCCCTTCCAAGTGCTCGGGAAATCCATGTCACTTTGGAGTCCCCCCTAAAGATGTAGTTTCATTTGAATAAAAGCTTTTGCTGACCTGACCCAAAAGTATGCTGCATGTGTTTCCATGACAATTCCTGGTGCCATGACTCGGATCCAGAACACGTTTTGAGGAAGGAGGACCGCGGACTGCTCCCCCCCAAACCCTGAGGCACCAAACTTGAGAGGTAAGAGACCTAATTCAAAATTTCTATTGGGGTTTCGGAGGAGGACTGCCCGTAAGCTCCCAAGTTGGCTCTGGTAACTGGATCTGAACCTTGTTAAAATGAGTCAGGTTTAGAACCTTACTGCCAGCTAAAATTTTCTGTCTGGTAATCCTGTCTGGTAACATACGTTCTGCTTGGGGAGAATCTGTTTGAATCACCTCCACCCAACAGCGCATTGGGCTCGCAGTTAGTTAACCAAGGCAATGTGGAAGGGGGTCTGGCTGACTGAATGGATTGTGTGTGGGTGTATTTAGAAATATGAGCCACTGACCAGGTCTGGGACTATGGTTGGGTTCAGCTGCCCCAATTCTGCCTGACAGGACAGTTTTGAAAGCAAGGGGGCCCAACTGGAACCTCATGACCCAGTGGACAGGGTTTCAGAGTGATTTTGTCATTTCCAAACCCCTTGTCCCAGTAGCTTCTGCCAAAACAGAAGTGAAAGGATCCCTTTTGTGTTTCCCTCCCCATTTCCATTTTATGAGCTGGTGGCAGGTCAGAAACCTTTTGTCTGGGTGGTGAAAAACTGCGGGGCAAGGCACCAAGCGGCCCGGACATCCTAAATAAGCCTTTTCTACATCTCCCCGTGTGACTGTGGCATACTTTATGTATGCACACTATTCTCCCGAGGCTTGCATACCTGGATAAGTGGATCTGGTATACTAAAGGTGATCCCGTGAAGCAATTTCCA
>JAGPOW010002742.1:47147235-47165397 GCA_030014935.1 Caiman crocodilus
CAGGTTGGACAAGTGGGCAGAAAACAACAGAATGCAGTTCAACAAGGAGAAATGCAAAGTGCTGCACCTAGGGAAGAAAAATGTCCAGCACACCTACAGGCTAGGGAATGACCTGCTTGGTGGCACGGAAGTGGAAAGGGATCTTGGAGTCCTAGTGGACTCCAAGGTGAACATGAGGCAGCAGTGTGACGAAGCCATCCGAAAAGCCAATGGCACTTTATCGTGCATCAGCAGATGCATGACAAAGGTCCAAGGAGGTGATACTTCCCCTCTATTGAGCACAGGTCAGACCGCAGTTGGAGTACTGCATGCAATTCTGGATGCCGTACTTCAAGAGGGATGTGGATAACCTGGAGAGGATCCAGAGAAGGGCCACTCATATGGTTAAGGGCTTGCAGGCCAAGCCCTATGAGGAGAGACTAGAGAACCTGGACCTTTTTAGCCTCTGCAAGAGAAGGTTGAGAGGCGACCTTGTGGCTGCCTGTAAGTTCATCACGGGGGGCACAGAAGGGAATTGGTGAGTTTTTATTCACCAAGGCACCCCTGGGGGTTACAAGGAATAATGGCCACAAGCTAGCAGAGATCAGATTTAGACTGGACATTAGGAAGAACTTCTTCACAGTTAGAGTGTCCAAGGTCTGGAACGGGCTCCCAAGGGAGGCGGTGCTCTCCTCTACCCCGGGGGTCTTCAAAAGGAGGTTAGATAAGCGTCTAGCTGGTCTCATCTAGACCCAGCACTCTCTCCTGCCTATGCAGGGGGTCAGACTCGATGATCTATTGAGGTCCTCTCCAACACTAACATCTATGAATCTATGAATATCTGCCCAACTCTCATGCACACTTCAGGGTACTACCCCCTTTGATCTTTTATATGCTTCCCCTCCCCCCCTGCCAACACACACACCTAATGCTGTGCTTGAAAATGCAAAAGGCACTGAGACCCACCAGGCAGTAGGAAAGAGGGAAGGCTGTCACCCACCATCCCGGGTGCTAAGCCCCACCATGCATTAGGGAAGAGGGCCATTGTCGAGATGGAATACTTATTTATAGCAACAGTCACTTCATCAGAATATATGAAAAAGTAGGATCTCAACTAGCCAAAGGCACTGAGGCCCACCAGGCAGTACGGAAGAGGAAGGGCTGTCACCCAGAACTGGTGGGCCAGATCTGCCTCACAGGCCATATTTTGCCCACTCCTGGTATAGGAGCTTGTAAGAAATATTGTGATCTCATCCACTCAGTCTCAGTAGAAATGCTTTTAGGATGATAGGTTAAGGGCCTTTTTCAAATATTTTCCAGCACTGCTGGAAATTTTAAATATGCAACTTCTCTGTGCTAGTGGCTGAAAAATGGTAAGGGCAACCAAATGCATAGATTAAATTGAATATGTGAATAATAGGGAAGCTAGTCCCAGGGTCCAATAGTGAAAATCATACGTTCAATTTTGTTTATAGAAGAAGTTTTAATTTGACAGATGGGAAAATCTATTATAGTCAATAGAACCACCTGCTGCCAGATGATAATATATTCCACTGCAGTAAGAAACTGGTATGGAGGTAATGGGTCATTTTGTTTATTTTGCAAATCCTGTGTCTGGTAAAATACCTTGTTATTGATGAGGCAAAACTTATGTTTTGAAACACATAACTGCAGCACTGTAAGGTGCAATCAGCCTCTCCCATATTCTGTGTATTTAGCAATCACTCAAGAAAAAGAAATCCTGTGCTTAACTTCTGAGTTGATTCTTACAATCCTCTGGGTACATTTTCTCTATAGCTTCCAGGGGCAAGGACTAAATGTGACTTAGTTCACTATTCACTTCCCAGAATTAGGCTTGAAAGCAGGCGATGTTCTAATTAAGCCCCATTGACAGCTAATTACACCTTCACCCATGGGCAGCTGGAGAGTTTATTAAAATGACAGGAATAGAACAGTTTATATAAATTGCCATTGGAATTAACACTCCCCTCAAATAAATGGGAACAATTGATAGCCAGTCCTTTCATACTAGCAGTTTGTTCTCCATCCAGTTTGCTGACTATAAACCATTGAAAAAAATTACAGGTCAGGTCCTAAAAAAACATGTAAATGTCATATTAAAGCATGAAAAGGTAAAATATTAAAAGTAAGCCCTGACCTTTCTTTCATTTGCCTTTAATTTTCATTTTTTCACATCTATTTCTGGGACTAGAAACAGGTTTTATGTAAAGGTCTTTGCATTCTTTCAGTCATTTGATTCTTACTATAAATAAGTGGTAGGGATTTAAGTAAATATCAACAGACTGGCAATAAAATTATATCAGTTGGTAACAGTGAGCTTCCACTGTGAGTCAGACAGCACTGTGATGAATTACATTCAGGTTTTGCTTTCAGCCAAAACTGCTATAAACTTTGTTCTGTTTTGTTATGTTTTTAAATGTGAAAGCCCTTCTTCTGCAGAAATGCATGGGGTATTCTAGTCATTATCAGCTCAGTCCCTTTTCTGGTGTCACTTGCCCATTTCCACTTAGAAAATTACCTACAGCAATTTGAAAATTAAATGTTAGATTACAAAATTTAATTTAATTTATGCATGCCCTATGGCCTTAGAAGGAAGAACCAAGGAAGTTGCATAAGGACTAATAATAAGAAAAGTTTAGCTGGCAATGGTTGCTAAGTGAAATTGTGGCATAATCAAAACCATGGAGATCTGAATCGGTGCATCCTACAAATAGGGCACTACAGTGCATGTAAAGTCAGCAGAAAAATCTGAGTAGCATCAGCTGAGATAGTATAACACTGAGTCATGCAAATGTAACACTTTTTAAAGATTTTAGTGAAATGCAGTATTGAATGAAGATGTTTACATCAATGAAGTGGGGGCTGGCAGCACTTTGCAGGGGTGGGCAAAATGCAGCCCACATGCTGAATCCGGCCCGCAAGGCCATTCTATCTGGCCTGCAGAGCCCCTAAAAAAATTAGAAAATTAATGCTTACCTGCCCTTGGTTCCTGTCAAAAATGACAGGAGCCAGGGCAGTAGGACCCAGGAGAAGCCCCGGTGGGCTCCTGCAACAGCAGGACCCACCGAGCCCCACCCCTCCAGCTGGAAGTCCCAGCAGGGGCTTCTGACTGGGACCATGTAGGTGCACTGACACCAGAAACTCAGGTAAGGACTGGGGGGAAGGGCAGGGAAGAACTCTGGGCAGGGAAGGAGCTGGTGCTGAGCACAGGGAAAAGCAGCCCCTCTCTGCCCTGTGGCCAGTGCCACATGCAGCCCATGCAGGGCTGTCTTGAGCAGACACAGGCAGCCCCACATAGACTGCAAGCAGCTGCAGAATGGGGCGCCAGCCATGGGATGGGGGAGGGGCCACTTTTCCCCGTGTTCAGCACCAGCTCCTTCCCTGCCAGCGAGTAAGGGGTCAGGGCTGTGCACTGCCCCCTGCCTGTACCACGGGGCTGCTGGGGTTGGGGGGGCACTGGGTGTTAGTGAGCACAGGAGCCAGCAGAAGCACAGGGCCCACACTGGTGTCTTGGAGCCACTGCCAACGGGGCCCAGAGCAGGGCAGCAGGAGTACAGGGTCCCAGCCATCAGGGGCTCTATGGAGCCAGGCCAGCTCCTCCCTTTCCTTGCTGGTGCAGCCCAGCCCGGATTCACAGAGCCCTTCCAGCCTACGCCCTACTCTGGGCCTTGCCAGTGCTGGCTCTGAGACATTGGTCCCAAGACGATGACCAGGTACACTGATCCCAAGACAGTGACCAGGGTGTGGAGCACCCATCAAGGGGCAGGGCTACCCATGCAGCCCTCAACAGCTTGTCAAAACTGGGTAAGCAGCCCTCTGCCCAAAATAATTGCCCACCCCTGACTTTGTTCCATCTTAATAGCTTCTTTAAGCACCTGCCTTCACTTCCTGCATAAGGCTGATAGTTTACATATATACACCTTCAACCTTGGAAACTTGAATAAATGGAAATAAGTCGATATCTGTTTTCCTATTTTTTGAGTGAATTCAGTAATGCTGGAAGATGTCAGATTGACAGCCCTAGAAGTCAAAGTCCTCAGTGTGTCATTTTGGGAGAAAATGCTATATGTGTAGAACAATACTTTCTAGAAAATATTCTATAAGCAAGCTTGATTGAGATATAGCAAAATCTAAGGCTTCTATATGCCCCGTGACAATTTTAGGAATGTGTTTGTGTAGGAATCCTGGTTGAGGTTATGAAATTGCTATCTCACTGCATACCTTGGTGTATGTGGACTGAACCATTTGGGCTAGGGACAGAAATTACACACAACCTGGTATAAGTGATCAGAAACCAGTTGAAATCTGTAACATGACAGAAATTCAGTACACATAAACTGCTTTAAAAATGGCCAGAGCCAGTTTAAGATAAACCTGGATGGATGTAGTATCAGACCTAACTGATTTAGGTTAAATCAGTTCATTGCACTTCTGTCCCAGATCCCCTCCAGATTCAAGTTAATTTACAGTCCCCCAGCCTCCCAGGATGTTTTGCACCTACTCCACAAACCCTGCTCTTCAGTGTGTGTGGGCTAGCTTTGGTCCTAGCTGTCTGCTCTAACAAAGCAGAGAGGTATGTTCTAGCACCTCCTGGCTTCTGGCCTGGGCCACTGCAAACATGTGGCTGCCTTTCTGGAATCAAAAAAGTGAACGTCTGTTCACCTGCTTATCAGTTCATTCTAGGCAGCCTAGACTAACTTGCAAAAATAGAACTGATGCAGCCTTGGACTTTTTGACGGTCTGTACTTAGCCACACTGTTCAGTCTATGTTATGTATCTCCCCAGCCATGGTTAATGGACAAGGCTATTAAATCTTGATTACATCTCCTGCTCCCATGCAGGGGCACCTTAAGAAAACAGAATTTCTATAAGAAACTAGTTCAAACAAGTTTGTCTTTATGGAAGGAGAGATTAAAGCAATGGAATTTTCCCAGAAGCAGAACACAGAAATAAGAGGTTAACACTTGGTTTCCAAAACTTCCAAGACTAATAAGGCATTCAAGGGGAACTTATGGGGTGTGAGGATGAAGAAGAAGAACACAGGTTCATGACTTTATATTCTAGGAACTGATATAACTGCAGAATTAGTAAAGGAAGGAAAATCTGGTTGACTGAAGGGAAAGAGAGAGAGAGAAATTTTATGTCTAATTTTGAGAAGATGTTGGCTGGCATTCTCCAGAGATCTGTCCTGAGTCTAGTACTGTTCAATATCTTCATTAATTATTTGGAAATGGGTTTCAGTGCATAGTTAGCAAATTTGACACCAACTGGGTGGAGTTGCAGACTTTGGAAGATAGATTTAGAATTCAGAATAACTTTGATAAACTGGGAAAATAGTCAAAAAATGATGAAATAAAATTCAGTTAGAAAAAGCATAAAATCCTGGAACTAGAATGGAACAACCCTATTCACAGATGCAGACTGAGGAGTGACTGGTTAGGCTGCAATACTGTGGAAAAGTACTCAGGGGTCAATAGTGTGTTTGCTGCAAAACAAGCCAATAGCATATGGGACTGTATTAATATGATTGTTGCTTGCAAGTCAAAAGAAGTGCTTTTTTCATTCTATTCAGCACTGGTGAGGCCTCATCTGATGTACTGTGTCCAATTTTGGGCACCACATTTCAAGAAAGATGAGGACAAAATAAGAAGAGTTCAGTGGAAAGCAAAGGAAATTATTAGCAATCTGGAAAACATGATTCATGAAAAGACTGAAAGAAAAGAAAATTGGGAGACTTGATAATGGTCTTTAAATATGTGAAGGGTGGTTATAAAGAGGATGGTGACAGGCTATAGTCTGCAACTGCAAAGGACAAGACAAGTAGTAATAGTCTTGAATTGCAACAAGGGATATTTAGGTTGAGTATCATGCAGAACAGTCTAACTATGATCATTGTTAAGCACCTTCTATTGGAACAAATTACCTAGAGATGTTGTATAATTTCAAGCCTTGGAAGTTTTTAAGATCAGGTTAAACAGGCACTTGTCTAGAATGGGTGAGACAAGGATCACACTTTCTTGAACTGAATATTGGACTAGATGATCTCTTGAAGTCCCTTCCAGTCCTATTTTTCTATAATTCAGTGATTTGGAGTAAAAGCCATGAACAGGAGGTGGTATCCTGGATATCTTGTAGACCTTACTGAAAAACTGTCAAGAGTAGTGAGAAAATGGAGGCAGGGAAATTAATTTATGTTTGCTGTTTTGTCCAGATCTATATATTTCTTGTACCAGATAAAAGTAAAGAATGATTTTTTTAATCCTTATGAAGATGAAGTTCATATGACTGTCTACTAAATGGAAAAAGGAAGGAAATAAGGAAGACAGACAGCAGCTGTGAAATCATAGGTGTAGGTGACATGCTATTATTATTTATTACTGTTACCCAGCAGTTTCCATTGCCCTGTCCCAGCATTCATACACTTATGGGCATGGTCTGGTGAAAGGAAGGAATGAGGTTGGAAATGTATTTTCCTGAAAACTTTCCGAAACTTCAGGTACTTCAGGAAACAGTGCTGTGATTTAAGTGGGTTGACTCCCTTTGAATCAGTATTGGACCAGTACCCCAGCATAACATTAAGGACAGCATGCTGCTGGACTTGCCCTGTTCCAGGCTGCATGAAAAATGAAGAACCTAACTACTTCTCATGACACTTTCTATAACTGGAGGGGTAGCCTTACATCTATTGGGGTTATTTATAGCAAAGCAAGGTGGTAATAAAGGGCAAATAAATCAGAATGATAACATTTTGCATCCCTCTGGCAAATTCCTTAACTAAGGCTATAAATGGCTATGTAATTTGCATGGCAGAACAGGTTTGGGACATCTCTCCTGGCCGTACTCCAGTTTGGATATTACATTCCATCTCCTGGAGGTCATGACTGACTTTTCCCTTTCAGAACCTATGTGCAGAATTGCTTCTGTTCCTACTGCAGAGGTGATCTCTTCTCATTGGCAAGTGTATGCTCTGTAAGGAGCTGACTGAAAGAGCAGTTTAAAAAAATGACAAAAATTGTTTTGAACTCATTTCATTCAAACGTTAATATATTTTCAAAGTTTAATGATCTGACTTTAATAAATCAAAAAAATGTCAGCCAGTTCTACTCCTGTGTTCTAGTAATGTTCACTTCCTTTTCTAAGCTATCATGTTATGAGACATTGCTGTGAAGTACTTTTTACCCTAGAGGCAGCTGCAGTTGAGCAATGACAGGATTCCTTTTATAGTTGATTGGTAAGGCATTTTAGATTCCTTTTAAATGAAAAATCTTGCAAAGAGACTTCTAGACAGAAATCTTGACTGTCTGAGCTTTGAGTTTTGAGGTTAATGTTTCTGAGAACAAAAGGGGGCCTCATCCAGGGATCCTGGTAAGCATGTCCCTCTTTATTTAAACGAACTTGGAAGCAATCTGGCACATATCTGATGTGCAAGTTACTTCTGGCTCTGTAGCCCAGTAATTTACATACCTTCCTTTTGGAAAATGTTTCCATTCCTTATGCAGTTGTGTATTTTTATAGGTTCAGGGCTGAGGTAAGTTTGACCCTTTCCAGACTATGCTTTACCACATTTTTAAACAGACCACCTCTGCTATATACCAGGTGGATGAAAAGAAGGGAGGAGAATGCTGTGGATTTATAGGCATGTGTTGTTAGCTAGATACTGACTGCATTGAAGTCAATGGGAAGGAGGCACTGTGTGATCAGAATTGGGTTTATAATGTTTGAAGCTTATTATCATGTTGATTTATTCCAGCAACAAATAGGAGAGAGTGTACTTTAGCAGTATTTGTCAATCTTTGATCATGATGGTTATAAATCTGGAGACTTGATGTCATTCTATTTTAAGATTTTTCCCTTCAATCAAGACAAATCAAATAATTGTTCATCAATTGATAGTTACATATATAAGCAGCATTGAGTAGTAATGTTGGATAGGAAAGAAAAGGGAAAGGAAGGTAGAACTAGGGAAAAACGTGCATAAATAGCTCTGAAGCATTATCTGTTGGAGGTGAGAAAAAGGAGTTATTCTCATCTACAGAATATAAAACCAAGGCCCCACTATGCTCAGCCATATAAGCAAGAAGGCAGTGTATAACCCTGGTTCTGATTTCAGTCAGGCTCATCTTTCTGTTTGGGCTTCATTCAGACGTCAAAAGACTCTATTTACATCAAACAGGACTTTAAAAAAGATTACAAACATCTTGGCAAACTTAAGGTCTGAATCAAAATCCACTTAAGTCAATTGAGAGACTCTTTACTGACTTCAGTGGACTCAGAATCAGGCTACCTTATCTGCCGAATTTCATGTGGCTTCCGTAACAAGGTAACAAACAAACAAACCCAGTCTCTTTTTTCCATTACAATGAAGGAAGCTTGTTGTAATAGATACAGATCGTTTCCAGCTCTTACTTGTGTCAGCTGATTATAAACATCTGTGATGTAAAAGTGTCCCTGATGGCATGCTTGCGGGTCTCCTACAAATTTAACATGTGGGCATTCAAAACCAGCACAGAACAGTTCTCACTCTCTTTCCCAACACAGAATATTTGCTGCGTATAGCAACATTTTGGGGTGAAGGATTCTCCCCAGCCAAAGCTCCCAAAGAAACCAGGATTCATAGGGTATCATTCCTGTGGAAAAGTTTCTAGAAGTGACATGCCCTAACCAAATGCCTTCTTCCCAGACAGTATGAAAGGGGCAGTCAGTAAGTTTTTTTTTTTCCTACAATGGTTTCCTTGTAGAGAAATATTCCATCGACTGTCATAGCCACCTGAGTTTCTGTTTGTGTATGCAAGGTTAATGGGGAGATGCCTTACTGATAGCTGTAGAGACCGAATCCCTCTTTTTATTCACAAGAGCAAGCAAATCCTTCTCTAGTTTAAATCAATGGAAATTTGCTACTTATTTCAAAGAGAGGAGGAGTCAATACCACACAGACTGAGGAGTGAGAATTTAGTTGTATTGCTCTGCCAGCATACCTGAAGCCAAACAGACTGTCTGTGATGTCAAGTAAGTGCTACCTTATTCAAGAAAGTCAAACTACTTTAACTCAGGGTGCAGACAGAAGTGACAATTTTTGCCTGATCTGGCCACAGAAAGCAGTTTATAGCTGTGACCAAACAGAAGTGCACAGCTGCAAACAGCTTAAAAAATGGCTGTTTGGGTGAAAATCTGACCCCTCATAGCATGAGGTATCAGATAAACATGTTACAAAATGAAGGGTCTTTTGTAAGTTGTGTCGGCTGAGCTCCCAACATGTCACTGTTTTCAGAATGAGAGGGGAAAGGGAGCAGAGGGAGTTCAGTCTGGAGGTTGTTTCACCCCCCCCGAAGGGTGGGGCAGGTGTACTGCAGCCCCCCTTGAGGTGGGGGGAGGCTCAAATTCACTCATCTCTACCCTTTTAGCACCTGTTGGGGAGCCCCAAGAATGAGCTCCCTCTGTTGCCTTTCCCCTCTCCCATTCTGAAAACAGGGAGCACTGGCAGAGAGCCTGTCCATTGCCATGGGAACCTAATGGCAGGCTCTCAGACCAGCTAGATTTCCTCTCCTCTAGAACCAACAGTGATCTTCTGTTTGGTCTGGGGTAATTTTGTAACTCAAAATGCTTTGCAAAATCTGTACTGTGTTACAACTGAGAGCTGCACTTCTGTTTGAGTTAAAACCAATTTCAGAATGGGAGAAGGGAAAGGGAGCAGAGGGAGTTTGGTCTGGGATTTTTTTCAGCTCCCACTCAGCTTCATTTCTACCCTTCCATTCTGAAATAGGGACAGGCTGGGAGAGAGAAGGGGCCATTGTTAGGGGATACAAGCTGCAGGTTTCCAGCCAACAGCTAGATTCCCCCCCTCTCTGAAACTAACAGCGAACTTCTGTTTGCTCCAAGGGATCATTGTAACTCGAACACTTCCTGCAAACTGTTCTCAGTTACAGCAGGGAGCTACACTTCTGTCTGCACCCTCTGTGAGCATCTTTGAGTTTGTTTTGGTTTAGAAGTGCTTTACCTTGAAGTTTGTCATATAGATAAGATCTCAGTGTTCGTGCCCATTCATGCCATTTCAGTGAGGGTGCCAGTTACCTTTTTGTAATTTGATGTGTTATGTAAGAAATGAGCATTGCCTTTAACTTCATTATTACAAATTACTGCAGTCATGGTGTGAAAGACATTTACCCTCATTGAGTGGATGTGGGCCAAGACTTCACTGCATTGAAGTACCTCAACAGCTGCTGATTTATATGCTATAATAGTACCATCACATTTACACAATCAGTGCATACAACATCTCATGGAACTATGGATTCTATGGCCCTTTGATGTGCCACAAGATGAATCTTCTCCAAATGATTTACCCAAAGATCCTGGATTGTGCAGCTGAGGTGGTATTGGTAGGTCTGCTGCAGCAAGTTGAATTTCACCCAAAGATTCTGTGTCTTCCATCTGGTCAGCAGTGCTAGTGAAACTGAGGTTCTGACAAAGACAATTTTAATTGCAAAATTCCATGCCTTATTTTTTTAATTGGCTTTCTAAATCCTTTCATGTGAGTAGCCTCACTCATTTTTAAAGAATGCATGCACACATACAGAAATGATTTCTACTGAGGCACTTAGCTAGAATAACTGTTTCAAATGGGAAAGGCCAATATGAAATGTTTCCATTCTTTCAAATCCCAGTAGAATTTTACTGATGAAAAAATAAACCATGCACAACAAACGACTCAGTAAAGTTTTCCCTAAAAAATGTATCATGACTTGCTAGACAGAATTACTTAATGCTGGGCTATATTTTAGAAAGTGACAGTAAAGTTATTGGGACTATTCACATAGGTACTAACAAATTAACTAGTAAAGGCTAAGTAATTTAGGTCACAGTTATAAAGTGGGAGTGGGATATTACAAACTATATGACAAGTAGTATGTGCTTGCAGATGGATTTTGAGGTAAGACAGTCAGTAAGGCAACAGGATGGAAGAAGGTCCCAGATGACAGATTCCTGGATATATTTTTTCTCTCTTTTCAAAACACTTATGTTTTCAGGTACCCGGTGAGCGTACCATCTGCTAATGGTCAGGATTCTGCATAGACACCCTCTTTATACAAAGTGAATACTGAATCCAAATATTAAGTGAACTTTAAGTGATCCCATTCAACATTTTTCTTTTTTCTCTGTATCCACTTTGGAAACTCGTTGCTTTGAAAAAAAGGGTTAAACTTAAGAAACATGAATTAAGAGATTTATGTCCTATAGCATATTTTGAAAGCACCAAATGCCTCTATGATGTTTACCCTACCCTAAAATGCTTTGACAACTGTTGGTAACTAGGTATGCATTATTATTGTAGTATGTCTCAAACCAGATGTTACAATGAGCCTTAGAACTTTCTGCGGGTATTAATTCTTGACAATCCATGTTCCCAGTGAATAGTCTGTCATCCAGCTAATTTAGTATCTGTGGTCTCTGCGTGGTGCCTAGATAGTCAGAAATTTCAAAGGCTTTTTGGAAAATGTTAGATAATCAAACCTAAAATATTTGGTGGAATAGCACTGGTTAAACCAGCAAGGGTATTGGTTTGTCCAAAGATTATGTTTTGGAATAACTGTTTTTTGCAGGTAATACCAAAACTTTCTGTGAACCTTATAAACTGGATCAGGTCTAGTGTTGGAACTGTTGCTTCTCCAGTGGCTTCTCTTCTTTTTCTTTTCTGTGCTCTTTGCCATTTTCAAACACATAACTCATAGTTTCTAGGGTTGGAAGGGATCTGAACAGATCATCAAGTCTGACCCTGTACCCTAGGCAGGAACGAGTGCTGGAATCATAATACCCCAGCCAGATATCTATCCAACTTCCTCTTCAAGACCCCCAAGGTAGGGAAGAGCACCACCTCCGTAGGGAGGCCATTCCAGAGCCTGGCAGCCCTAAACATAAAGTAATGCCTCCTGATATCAAGCCTGAACCTGCTGTCAATCAATTTATGGTGGTTATTCCTTGTTATCCCAGGTGGTGCCAGAGGGAACAGAGCCTCGCTTATTTTCCTCTGGTGCCCCCTGGTGAGTTTATAAACGGCCACCCAGATCCCCTCAAGTCTTCTCTTGTGGAGGCTGAATAGATTTGGGCCTTTTAGTCTATCTTTGTAGGCCTGGCCTGCTGCCCCCTAACCATGCAAGTGGCCCTCCTCTGGACCTTCTCAGTGCTAGCCACATCTCTCTTGAAGTGCAGTGCCCAGAACTGGACACAGTACTCCAATTGTGGTGTGACCAGCACCGCGTAGAGGGGAAGGATCACCTCCCTGGACCTGCTTGTGATGCATCTGTAGATGCATGACAAGGTGAGGTTAGCCTTACTGACTGCTTCCTTGCATTGGTGACTCATGTCCATCCTAGGGTCAACAATGACTCCAAGACCCCTTTCAGCTGCTGTGTTATTGAGAAGGGTGTTTCCTGGCCTATAGGTGTGTTGCTGGTTCCTTCTCCCAAGATGTAGCACCTTGCACTTGTCTGCATTTAATTCTATTCTATTCTCATCTGCCCACCTCTGTCACCTGTCTAGATCTAGTTGGATGCTGCCCCTCCCCTCCAGTGTGCCCACTTCTCCCCACATCTTTGTGTCATCAGCAAATTTGGACAGCGTGCTTTCCATGCCCACCTCCAAGTTGCTGATAAAGATGATGAATAGCACAGGCCCGAGAACTGAGCCATGGAGAACTCCACTGGCCACATCCCTCCAGGTCGAAAATGACCTATCCACCACGACTCTCTGGGTGCAACCGTTGAGCCAATTTGCCACCCATTTGACTCTGTAGGCATCAATGCCACAATCATTTAGGTTTTTTTTATAAGAAGGGGATGAGACAGTGTCAAAGGCCTTCTTGAAGTCCAAGTAGACAACATCCACTTCAATGCCTGCATCCAAGGACTTTGTGACCTGACTGTAAAAGGAAACAAGGTTAGTCAGGGAGGATCTGCCCTCAGTGAACCCGTGTTGGTTGCCCTTGAGCATTACCTCCAATGGTGGGCTCCCACAAATGGGTTCCTTGATAATTTTCTCAAAGGTCTTCCCAAGGACTGAGGTGAGACTAACTGGCCTATAGTTACCCGGGTCCTCCTTTCTCCCCTTCTTGTAAATGGGGACCACATTGGCCCTTTTCCAGTCCTCTGGGACCAGAGCACCGTGAGAGCTCATACAGCTGTGCCATGAGCCCTGCTATGACCTCCACCAATTCCCTCAGTACCCCCAATGAAGAGCATCTGGATCTGCTGATTTGTACACATCTAGCCCCTCCAAGAGTTCCCTAACTAGATTGTCGCTGACCCTAGGCATGGCTTCGTGTCCCCTGAACCTGTCTGTAATCCTAGTGGGGGAGTTGTCCCGGTCCCTGATCAGAAATATGGAGGCAAAGAACTTGTTAAAGAGATCAGCTTTTTCCTTTGCTGCAATCACCAGATTGCCAAGCCTGTTCTGTAGGGATCCTGTGTTACCTGGTGCCTTCTTACTTCCTATGTATTTGAAAAAGGACTTTTTGTTATCCTTAATTCTGGTCACCAGCCCTTGTTCCATCTCTGCTTTGGCCTTCCAAACAGCCTCCCTGCAATCACGAACAATGGAGGTGTAACCCTCCTTGGTGATTGCCCCTTGCTTCCACTGATTTTATGCCACCTTTTTTGCCCTCAGGCAAAAACTCCGTTTTTTCTGTCAATTATTTAGCTTTTCCTCTTGTTCACCAAAATCCGATGCCTAACACGCAAATGCTCAACACCCATACACCATGGATTCTACAGAACATAAAGGCTAAGTACACAGTCAAAAAACCTGAGGCTGAATCAATTCAGTCTTTGCAGGTTAGTTGAAGTTACATAGAATAAATTGAGAAACAACTGGACACACATTCACTTTTGATTCAGGAAATGCAGCCAAATGCATGCAGTAGCTTAGGCCAGAAGCCAGGGGGTGCCAGAGCATGGCTCTTTGGCACATAGCCAGCATGGACTTTACAGTCACTTTGTCTTCCTGCTGCCCCCAAAGTCTCTGGGATTTGCAGTCCAGAATCATAGAAATAAGACTCTACAGCATTCACATTACTTCCTCTTCCTGCTTCCAGGTCCTTCTGGGATTTGTAGTCTGCAGCTGCAGCCAGTGGCAACTTTCAGTAAGTGTAGCAGGTAGGACAGCTCTGTATTCCTATCCCACACCTTCCATGCATACCTTGCCTGCACATGCCTATAACTTAAGCACCTGCAATATGGATACACAGTCTTTCCAAGGTGCCATATTTGGCTTGCCATCACATCAACTAAGCATATTTTTGTTAGAGCCTTCCAAAGCTCCTCAGAATTGTTATTAGGCCTAATTAGCTTTCATAATATTATAGCAACTGCAGATTTTGCCCCTTTGTAGATCTTTGCCTTTTCCAGCTGATTTATAAATGATAGCTAGGGATCCTGGTTTTCTTTGTTTAAAACACCAAATTCTCTGATAAAAATCCAAAATTCTCAGATTTAAAAACCTTCAAGTCAGAGTTTTCCCATGATTAAAATGAAATGCATATGTATAGGTATATGTATATGAAATGTATATATGTATAGGTATCAGTTAAACACAATATTTTATTGATATATTTAAAATTTTAAAGAAATTTGGAAGTCCACCAGTGCCTCCAACAGAAGTTGATCACAGCGCAGCGTTTATTGACCTATCTGCTGCATATGATACCATCCAACACTAACCTACAAATTGTACCTCATGACTGACAACTGAGACCTAAACCAGACCATTCATAGCCTATTGGAGAACAGGTGCTACTGTGTGGAACTAAATGGCCAGAAAAGTAGATGGTGCTCCCAAAAGAACCGTTTACTACAATGCAGTATGCACACCCCTTTTATTCAATATCTACATTAATGATCAGCCACACCCTGCTGAATATCAGCATTTCACCTAGGGTTGTTGATTGTAGCTGTGTTGGTCTAAGGACAGAAAAGGTTCTTTGGGTAAATGCACTCTCTTTTATTGGCCCAACTAAATAGTTGGAAAAATTGTTCTTTGCAAGTTTTTGTGCACAAATGCGCTTCTTCAGGCATACTCTCCCTATGCCTGAAAAGGGTGTTTGTGTCAACTATTTAGCTGGTCTAATAAAAGATACAGCATTTCATCTATGCTGATGATCTTTGCATTATGACACAATGGAAGAATGTTGAGGACACAGAAAAGATCCTGGAGAGGGCACTGAATGAAATGTCAGATTACCACCTAAACAATTATCTCAAACCCAACCCTAACAAAACTCAAAACTGTGCTTCTCTGAGAAACTAGGACACAAAAGACACCTGAATATCACCTGACAACAGTCTCGGACATTAGAAATACCCATTTTACGGAGGGGTAACACTGAACTATATACTTAATTACAAAAATTAAAAGGATGGACCCCCCCATGGTCCCCTTCCCCTCATCCAACCCCCTCCTCCTACTTACAGGCATGAAGTCTGGGTCCAGTTCCCTGCGACAGTGGACAGGGACTGCCTGAATCTCCAAAGCTCTCTGAATCTTTTCCAAATTAATTGAAACCTTTTTATTGGCCTCCTGATTCAATTCAGATTCAGAGAGTCAACCGCCGAATCATTCCAAATCTCTTCTGAATCAAATCAGCACCCAAAGCTTCACATAGCCCTACTCAGCAGCCCTGATATGCCAGCACCCTGCCTATGCCATTGCCCCCCAGCTCAGCTGGTGCCCCTCACTCTGTACCTGCAGCCACCTGGCCCTAGTGGTGCCACAACCCATAAGCCCCTTTCCCCTCCCCATTCCTTCTGGTGCCCCTCCCTCCCAACCTGCACCCCCTGCCACCGCTAATCCCCTCTGAGACCCCTCATTCCCAACCCACAGTCCCCTATACCCCCTCAGCCCTGCTGGAGGGGCTGTCCCAGCTGCCAGAGCTACAGGACCCAGCAACTGCATCATACCAACTCTCTGCTCCGCAGGTGGGCAGCAGCACCTGTGTCCTGGCAACCATGCACAGGAGGTGGTAGCTGCTGTGACTGGAGTGGAGCACAGAGCCTGGCCCCTGGCTCCTGTCCCCTCCATTGGTGGCACAGCTGCAACAGATCCAAAAGGAGCCCATGGGGAGTTGGGGAAGGATCCAGGCTGCCTTCTGCAGGGCTCAAGGCTTCCCATCCCCCTGGTGGCCTCTGTGGTTCAGCAGGTAAGACCCAGCACAGGAGGGTGAATTGGGGTGTGGAAGCTCAGTGCTGCTACCAGGAGCCCTGTGCCAGCTGTGCTGCCATGGCAAAGCACCCCCTGTCCACTTGGCAGCAACAGGGCTGGCAGCATAAAGTTGTGCCCCCTTCCGCCCCTTGCTGCTGCTAGGTAGGCAACAGGTGCCTCCCCTTGGTGGCACAGCTGGCATGGAGCCTTTCTGCCCACCTGTGCCGGATCCCATCAGCTGGGCCTTGGAGTGCACAAATCTGAGGAGGTACATGCCCCCTCATGCTCTCCTGATGTGTTGCCTTTGGCGCCTGCCCCCTCTTAGGTGTGTGTGCATAGGGCCATATTAACACTTTAGTGGACCCTAGGCAAACAAACTTGTGGGCCCCAGGCCATTAAGACCCCCATCCCAACCCCAGCGCTGCTGCCCATGGGAAGCAGGGCTTGGAGCTGCTGCTAGGAATCAGTGCCATGGCTGTTGAAGGGGAGGGAAGGGGAAGGGAAGAGAAGGGAAGGGAAATGAATGGAGCTATTCTCCACTGCTGCAGGGGGAAGGACCGGGCCCTCCACAGCTCAGGGCTCTGGGCATGTGCCTGGTTTTGCCTATGCGTTAATCCAGCCCTGTGTGTGCAGCAGTGGGCAGCCAGGCCTCCCGCTGCCTCTCAGAGAAGCTGCCTGTGGCTCTGTCCCTCACCCTCATTGGGTCGTGGCTGTACATTCTTGCCTTGGCTGGGCAGTGCACCCAGCTCCAGCTGCCAAACCTGTCCTACTTCCTCTCCCACTGTGGCCACCTGAATCTACCCCCTTTGCCCCGTCCACACCACCTATGCATCCTCTACCCTTCCATGTGAATGGACCATATCCCCCCTCTCCCACCTCACAGACTGACCTGCAGGCAGTTGGGGGAGCTGCTCTTCACTATTGTCTATCTGGCTGCGTTTCTGGCCATGAACATGTATCTGTGTGCACACATGCATGTGGCATCCCCTGCGTCCTACTCCCCGTAGACCCAACCAGCCCTCTAA
Source organism: Caiman crocodilus (assembly GCA_030014935.1). Taxonomy (NCBI): domain Eukaryota; kingdom Metazoa; phylum Chordata; order Crocodylia; family Alligatoridae; genus Caiman; species Caiman crocodilus. The sequence continues at coordinate 47,164,446 of JAGPOW010002742.1, forward strand.
AACTCTGCCGGCCTGCAGATTTTCCATGACAAAAAACCCCTGGATCCCTCATGATAATCACTAGCCACTCTGTTTCCAGGTTTAGGCTACCTACCTAAGGGTGCTACAAGATGCAGCACAGTATTAGAATGTAATGAAAATGGGTTAGGGGCTGGGAAACATGACTTATGAGAAGCTGGGGGAACTAGTCTTATTTTATCTAAAGATGGAAGGGCGATTTAATAACAACCTTTAAGTACCTGATGGGTGGTTACAGAGGATGGAGCCAGACTGTTCTCAGTAGTAGCCAAAAACAGGAAAAGGCAATGGTCTCAAGTTGCAGCAAGGGAAGTTTAGGTTAGGTAGGAAGAGAAAGTTTCTCGGGCAGGGGGATGGTAGTAAAGCACTGGAACAGGTTCCCAGAGAGGCTGTGGAATCTCCTAGTGATTTTTAAGAAAGGAGAAGGAGAAACTGGTCAATTGTTGCCTTGGGTTTTCGTTACAGCCCGCTAGGGCCAGGTTCTGGCAATCCAAATTCAGGGACTTGAGACGAGAGGATTCTATACTAAGTTTTTATTACAAGGATTAATCAAAGTACACAAAACCCCGATCCATATCGTTAGTATGTATAATTTATTCTATAGTTAGTATAATTAAAGCTTTTGCCATGGAAAAATTATGAATTAATCTAAGAAAAGAATCAAGAGGGGAGAAAGCAAGAAAAGGAATAAAAAACTACAACGATGTCAGGCTTAAACTCTCTATGTCCGTTTCAATGGTAATCATGCACATTCAAGCATACAGGTTTGATTCTTACCCCCCGGATCTCGACACAGCAGAGTGCTTGATCGGCTCTGTCCGTCACGGTGTGGGCGTCCCCTGTCACACCGGGTAGGCTGCGAGAGTCTCCAGGCCAGCTAGGACTGTCTCCGCACTACAAATTGCTAACCAAACCGAAGGACTTTTATGCCCAG
>JAGPOW010002742.1:47165497-47181137 GCA_030014935.1 Caiman crocodilus
ACCGGAGGTGGTTCAAGAGCCTACATTGAACACCTTCAAGAGCAAACTGGATGCTTATCTTGCTGGGATCCTATGACCCCAGCTGACTTCCTGCCCTTTAGGCAGGGGGCTGAACCTGATCTTCCTCGGGCCCTTCCAGCCCTAATGTCTATGAAATCTACGAAAGATCTGGGTAGACAAAGCTTTGGGTGGGATGATCTAGCTGGGGATAGTCCTGGTTTGAGCAGGGGTTTGGACTAGATATGACCCCCTGAGGTCCCTTCCAACCCCAATTTTCTACACAAGAGCAGACTATTCTGTAACCATCTACACAATTCACAAGATCAATGCAGCAATCTTGAATAGGAAACCATAATGTCAAAAAAAATCCAACCACCCCCAAACCCCATTCTGACCCCTTGTGGACCAAGAGAAGAATTGCGTTATTACTTTTCTGTGGTCAAAAACTGAGGAAAAATGTAGAGATGGGGTTTTCAGAGGAGGTGCCCTGACTCTGAGCCATGGATGGCTTCATCTAAACCCAGCGAGAGCTAAGAGCTGTGCCAATTTGACAGGCTGTTTTCTTGTTTGTTGGCTTGTTCTGGCTTTCGGCCTTTCCTCTCCCGCTGCTTCAACTCCAGACCATGCTGACCCCACCCGTCTCTACTGGTCTCTCGGGAAGGACCAATATTAAGAGGCAGAAGAAGTTGGTTCCCTTTCCCCAGTCCCTGGCTCCTTTTCCAGAGCTGCTCTTGACACATTTGTGACGAAATGGCAACTCCTGAGCTTGTCTCATTCAGTCATGACAAACAGCCTTTCATTGCGTGACGGGGAGCTTGGAAAGAACCGGGAAGAAGCAACCGGGAACAAAGAACCAGCCTCAGCTGCCCCGGGGCCGTCACAAGGGCCCGCCGGGACAGCAGCTCGGGGCAGGGCCGGGCGGTGGCGGGGCGGGCCTCGCTCCTCCCCGCCCTCGGGCACCCGAAATAGAAGCGCGGCCACAGTCTTAGTCGTAGCACAGCGGGCCCGCGGCGGCGGCGCAGGTAGGACTGATCTGTGGGCGCAGCAGGAGGGGCCGGCCGGGGCCGGGGCCGGGGCCGGGCGTAGCGGGTCCCTGGGCCCGAGCCTTCAGGCACCGCTCGGGACTGCGGCGGCCGGGGCGGGGCGGGCCTGCGAGAGGTGCCGCTGTGCGCGGCCAGGGGTGCGACGCCACCGAAAGGCCGAGCCCTGCGCGGGGGGTTGCCCCCCGGCCCGAGAGCGGCTCCAGCCCCTGGCGCAGACCAAGGCAGGATAGTGGGCACCGGCATCCAAGGCGGGGCTTATCCCGCCTTCGCCGGCTGCTGCGGAGTGGTGGGACCGCCCCGGGGCTGGAACCGGGACACGGGCCGCGGTCGCCTTCCGGCGCGGGTTTCCCAGGACGGCGGTCCGTGGAGAAGGGAACGCTGGGTTCTGCCTTCCCCGAGGCGCTTCTTTGTCGCCGGCGTTGCTGTCGCTCGCCAGTGTGAAAATGAAACCAAGCGATCTGGTGGCGTACTTTTCTCAGCTATGTGAAAAACAAGTTGGAGGCGTCGTACTGTTCGACTTGGAGCCACACACGCTTGTCTGAGTGCTTGAGCATCAGTGCCTGCAGCTCAGGAAGGGCCCCTGCTCCCAAAGGCCTGTCTAGCCCTTCTGCCAACTGTAGGGCCGGTCCAATAAAAAATACTGCAGAAACCTCCTTGTCTCTTCGTATTTCCTGGACCATCACAGCTACGACCACGCTGTAGCTTGGAGGACTAATGTGTGCTTGTATTGCCACTACCGGAAGTCCTCATGGGTTGAAAGCAAGCATGCACAGAACCGTGTTTTTGCATATGGCCTATAAGAATACTGTTTGGATAATGATGTCCCCGTATTTTTTTAATTGCATATTTTTATGTACTGTGAAATGGAAAAAATCCATCAACATTACTTCTTGATTTCTCTCTGGAGAGGAGAAAGTGAGCAGTGAGAACAGCTTGTACTAGGAAATAGTTGTTTTTCTCTAGTAAATAAGGAAGTTCCTAGAAGGCCTTTTTTTCTCAGAGTGAAATATAAAAGGCATGGATCTAGTCTCTGAAGAGGAGGAATGAAAGTGCTGTATATAGAAGTGAGGGAAAACTGTATCAGACACAATATGTAGGGGAAAAAGGTCTTTCTCAGAGGGGAACAGTGGGAATAGTATAATGATGGGACTAGGCATCAGGATTTCTTTGTCTGGCCTCCAAAAACTCAGCTGTTGCAAGTGTGGTGATACATTCCTTTGCCTCCTCTACGTGCATGTTATTTTCTGCATGACAAATCAGTCATCTCTAGAAGAGGTCTTGTGCTATGGTTACTTGGTGCAATGCTGTCCCTCAGCTTATCAGCCTGGTGATTCTTTTGTGATAGGCATAGCATAAACACAACTATTAGCTGCTTCTCTATCTTTCTTTAACCCCTTCAACTCTTTGTTCAAACAAAGGCTATTTTCCTTGACAAAATAGAGTTTGGAATCTTAACATTATAATTAAGCCACATCATCATGCTTTTCTTGCCAAGCTGCTTTAAACATGATTACCTTGTTATAGTAGCTCTTATGTATATTCCAGTACAGTTTGAAAGCTGTACAAAATGTAAATAAAATAAGCATTGCATTTATATAATCATCAACAAGAAATTTCAGAATCCGGGGGCGGGGGGCATGCGCGCATGCACATTCCTCCCCCACCCCTGGACTTAAGATAAGACCTGATGGTTTGTTTGTCTTGGGTGGTTGGGCAAGATTTATGGACTATAAAGTTAGGTACTAATTTTCTTACAGTTTCAATGCAAGTTAATTACCCAACTCAGCTGCTTTTGAAATTCCCACTCCTTAGGCCTTTACCTGGTAGTCACCCAAAGGTACAGCATGGGAACAGAAGGTATATAAATACCCAAAGTCACTAAAATATATGAAACCACATCTAGGAAGAGTGCTGAAAGTTGTCAAAACACCACAACATTAATGAGAGTATGGTTAGACTGTAATAGCAGAGAACCACTTTAAGAAAATTGAAGAAGCATGCAAATTCAGGCCTCAGCTCTTCGTGTGTATCCAAGTGTATGGAATATTTTGTTCGCTAGTGCTTAAATCGCCATGTTAAAGCAGAATCAGCCTGCAGAGAACCATTTACTATCTCTGCATTGGTCATAGTGATCGGGGATGAATTTTCAGTGGCATTCTTGAGGTGCAAAGAGGAACCTGCAGTTAGAGCACAAATACTAGGCAAAGTAGTTTGACAGATTTGAGTGTCATTTGACAGTGGTCAGGCAGCTGGCAGGGCAAATACGCCTGTACGCATTACCCTGGCTTCCCAATCCCACAGGTGGGACACCCTCTGTAAGCCTCAGGAAGATTCATAAATGGAGGTTATTTTCAATTGTGTATAAAAATAACTAAGAAAATCAACAGTTTCTCCTTTGTTATTTATTTCCATATTGCATCTCTTCAGTCCTACCATAGCACCCTAGTTGAAAATCACTGGTCTGCACCATAATACAGGTCAGTCGCATCATATGCACATTTAACAAATTCAAATATATGCGGGGTGGAAGGGGGGCAGGGTGCCCCCCCCCATTTGAGGTGGTATAAGGGTTATGTCTTCTGCTTTCTCGTAACTACTCTTCCTGTTTACAAAAATTATGATCACTATGAAATGCATGACTGCCTGGCTTACAAGAACCAGCTTGACTGTATTTAAGTCATCGTTAAAGCAAGTTGAAGGCTGACTACCTCTGTGTTAAAGTAAGGACTTAGCTGATCAACAGAGAAACAGCAGTAACCCCTTACAGTCCCTAGTGAACAAAGCTCATCCACTTATTCTGACTACTTAAGATGTACTTTGTTTATTGACTTCCTGAACAGTTCAGTGCTTGCGGTAATTATGTGGTAAATGTTGTTTTATTGCTTTTTAAGAAAGACAGTGGACTTAAGTTATTTGCACAGTTATACAATGTCTTTTCAGCATGCTATTGCCAGATCCGTTTATCCTGTTACAAGGTACCTTCAGATGTCTTTTACTGTATATGTTCCATAAAGGTAACTTCTGTGAAGATCTCTTTCTGCTCCCATAAATAATCTTGTGTCCCAGTATATGAGGTGGTCTCATAGAGCTAGTGATGAGGTGGTCTCGTAGAGCTATTACACTTTTCCTTTACTTCAGTAACCTGTGGAACAGAAATGCAATACTTTTGCAGGGGATGTTTTGGAAAGCTTTTCACTTATTTGTCAAGATAAGGTGGGAAATGCCTGAGCTGGTGTCCCACTTGTGGAGGGAGGCTGCTGCTTGCTGGGCACCTTAAGTCATGTACAGTAAACTAAGTGGAGGCTTACAATATATTTGGCTATTGTAGTTAGGAATTTTTCTGTATTTTACTTTAGAGTACTATAAAGTTTACAGTATTTTTCTCCAAAACCATTTATCAGTGCTCTTTAAAAGCCAAACTAGGAGTAATTACATTTGACCCAGCTTGTGTTAAATATGAGCATGCTTTGTTCTTAAGTTGTGGTGGCCTAGTGCCTTTAAAAAATAATGTTATAAACCTCAGAGGAGTGAATGGGGTTAGAAAAGAATTCAAAATATTTATAAGGGTGCTACTCATGTGTGCTAAAACAACTTGACCTGACATTACAATTAAATACAAACTTTTCTGTTCCATATATTCTAAGTTCTCATAAACCCATTCTGATATCACATGAAGCTTTTTTTTTTCTTGTGCTAATATCTTATTAATCTTGCAGTTATGGTTAAAACAAATAGAAGGCAGGTTAGATTTGCCTTCTGCCTAACTTCAGGTTAACACCGCTAACTGCCTCTCCCTGTTAAAACAAGTGTCTTATGCACTGTAATATTTTGACTTGCAATAAAATATTTCCCAGTGAACATCCTAAGGTTTTTGTAAAGGAAAACGCTCAGGTAGGAATCCTGATGAGCCAAAAGATGCTCTTTAAAAAACAAATCTGGGGTTAGTGGATGAATTGTCATTAGTAGGAAAGTTTAAAAGCTTATCGAAAAATGTTGAGGGCTTTAAGTATTTGCTATCTTTAATGGTATGTCAAGACTATTTAATATATGCAAAAGGAACAAGGATTTTTCCTAAAGAATACAGAACAAAATGTTGAGGAACAAATGTTCATTGTGATTTAAAACAAAAAAAAAAAGTCAGATATTTGGGGTTAAGAGTGGTGGCAGTTCGAGGGATCACTGACTGCTCCATGTCATATTGTTTAATTTTCATCTTTCTCCCTCCATTCACTTGGAATCCTAATGCAAATTCTCAGCTTAGGATAGCTAAAGTGTACAGACATTTCTTTTTTTTTCCTTATTACCCCTTTATGATATGAAGATTTAATGCTGATGGGAATCATTGTTCTCCTGGACTTGATCTTGCATTTACTGATGAACAGACAGTTATGTGGATCTCCATGCAGTGTTTTAGTCTCTGTAGAGCAAGGATGGACAATTATTTAAGCCCAGGGGCTACATAGGCTGTTTTAGTGAGCTGTAGTGGGCTGCTGCAACAACTCACCAAAACTCCTTATGTAGGTTGGGGCCCCAGGCAGTAGTGTTCAGGAGCAGGAGAGGCAGGGTAATGGAGTGGTGACTCTGTGGGGCTGGGACCAGGGCAGAGTCATGACCCACTGCTGCCCACATGACCCTGTGACAGTCACGGGTTCTGTGGTCTGGGGACAGAATTGCTCCATGGGTCGGATCCGGCCATGGGCCATATTTTACCCACTCCCCTGTGAGACCCATATCCTCTATAGCAGGTGTTGACTGCAATATGTGTGAAAATATGTGCATTACTCAACCAGCATTACCTCACTTGGGTCACCAGGCAACCACTGAATAGATCACAACTTCCAGTCATTTACCAACTGCATTCACTATGATATAAATGTAAATATAGATGGGACATGCTGTCTTTAAAGAGCTGTGATATACAAATCATTTGAATTAACTTGTTTAATCAGAACTGGCCTTTGAAACCCAGTAGTAATCTGAAATCTCCTTTGAACATTTTTTCCTACTCATGTAGTGACTTGTAAGGGATAGGTAGCAATTTCACCAAAGAGATGACTTGAATTGGTGTGGGGGTGGTACACTATTTTCTCTGTAGGCTGATAAAATAAATCTTTACTGCCTCAAGGAAATGGAATAGGTTGGAAGCAGCATGTCACTGTTTTAAAAAATGCCAGAACTACGGGTTTCTCTCTCTTTCCCTGTCACCCTTGCCTTCTTGAATGATCATGCCCTTGCTTCAGTCATTGGCAATTCAGTCAATTGAATGCTGCAAGCAGAACTTCAGTATTTGATACACTCCCACTCTTTCAAGCCAGCAATACTCAAAATCCAACACTAATTCCAGCAGATCTAGGGCTCACTCTAGACCCATTGGCTTTATTTCTTTCCAGTCCCTTCTACCTCTCTCAAATGGTTGAAGTGCTGTAGAGACCAAAGGCAGGGTTAGGAAGTAGAAAGCTTCTAGGCTATTTTGCATCTAAGGAGGCCTGAAAAGACATTGGTTGGGGGAAGTGGTTGTAACAGTGATGAGGGAGAAGTTCCTGCAGCATCTCTGGTTATTGCCTTAGCATGCAACTGAAAGGTGGGGAGAGAGCAATTTTTAAATTATCCTCAATAATGGGCTGCAGTTTTGCAGTTCTGCATTTATAAGGCAGAAGCAATTTATGGGTAACTGGTTACTAGATGCTTCTTCTGCTTTCATGTCCCAGTAGTAGGTCTTAGCAATGTGAGTGGTGAACAGAGCTGGGCCAAGTCACTCCATTTGTAGATGCTTGTTGTATGCTTTGAAAAAAAGAGGTCTTTTCTTAAGGAGTGCCTTCCAAATCAAGTGCTTGTGGTGCCACATGATTCACAGTGTGTGCACATTCCCCCTCTTTAGGATGGCTTTAGGTGAGCCAGTGTAATAGTTTGACCATGACTGTTTCCTACTTGAGAAAGGATTCTTCTTCCCTAGTTGGTGTACATGTGTGGTGGGGGTTTTTTTGGTTGTTTTTTTTTTCCCTTCTTTTAAAGAGGGAGGTTTTTAGCAGCTGTCTGAGATTAATGCTAGAATAAAAAAGCTAGTAATTTATAATATCACAGAGTTATTTGGGCTTTTATAAATCAGGGTTTTTTAATTCCTGAACAACGTTTTTTCTGCTTTTGATCTAACAGTGGAAGTAGCTGTTCATTCATGATACATCTGGCTTTATAGCACTCCACTCCCATTTTTATTTCTGTCACATAAGATGTCATTGTGACTAAATAGGAAATGTGTTACTGGTTGCCTCTTGGATGCACTGTAATGTTTAAAGGTAAGGACACACAATATAAGCCCAGCTCTGTATAACATGCTTTATTTGTGTGGATCTATTTTATATATTGTCATATAGATTGAACTGAAGCAAAATCCTTTGACCCTAGCTGACTTCCTGCCCTTGGGGCAGGGGGCTGGATTCGATGATCTCCTGAGGTCTCTTCCAGCTCTAATGTCTGTGACATCTGTGAAAATGGCTATTCATTTGGTTGAAAGTGAAAGTAAGCACTTTTGAGATATGAAAGAGAACCAGGTGATAGAAAATGTGTTATACCACAGTGCTTCCTGAACAATGCAAATCATGATTATTGATGGAGTTGTAAACTTGTTTTATATTTGCACCCAACTTTCTCCTTCTGTGTTTAAGTATTTCTGAGACCTCCTTTTTTAGTCTTCATTTGTATGTGGTAGACTTTTGATTAGGTCCTGGAACCATGCCAGTAGAGACATTTTACTTACCCCAAGGGCATCAAGGTCGAAATAATTTTGTATTTAACTTTCAGGGCATTAAATACTGAAATTTGGAATGCCAGATACTGAAGTTGATTGGAGTGTGTAAAGCTGTAAAATGAATATATATAATTTCTGACTGCCATTTTTTCTGCTGAAACATATAATAATGGATCATTTTCTTCATCCAGGAGCCTGAACCTAGATTTTTTGTGCACTTCTATAATATGGCTTCTGCCTCTTAAACTGTAATGGGAAACTCTTTATCATTACAGAGGTCTCAAATTATCAAGTGGTTCCCACATACATCTGTATTGCAGACATACATTGTTGCTTTAGATACGTATTTGTGTACTGACCAGATTCATATACAGACATTTGAGGATAAGTATTGGTCACATTCCTTTAAGAAAGTACAGCGCTCAGTAATGTCTTTTGGAGGTGCCTCTTGAGGAGTCTTCGTGCTAAGCTACTACGTGGTATAGGCATGTATTCTTCCTGTTTTGACCTTGTTTTGACCACAATTTGTCACTGTTGCTTTTGTGATTATTTTTCCCCCAGTCTTGCTTACCCAGCCAGGATAAAAATATTGCTTTCCATGGAAGCACTATTATAGTGTGTTACCAAAATAGTCAACTTTAAAAATGTCCATTACTACTGATGTTGCTTCTGCGCAAGCAATTTAAATGTCGTTAAAAAGAGTTAGGCCTTTTTGGGAGGGGGAGTGGGAATGTAGCTTTTTTCTTTATTTGTCCTCATCTCTCAGCCTGCTGAAACTGCCTTATGCAGGGAATTTCAGGTCTCAATGAATGACACTAATGTTTTTGAAGCATGATTAAATATAGTGCTCAATAACCTGCTTCTTGTTTTGAAACCAGAAAAAGTACCCACAGAGAAGCTGTGAATAACATGGGCTATTCATGAGAACTTTGCTCAATTTGTAATTAATATGAGACCAACCATGTTTACTTTTACTGTAATGTGATGCAAACTTTTATTGAATTAGTTTGTTCCTAAAGTTAAAAACAAGAGGGAGTGGATAGACAGACAATTCTAAAGGGCTTTAGGGAACAAATACATTAAAGACATTTTTATCTTATGTATGATGGACATAAGTCTTGACCTACATCAAATACTATGTTCAGCAGTATGTCAGCCAGCCAATGTGAAATCTTTCTCCAGCATGAGTTCAATCATATTTAGCTACAATGATGCTGATCATGGTTTGTCCCAGTCTACAGTGTAGTCAGTGCTATCAGCATAGTTATCTAGTTTTGCTGTCGCAACAATTTTCAGACGCACTAAAATTTTGTAGCTTATATTAATGGTGATACATTTTTTTTTTTCTGTTTGATATACTATTCACCAACCATTACTACATTAGGAGATGTGAGTAGCATCTGTCGCATGTGGGATGGGAATTGTACATGCAGCACAATGTTTTTCTTGAGCCTTGTTTGAGGACTTTTTTTCCTGCTGCTCTGAATCTATTGGAGAAGGCAGGTCAGAGAGAGATGCCTTACATAAAGAAGGAAGTCAGGCTTGTTATGATCCTAATTCCTGTTGGAATTTATTACATTACTTTGAGCTGTCACAGAGGTGGATCTGCCTCTGACCATAGACAGGTTTTCCCTTGCAGTAGAAAGTTCCACTGAGTGTGAGGAGCAGAGTTGTCAGTCGCATGCAATCTTCTAGTGCTTCATGTACTCTTTCTACCTGTGAAAGCCTGGCTATTGATGCTCTAAAATTATTGTCTGAGACCGTGAAGTTGCCTTGGCATTCAAAAGGAAATGAGCGTGGAGAATGGGTGATAGATTTGAAATGTAGCTAACCTTTAACTAGAACCTATTGTAAAATATTCCAGAAAAGGCCAAGGGAATGTCTGGCTACAGGCAGGAAGTAAAAGGACTTTAACTCAGTTAGGTGACAACATTTCCTCTTTATGTGATATGCAAAGCGTGATAAGTAAACTGAAGTCGCTTTATAGAAAGGCTAGTGGCATATCATTGGGCCCTGGAGCAATGACGTCTTTACATTGGTATAATCCAGGGATGGGCAACATATGGCTCACAGGACAGATCTGGCCTTCCAGGCAATGTCATCTGGCCCACCAGTGCCCACTAACTAGTTGTACCTTGCCTACCCCATGTGCCTTGCTCCCACTCTCATGTGCTGAAGGGCCTGGCCCAACTGGCATGCAGCTTCGAGGCAGGCCTGCTGCTGCCACTGCTGCAGCCATGGGTTGGGGCTATTCAATTATCCTGGCATCCAGTGGCCACTCCTCATCTCCCTGCTACAACATTCACTCCCAGCAGCAGGTAGGGAAGCGGTGGGAGCAGGGGAAGGAGGAGCTGCAGCTGGGCAGGAGTGTGGAATGTGGAGCTGGTTGGAGTGTGGAGCTTGGGTGGGCAGGGTGTTGGTGGGGGGACCCCCCACCTACTCCCCCTGCATGGTGCACAGTCTCTGTTGCCGGTGACAGCAGTAGGTGGTGAGTGCTCAGAGAACTCATGGAAGTGCTGCTTCCTGGCGAAGTATGGGATGTACGTGGCAGGGGGCAGTGAAGGCAAGCAGCTCCATCACACAGGACTTCCCCCGGTTCTGTGCAAGCGCTAGGAACTGCACATGAGCTATGGGGAGCCCCATGCACCAGAGGGAGGCTGGCCTGGCTGCTTTTCTTGCAACCAAGTACGGTGCTGGGTGGCAACGCCTGCACCATGGGAAGGAGCTTATGTGTGTATGGGAGAGGTCCTTGCACCCCCTACCCTCCGTCACAGCCCCTTCCACACAGCCACACCTCCTCACAACTCCCTCCACACACACATGAACCCTCCACACCCCACCATCCACTCCCCCACACACAACATACAAGAGTGAGACTTTCTTTTTGAGTTATTTATGCAATCATCTCTATATATGCTACACAAACACAAATCATGACAAAAATATTTTTGTAATAAAATTAAAATAAGTTATAGTAGTTGTTTGACTTTTAGAATATGATTTTTTTTTTTTCAATCTGGTTCCAAAATAGCAACCCTCTAGTAAGTTACACATCTGTAACTTATTAGACTCTGGTGTAGAGTCACCCCAGGAAAAGCCAGCACTAAAATTACATTGGTATACATTACTCTGATGTTATCCAGGGTAGAAGCAGACCCATCAACACACAGATCAATTGAGATGGTCTATTACTGGCTATCCCACCTGGTAAGGGTGAGATGTTTCAATAATGCCTGCTGTGGCAGCTGACTTGAGGTAACTGATTAACTACTCTGGGCACCAAACTTACTTAAATCTGCAGGCTTCATAGTTGCAGCAGGGCTTAGCAGCCAGGGTTGCATTATATCCTATGGGTAAAACACTGAAACGGGGTTCAAATGGGAAAATATTTTGACAGAATAGAACAGCTGTTTTGACTCAAAACAAAAATCGAAACCGAATGCTGCTGTTTTGCACAGCCCTAGCATCCATTACTCTGTTTTATACGTGAAGGAATATATTGGGCTCTGGCCTTGGATTTGGTTGCTAGAATCTAGTGTAATGCGTTATTATAAGGAGTCTAAAACAAAAGTAGATACTGAGGTTTCTCTTCCCAATGATGGAATTATTTACTCCCCATTGTAACAAAAGTTTTTATGAACATCATCAACCTATTCTCTGCTTTTGAAATGAATTGCGTTTTCTGTGTAATTATTTGTATTTACTCAAATGCATCTTCTAAACCAAGTACAACCCTGCATAATACATTTTCTATTGCATGTTTTAACTTCTCCAGACAGTTCTCTTTGGTTGAAGCTGTCCAGGACAAATAAAAAACCACTCAGATACCTGAAGAGGCCCTCCATTTCAATTTCAAGTCAGGCTAGGTAGCCTGCTTCACCCTAGAGAGGAGCACTGTTGACAGGATGTAGCTTTGACAATGAGGGGAGAGGATTCTGACAACGCCTGTTCTGTAAATTTCTCAGGACACTCCCTGGTGCTGTTTCTTTTATGGCAGGTGTTGGAACTCCTGGTCACGCCTGCTCACTTTGTTTGCACAATGGGGCTGGTTCAGAAGTTGGCTTTACTGCTTTACTTTTATAGTGGTAAAGCAACTGGTTTTGGTACATTAAAATGATGAGATGAAATATTCCACCGCTTTTTCCTCATCAAGTGCTTATTTCATGTTGGGATTACAGTAGTAGAGGGGGAGGATGAAGGGATGCAAGAATGCTGAAAGAGGGAACATGGGCAAGGAAATGACCAAGAGATGCAAAAATTGCTTGGAGAAAATTGACAAAAGAGGAGTGAAGCTCTGGACAAGTAGACTGTTATAATGGAAAGTTGGGGAGTTTAGCGAATTCAAAATTAATTTAAGATTTGGGGTTTTAATTATCCCAAATGGAAATGTGGCTGCATTAGTAATTTTGGTTTTGAGGTTTGGTTGTGTGTTTTGTTTTGTTTTTTCTGAAAGTATTTGAAATTTCTTTAGGCTCAATGGTGCATACAATGCATGCTGAGGTTTTTTAAATTTTAATATTTAAGTTTTGAGCTGAAGGATAGAATGCTAGAGCGGGCTGGTAGTAACTAGAACACTCTGTGTCTTTATTTCTGTAGTCTCCCTGGTTCTCATGTCACTTCTACTTATGCTGTAAAAAAGGCTTGTGAGTTTCAGAATATCCTGTTAGCTTTATATTTATTTGGAAATAAAACGGATGTAATATTTTATTTAGATGCTGAAGTACAGTAAAAGCTTCATGAGTATGGAATGGGAGGTGTGGATAATCTAAAAATGCCGGTTACCTGAGGCAGGGGTTTTTAGCTGGGTGTGAAGTAGGGAAGATGGGGCAGCAGCAGTCATATGTGGAGTGAGAGGGGGTGGTAGTGGCCACATGCAGAGTGGCAACACAGGGTGGTGGATGGCTGTAGCCATGTGCGAACTTCTCCCCTCCCCCTTCTGTGGCTGTCTGGCCAGAAATTCTGGTTCATAGAGGGTGCCAGTTACTAAAATGCCAGTTAACACAGCTTTTACTGTAATGTGGCTGTGAAAAAGCATATATTGGGCATCGTGGCATGCAGAGACGCTGCACTAGGCAGGGATTTGGCTCAGTGTTTTTGAGCAGAATAGGTTGGATAGTTGTTTGTTATATTACTGGTAATCTTAAAAAGCTGCAACACCGCTCTTAACCTATCAAGCAAGACCCACTTTATTTTTAGGAAGTGACTGGAACTCTAGCACAGGAGCAGGCAATTATTTTGACCGGAGGGCCACTTAATGAGTTTTACTGAGCTGTCAAGGACCGGAAGGGTAGCCCTACCCCTTGACAGGTGCCTCACCTGCTGGCCGTCATATTGGTAGTAGAAGTCCCGCCTCTAACCTTTGCACTATAAGTCCCTCCCCTTGTCCCAGAAGTACTCTTTGTGGGGCGAGGGGGGGGGGGGGGAGAGCTCCCATTTTGAAACCAAAAACCCCCAAAATTGTTTACTAAAAAAAGCAAACATCTACCATAACTTATTTTAATTTTTTTTTTTGTCCTGATTTATGTGTTTGCATAGCATATCCAGCAGCGGCTACATAATGGCTCAAAATAGTCTTTCTCTTGTATGGTGGGTGTGGAGGGGTGTATGATTGGGATGGAGTATGTGGGAGGGTATGGGTGCATTTTTGGATGTGGTGGGGATAGTGAGGTGGGAGGGTGTTTGTGGGTATAGTGGGGTGGGGGATGGGGGGTTATAAGCTGTAGACATACAGACTGCCTCTCCTGGATTGGCTCCAGAGTGGGCTTGATTGCCACCCCCCCAATCAAACAGTGAATGTCTGTTGGGTCAGGGGATTTGTTGTAACTCATGACACTTTCTGTGAAGTTCCATGCGTTATAATGGGGAGCTGCAGGTTTGTCAGCGCCCTATGAGCCTGCTTGAAGTCAATGATAGAAAGACTCAGAAAAAGTTATTTGTCTCTTCATGGGCATTTTCAGTGAGGGCTTCCTGTGTGGAGGATCCCTGTGTAGGTTTCACATAAGGAATAACTGCAGCTTACCCAGCCTGCAGAGTGAATATAATGATTTGGTTACTAGTTAAATGAAGCAAAATTTCCTTCCCTGGCTCCCCAGTACTTTTGATCTAGAGATCAATTAATTTTGATCTTTAATTAAAGGACTGCCCTTTGTAACTAGACACTAAGTTTGTTAAGAATCTGAAAAATATTTCTCAACCAAAATTGAAGTAATAGGAAGCCATTAAGGGAACCTAAAAGTATAGCATGACAGGTTCTCGGGTTTCTTTATAATTGCTAAAAGCTGTGGCTCTTACTAAAGGCCACTTTTCTCCTTCAAATTTTAGTCACTATTGAACCTGAAAACCAAACTGAAGCTAATAATTTTGCAGTGCAAATCAAAGTTTTTCCAGCTGTAGGAGCCAAAAGGTCTTGGGGGTTTTTTTTTTCTTTTTTTCCATCTAAACAGTGCTCTGTGAATTAAGTGTCTGTATCTCAGAGTATAAATACTGTAACATAAAGCACAATCCTCACTCCTCCCTTGATGGATCTTGATCCTACAAATTGTTTTCTAGTCTTAAATTTTTAATTTTTTGAGAAGTAGCATATATGAAAGAAGAGGTACCTGGGTGCATCTACACAAGACTTTTAATGTGAAGAGGACTCATTCTACTGCAAAGACTGCACACTAGTCTGGCAGGCAAAACCTGTGCTAGTGCATAATTGCCCAGTAGATTTAGTCTAATGCGCCTTACTGTCACTAAAAACATTCATCTGCGCAAATGTGCAGTAGCACCAATTTATGGTATATTAAGTTTGCACCTGTAATAACAGATGCTAACTTAATGCTCTGTAATTATGGTGCATTCATGAATATGTAGATGTGCCCACTCTCTACACCTGCTATAGGTATCCCTTAGTTGGTGTTGATCTGCGGTTTGTTTTTAGCTGAATTGTTATTTTTGTACTTTGAGCAGTAGGTGTTTAGTTTAAGAGCATTACAGTAGAATTCACTTGTTGTTTCTTTTGATAACATTTCTGTTGAAAACAAATCTATTTGAAGTAAGAAAAGGTCTTGGCCCCAGAATTTGTATCTTGGCCCAGTCCTTCTGCAGTGTTTTGATATACTTGGCTCTGGGTTTTTAGCATGGAACATAAAGATCAGGATGAGCAGCTGTTTTGAGTTCAGATATGAAATATACCTCCAAAATTTGGGGAAGAGCGGATTATTGTGTCTGTCAGCTTTTATATCATAGAGGTATGAGTAGCTAAGCAGAAGTATTTGTGGCTTTGCTACCTGGTCAGAGCTCAGAACTAGCTAGAGGATGAATGATTGGGCTCATAGTGTGAAGAGCAAACCAGAACTTAATCCTTTTTTCAGGCTCAATTTTAGAATTCAGGAAAAGGCTTTTTTTAGGAGATTGATAGGTGAAGAAGGTTTGTTCACAGACTGGAACTGAGACAATAGTTTGCCTTTCTCATGCTGAGTACCAAACTGAGAATGCACGTTCCCATGCTTCTAGTTTGTTAAATAGAGACAACAAGGGGGTTATCTATGTTGCAGTAGATTCATGTTTGTTTCCCCTGCTAATTATAATCAGAGAATTTCCTAACTTTTTCCTTCAAGTTAAATGAGCATCAGCTATTTGAAATCTAGTCAGGCCTTTGAAATGAGGTTGAAAGTATTTCTGGTTCTGATATTGTAACCTTTTTATAATTTTCTAAACCTGAGGATTTCTTCCACATCCCTGTTGCTTTGTGAAAGTTCCACACAAACCAAAGAAGAAAATGAATGTTACTATGCAGAAGGAATAGTGGAACTGAGGTTGTAGAAAATTGTCACATTTAAAGGGCTTCAAAATGCAGCTGTAGAAAAAA
>JAGPOW010002742.1:47181237-47205019 GCA_030014935.1 Caiman crocodilus
AAAAAATGGAGTACTCCAGATGTGGAAAGAGGTACATCTTCCAGATGTGGAAAGACGTACATCCTCCATGTCACACCTCCCTTGCTGGAATGCTTCAGAACTGTTGGGGGTCTAGGCTGGGGGTTCATCCATGGGGTAGGAGTAGAACTGATGTTGGCAAACACTCTCCTGTCTGCTCTGCCTTCATTGTCTTGCAACACCTCTGTGGTAGAATCAGGAGATCAGCTGCAGAGTGGTATGTGGGGATGGGGATGGGGAGCAGGAAGCCCAGCTCTCGCAGGGGGTGCAGAGGCCTAACAGTGGCAGGGCACTCAGGGCAGTGGTGACTTTTGGCAGTTGGCACTGCTGAAGTGGACATATGGCTACAATGACAGCTGTTATTTTTTTCTGCCCCAGCCACCGCACCTTCATTCTTCTACTGGGGGTATGTGTGGAGCATGTGGTCTCCTGGCTCCATAGGGACCACTCTGGGAGAGTGGAGGCAGAGTGCACAGAGCAGTGATCACTAACAGTCTACTCCTGCTTTCTCCCCATCTGCCATGAGTGGGGTGGGTGGATCAGAGCATTGTGGGATGCTGGTGGACCTCGGGTTTTCCTGTTGCATTCCATAGAGCAGGGGTAGCCAGCCAACCTGCAGCACGTCACAACCGGCACTTGCAGCCTCTGTGTGTTTCACGTGTCAGTTTGAAGAGGGAGTTGGGAACACTGTGTCAAGCAGGGAGCACAGGGTCAGACCCCATAGCAACAGATTGGAGTGAGAGAAGCAGATAAGAATGGCACTCAGCGAGAGTGCTGGGCTTACTGTGTGGCACCTGCCAAAAAGATTGGATCCCACTTCCATAGTATGTTCCATAGTATGTCCACTTTGTTTTGAAGTGCTTCTAAATTGTACCTAATCCCAATGGAGTCACTTCTGGAATGCCTCAGTTGTTTTATAGAGCATTTTAAATATCATGTGCATCTGTCTGGCTCACTGTTTGAAGCACTTCAGAGGCATTTGAAATGTTTCAAATATTGCTTCTGTCTACACCCTGAATAGATGCAAAATGCTGTCCAACATTCAGAGTGTCTCTCCTATTGTTTTTTTTTTATTCCATTGAAGAAATATTTGCAGTTAAAGGAGGTAAGATACAGGTCTTTTCTTCTTTTAATCAATACCGGCCTTTCCTTTTATTCTTCTGCTGAGAATGCAAGCTAGGGGGAATGTAACAGCAGGAATGGTTAAATTGATCACGTATTAATTTTGAATTTCTTTTAGGACCTGGTGAATTTAAACCCCAAATCATTTTAAGTTAATAGAATTTGCATGAGGAGCAGCAAGTTATTTTAGAAACAAA
Organism: Caiman crocodilus; assembly: GCA_030014935.1. Lineage (NCBI taxonomy): Eukaryota > Metazoa > Chordata > Crocodylia > Alligatoridae > Caiman > Caiman crocodilus. The sequence continues at coordinate 47,182,575 of JAGPOW010002742.1, forward strand.
GGAATGACATGAGAATTATTGAGCATTTTAGATTTTGATGAAAACATATGACAAGAGGGTTCTGGTAAGCTGAGATGGGGCACAGTGTGCTGTATTTGAGTTAGTACCCTATGTATTCAGATTTATTCTAAGCTTTGTGGGAGAGGAGGGGAAGAGATGCTCTTTGCAGTGGCTTTACAAATGGACTGGCTTATTTTCACTGGGTTGTTTCTTTTTCTCCACAGAAGTGACTTTTTTTTCAGTCTGACTGGAACAGTCTCAGCACTTTCAATATATTTCTCGATGATAACTGGTGATGCTGCTCCTGCAGCCAGAAAAGATAAAGAACAAACCAAGTGTGGTTATAAACTGATGCAGTTGGTTTAAAATATTTTATGAAATACAGAGAAAGATAAATATACAAGAAAAAGCCATGTGTATCAATGTGCTGTGTTTCTGTTAGTCTCTTAGCTCATTGACACCTCATGATGCACTAAAAATTTAAAATCTTTCAGTGTGTAAATATGGCATAAAATAAGTCTACAAAATTCTGTTTGTCAAACTGTGAATAAGGAATGTGGGCACAAAATATGGGACTAAATCCTTGCCTGTCTTTTAAGAATGTTGCATTACAATTTCAGGGTCAGTGATTTTATTTTTCCCCTCCTTCCCTCCCCCACCCTGCTTGTGCTTTATTCAGTTTGTGTTGTGTGTGTGATACTAACTAGACCATTTTGAAAATGTATCCTGTTAAATGTATTTGAGGAATATAAGGTAGTAAAGTTTAAAAAATGTGTAGATAGCATCACACTTTCTTTCTTTTTTTCAGGTTTAACCATGAGTTACCCAGGCTACCCTCCTCCAGCAGGTGGATACCCACCAACAGCTCCAGGTAAATGGTCATTAGCTTAGATTGTTTAGATGAAATAGAAAAAAGCAGGGATCTGAACGGCTCCTCAAACTGGAATATAGGATGTTAGGGATTACTTGCATTGTTGAGTTCGTGTTTTCTGCTGTCACAGGCTGTCCTGTCAAAGTGGTCAGTCTCCACATGTCAAATCTTGTGTATATGTGTGTTAAAGATCTATGTAGCTTATGTATTTTTTCTAAATCAGTACCTGTTAAAGCTGGGGTGGTAAATTGGGGAATAAGAAATCAAACTTCCCTCATATTTTTAAGTCTCTTCTGGTTTGGCCAAAATGCCCATGAAAGAAGAAAAGAAAGAGAAGATGCATCCTCTCCAAAGAGCCAAAAGACCTGACAGCTGCTTCCCATGCCTTCCCGGGTGCCAGACATTCCTATTTAGCTGGCTGCCAGCTTCCAGCTTTCCCCAGAAACCCATTACAGGAGTTAGGCATACTCAGTATGAAAACATGCATCACATCAAAAACTGAAAATGTTAGTGTCAACATTAAAAAAAAAAAAAAAAAAAGGCCTGGATTTCTAATTGAGAGCCAAGAAAATTAGATGGGGAAGAGTAATCTGGGTGCCCAGTTTGTTGTTATGAAGATAATATATTTTACAGAGGATGAGCACTTCGTATTTTTTGCAAACCCAGACCACTTTAAGGTGTTTCACACTGAGGACTCCAAGGCCAAGTTGCCCAACATCACATAGAATTTGTGAAAAATCTTCATCACAATCAACAGCTAGCAAGGAATAATGTCCCTTTCTCAATCCAGCACCGTCAGTACAGGAAGTATAAAATGGGCAAGGGGGTCTGGTTGAATGTTTTAGGGGTACTACATTATTTGACTCCAGTAAAATGCATAGAATATAGAGCTTTGATTAACAAAATTAGTCAGTACTTACCATGAAATGTGGCCAAGCAATGGACACAGCTTATCGAAGGGAGACTATTACCATTGCAGCAACACTGTTGGAAGCAAAAGGTCGTGAAGTATCTTTGCAACAGGGGATGAATTTATATATTATTTGATAATGAAGGGATAAAAACAGATCATTAAATTGCCAGAATTTCAAATTGTATCAGAATGTCCTTCTATTAAAACAACCAATTAAGTGAATATTAAACATTAAGCTTTTTCTGGTAAATATATATTGTTGAATTTATTGTTCTCAGATACGAAGCTTCTTGAACTGTACTTAAATTTATTTTTAATCATGGCCTTGGTTATCTAAGGATGTTTAACTCATTACTGTATTACACACATCTGGTGAAGCACATCAGTGATATGAAAAGTAGCTACCATTTTCATAGTATCATAGTACCTAGGGTCAGAAGGGGCCTAGAGCAGGCCATCTAGTCTGACCCCCTGCCAATGGCAGGAAACGAGTGCTAGGGTCACAGGACCCCAGCCAAGTACCTATCTAATCTACTGTTGGAGGTGCCCAAGGTAGGAGCAAGAACAACTTCCTTAGGAAGCTGGTTCCATGTCCTAGCCACCCTAACTGTGAAATAGTGCCTCCTAATGTCCAACCTGAACCTGCTCTCCAGTAACTTGTGAAGTAACTTCACAAGTAACAGTAACTTGTGAATTTTGCAAGTCCTCTTGTTAATTTATTTTTCCTCTTGCTTGGACTATCATTGTTATCAGAGGTTATCAGTAGAAACGTAAGTAGCAATTAACAGCCTAAAAGAATGTTTATGTTTTTGGTATGTGAACTCTGTGTGATGATTTCAGGTAGTAATCCCTGGGGTGCGTCTGCCTATCCTCCTTCAAATCCACCGCCAATCGGACTGGAAAATGTTGCCAGTTATTCCAGCCAGTTTAATCCAGACTACATTGCAGGGATGGTGAGTACAATGCTACTTGTTATACTTCAGATATGATCTACTTAAGTGTGAATCTGTGTTTCCAACATAGGAGCAAGAACAGTTGGGTGCAAATCTTTTCAATATTTGTGTTTAATACAGGAAATACAAGAGTAGACCATTGTTTTGTAAAAAAATCTTTTTAAGTATGTCTGTGTGAAGTCGGGCAGCTATAGCCACTTAAATAGGGTTATAAGGGGTGCCCTGAGCAATAAGTCGCTGACATTGAAGTTAGTGGGTTCTGTTAGGTGCAGCATTTGAGAGAATCAGAGCCCCTGTTTACCAAGCTAAATATCAATTTTCAAGGATGCTTGTACATGTGATGATGTCACAATGAACATGTCACTAAAATGTGGTAGAGATGGTGCATGGGACATGGGGCTGCCTGGGTGGGCTGCTAGCTTCCCTGAACCCACCCAGGCTTCCAGTGCCCCAGTAGGTGCTGTCCCTACTGTCTTCTTTGGCCGCCGCCACTGTCCTGCTGCCTCCCTGCGTGTGCTGCCTCCCTGGGCCACAGGAGACCGAAGCAACAAGGGACCTGATCCTTTTTTTTTTCTTTTCTGAGGAGTCTGCTCGCCTGTCCAGCAGCCAGGGGATGAGCTGACTAATGGCTGAAATGTTACAGGTTGCAACGTTGCAAACTAAACTATGTTTGGATATAGTTTAGTTTGCAACAGTGCAAACTCATTTAATTTTTTTGCTGGGGGGAGTTAACCAACCCATGTATATGTCATGTGTTATGCTATTAAGCCACAAAAAAGGGAAATTTTTGTCATGTGCAGTGCAAGAACAGGAAGGGAAAGTCTGAATAGTGCATGTGGAGGTGGTTAACTTGTTTGCACTGGCAAACTCTATTGTAGTTCTGTTTTTACCCAACACTTTAACCAGTCTGAATGAGAAAGGCAGCAAATCAGTGACTTAGCCGAGGTTATAACATGAAAGAGTGGCTCATCCCCTGATGAGAATCAAGGATCATCCTCTAGCATCCCCATTCTCACAACCAATGAAGTCTTTCCACTTAAGAAGTGTAAGTGAAGAATATTTCCTGGAGGCTTAAAGTAGAGAAATCTAGAATATGATTTTTTTTCCCCTCAGTTTGCTTAGAATAGGAACTGATAGTGAGTTTAAATTTTTTATAATAGTCTTGTTACACTGTGTGTACACTGCAGCAGTTCTGTTTTTTTTCCCCAGGCATTTCTGATACAAATGCATTTATTATGTGTGGACATTTGATAGCTAACAGTTTAAAATAAGTATGCAGTAGTATTAACGGCATGAAATTGACTGGGTGGGGGAAGCAATTTAGCTTTGGTTATGCTACTGGAAAAAAAACAGCTTCATGTAAGCATTGTACAATCACTGCAAAGTCTTTCATCACAAAGGACAGCTAAAGTTCACTAATTCTGGAAATATGAGACTGTATACTGAAAGTAAGCACCTTTCCTGTAATTTCTGCAGACTTCTATCCATGTGACCAAGTATGCCAGAGACTAAGCTGTAGGAAGATTCTACCACTTAATACCAAAGGGAAAAGCACATTACTTCCTCTATCTTTTAGTTAATCTGCATTGAACTTAATGATTGTGCAGTAGATAACCATGGTCTGAGAGGGAATTGTCCTGTAGTTTGACTTTACGCACTTTTATTTTTAATTGGCTAACACTTGAATTGTAAGGACTGGAGGACTGCTGGTGCTGGCTGTCCTCGACTGTGGAATATAATGCTGGAGACACTAGCTTTAATGCTGGACGTCTGACTATGGTGCTGCAATGTAAAAACATGCAGCTAGGCAGTGAGTGAAGAATAGCTGACATGCTGTAAGTTCATACCTTCACTGATTTTATGTTTGCCTGTCCATAAGTTCTGCTTCCTGCAGTAGAGGAGCTTGCAATAAGAGTGCATTAGAAGTATGTGCAATAGTTTTTTGTTTGTTTGTTTGTTTTCTTGGTTGCTGGTCAGTGTTTCTTTTGAGAAAATAATTCAAGAAAAGCTTGGGTCTGTCCTGGCTCTTTGGCTTAGGGGCTTGCAAATAGAACATTAGACCAGATGATTGTGAGTTCAAAGCTGAGGGTGCCTTCCCATCACCCTAGGGCTGCAGGACACAGTAGGGAGAAAAGGAGGAGGTATAGAGCTGTATGTCAAAGAGCAATACACATCCTCAGTGAGCAAGGTGGAGTCGGAAGAGGGGTTGACTGAGGTGCTCTGGGTAAGAATACAAGGGGATTGTGGAAAAAGGGACTTAACGGTTGGTGTCTGTTACAGAGCGCCCAACCAGGGGGAAGAGCTGGACTGGGATTTTCTTAGGACAGCTCACAGAGGCTGTCAAGTCAAGAAATGTGGTAGTTATGGGTGACCTGAACTACCCAGACACCTGCTGGGAAGAGCAGGCAGCTAGGTTTAACCACTCATGTAGATTCCTAGCCGCGATGCAGGACCTCCCCCTAACTCAGGAGGTGTGCAGTCCCACCAGGGGAAATGGCCTGCTGAACCTGGTCCTTGCCACAGGTGATGACCTGGTGAGAGAATTGCAGGTTCTTGGCCACCTGGGCGATAGTGATCAATGCCTGCTGGAATTCACTATTCAGCACAGGGTGTCAAGGGCTAGCAGTAAGGCGGAAGTCCTTGACTTCAGGAGGGCCTACTTCAATGAATTAAGAAGACTAGTACGAGAGGCATTGATGCCTATAGTCAGGTGGGTGGCTAATTGGCTGGACGGTTGCACACAGAGTGGTGGTGGATGGGTCATTTTTGACCTGGAGGGATGTGGGCAGTGGGGTTCCCCAGGGCTTGGTCCTTGGGCTTGTACTGTTTAACATATTTATCAACAACTTGGATGAAGGGGTGGAAAGCACGTTGTCCAAGTTTGCTGATGACACCAAGATGTGGGGTGAGGTGGGCACACCAGAAGAGAGGGACAGAATCCAGCTAGACCTGGACAGGTTACAGAAGTGGGCAGATGAGAATAGGATGGAATTCAGTGTGAACAAGTGCAGGGTACTGCATCTAGGGAGAAGAAACCAGCAACATACCTATAGGCTGGGGAACACTCTTCTCATCAGCACAGAGGTAGAAAGGGATCTTGGAGTCATTGCTGACTCCAGATTGAACATGAGCTACCAATGTGAGGAAACTGTCAGTAAAGCTAACCGCACCTTGTCATACATCCATAGATACTTCACAAGCAGGTCCAGGGAGGTGATCCTCCTCCTCTGTAGCATTGGTCAGGCCACAGTTGGAGTACTGCATCCAGTTTTGGGTGCTGCACTTCAAGAGAGATGTGGCTAGCATTGAGAGGGTCCAGAGGAGAGCCACTCACATGACCAGGGGCAGCAGGGCAGGCCATACAAGGAGAGACTAGAGGGCCTGAACCTATTTATTCTCTACAAGAGAAGTCTGAGGGGGGATCTGGTGGCTGTCTACAAATTCACTGGGGCGGGGATCAGAAGGGAATAGGAGATGCCCAGGGGCAACAGGGTACCACACCGGGCGGTAACTAGGGATAATGGCCACAAGTTGATAGAGAGCAAGTTCAGGCTAGACATCAGAAGGCATTATTTTACAGTTATGGTGATGAGACATGGAACCAACTCCCAAGTGAAGTGGTGCTCACTCCTGCCTTGGGGGTGTTTAAGAGGAGGCTCGATAGACACTTGACTGGGGTCATATGACTCCAGCATCCATTCCTGCCCAAGGCAGGGGGTCAGACTTGATTATCTGCTTAGGTCCCTTCTAACCCTACCAACTACGATGCTTTCACAGACACAAAACATGCTTTTCTTTTTGCTGTATTAGTTCCTGTAAATGTTCTGAAACATACTACTGAAAATCAACATCTAATACATCTTAATCTGCTTTAACATTGCAGGCATCCAATATGTCGGGCATCTTTGGAGGTGCTAATGTCCCACCCAACGTATTTCCTCCTGCAGCAGGTGGCTATCCTCCTGTTCCCCAGGGGGGCTTTGGACAGCCTCCACCAGGACAGCAAGCTTCTTATGGAATGTACCCACCACCAGGAGGAAATCCACCGTCAGGAATGCCAGCTTATCCAGGATACCCTGGCCAGCCTTTGCCAGCTCCAGGGCAGCCACCAGTGACTTATCCAGGGCAGCCACCAGTGACCTATCCAGGGCAGCCACCAGTGCTACCACCTGGGCAGCAGCCAATGCCAAGTTATCCATCGGGCCCACCTGTGAATCCCTCTATGCCTTCTTATTCAGGATCGACCATGCCTACAGTCACGCCTGGAACAGTAAGGACTTCCGTGTTTTACTCTCACTCCATTGCATGTTTTCTCTGCGTAAACCAAAAGCTATCAAGGCTAGAACTGGATATATAAGCAAAGGAAAATGATAGGCTCATTTCAGGTGGAAACACTACAAATATAGACTGACTGAAAATAACATTTCGCCAAACTATCCAAAATAAAATTCCAAGGGCAAGTTTTAAATCTTGATTACACCAAACTTTTTCTAGCAGTGACTTTGAGGCAAATGTAGTGTCTTGTCCCCCCTGAATTTTCTTAGTGTTGGGAATGAGAGTGAATCAGCTAGCAGTAGCATATTGATAGGGGAGGTGGGAGGGTGCCATGGACTCTGGGCACCAGCCGGGGTGGGGGCAGCGGTGTTCTGGCTAGGCCTAGAAGCTGCGGCACCTCCTGCATTTGGTGTACAGAAATTCCTGCCACTGTCCCTCCCCCAGTGTCTGGTGTGCCATGATGTTAATTTCCCTGTGAAAGTGCCTTGGGGCAAGAGAGGGGGCTCTGCACCCTGCTTGAATTGTCTCCGGGGGGGCCCAAATGCAGACATTGGTCCCCAGGAGCCAGACACCCATGGTACACCACTGTCGGCTAGTTAAATTTCATTGCAATTTTATATGCTCATTTCCTGACAAGGGAAATAGCAAAAGATGGGTTAGTAATGATAGTTACTTTTCCTAAGTTGTAAGATACAATTTTCTAGTTAGTCAGTGTCTAACATGCTGATATGCTTATTTAGCATAGACCACGAGGCACAATCACTGATGCACCAGGATTTGACCCCCTGAGGGATGCAGAAGTCTTGAGGAAAGCAATGAAAGGATTAGGTAAGTTGTTTGTGGGTTTATAGTTTATGGCAACGGTAGAACAGCAGTATTGTTTGCCGTTTCTTATTGTTATACAGGTGGTCCCTGGTTAATGAACGAGTTATGTTCCTGAGACCGTCTTTAAGTCAGTTTTGTATATAAGTCGGGACCCCACACCCCTCCCGGCCCATGCCGCAGAGCTTGAGCGCTGTCCTGGCGCTGCCATGTGGGTGCAGCACCCAGCAGGACCCTGTGCCCCTCCCATCTCTTGCCACAGAGCACAAGTGCAGTCCCTGCCCTGCCACGTGGGTGCAGCACCCAGCGGGACCCTGCACCCCTCCCGGCCCACGTCGTTCATAAATACGGAACATCCGTAACTCGGACATTCGTTAACTGGGGACCGCCTGTATGTGCAAAGAATTGAACTCCAAGACAATCCTCCCTTCTTGAAACAGAACTTTTATCTATGTTAGTAAATTAGGACAGAACATAGGTGTAACCAATATTATGAGTCTGTTTATATTTCTTTCTATGGTACTGGCAGTTGAGATTGGGGTTAGCTCACTTCAATTATCATAGGTTGCTTTACTAGTGTATATCCCTACGTGATATATCCAAGGATACAATTCAGCTCCATTTGAAGTCAAAGGGAATTTATTGTTTGACTTTGGTAGGAACAAAATCATAACCTAGTAAAATGTGATGGTTCTAAAAATGCCATATACTGTTCACTGCACGTTGTATATGTATGCTTACAGGAACTGATGAGCAGGCAATAATAGATTGTCTTGGAAGCCGTTCAAGCAAGCAAAGACAGCAGATCATCCTGTCTTTCAAAACGGCTTATGGAAAGGCAAGTATTTCACCATGGCAGCGTGCAAATTAAAAAGAGGCTTGCTTCCATCTACTGCATTTGCTTTATCAGTGAAACAAATGGTGCCATTGCCTGAAAAAATGCAGTGACAATTAAACAGGGGTGACATAGTTCACATGGGAAGACTGCCATTGACTGGTGGCCCCCATTCAGTATTCTGACTGTCCACCTTTCTTCCACCTTGTAATCCAGTTACGTGGCATAGTTTTATATGTTATTTGTCTTCATTGTTTGATTATTACAGTCTATTACATTTTGAAGGTTTTTTTAAAAAGTGTTTCCTGGAATTAGTACAGAAAAACGTGGGTCATTTATATGCAGGGAGTTCACAGCACATTTAATTCGCATCAAGATCCTGAATTAGGGGCAAGTTGCTTAGCTGTTTTCTGCAGTTTTTACTTTGATTAGGTGGAGCACATTAGTGGTCATTCCATGCAGCTGATCAGAGAAACAATATCCTTTGAAATGAAATCTGGAGCAAAATGTTGGAGCACCTCAGTGGTCTTGCACATATGTTTGTTGCAGCTGTATATATCTTTAGATAGTTGGCAAAGTAACTTTTGCAAGGGATTAAGGTACTTACCTCAGCAAAGTATCCTGGTCTTGTTATATGGCATCCATAAGTCACAAAAATTTCACATAACTGATCTTTGAACATGAGAAATGTCCTCAAGCCTGTGAGAACTGACTTGGGTCAAAGAAGATTTTGATTAAAGTTAAATATATGTCTCTGTATATTTAATGTTAAATTACTTATTTGATTACTTGACTTTGTTAGTGAATAAGGTCCCTTCTACATGTTACAGGTATTGCACAGTTAAGTGGCTCCTGGACATCAGCTATGTGCACAAAGTAGCTACACTCCATAAAAAGCTCCAACCAACTATAAAGTTAGACCTTAAAAATGCGTACCAACTTTACAGGTGGTGTTTACACATGAAGCAGGGTCTACCATGAGGCTGGGAGCCCTGCCAGCTGACAAGGCTGCACCATGCTCAGTGTAAGACCCCTGAGCCCTACACATTGCAGTAGCTGTGATGGCCAGAGTCCAGGGGTTTCCTACACCCCTGAGCCCTGTGGATTGTAGCAACTGCAGTCCACTGGACTCAAGGGTGTGGGAAACACCAGGACCCTGGGAATCACAGCTGCCTTGATCAGTAGGGCTTGGGGGTGCAGGAAACTTCCAGAACTGGAGGATCACAACTTGCAGTGATATCCTCACCCTGAAGGTGTGTGACACCCTGGGGTCAGGAGGATTGCTGCAGAAGCTTGGAGGGTCTGGGGAGCAGATTGTCTCAATGGGTATGTTGGACTCCTAGCCAAGGAAGCTTGTTTCTTTCTCATACAGGGGAAGCCTGGGATAAGAGTTCCCCAGCACCAGCAATAAGGCACGATTAAATTTAATACATGATCCCACAAACATGCATTGGATCCCCTGCACGTGTAGTGGGGCCTAAAGATAAGAAAAATGTCATTTAGAGTATGGTCAAACAATCAGTAAAAATGTGCTAGAATTGGGGTCATCTACAGCTGATTCACTCTAAGTGTTGTCTCGCTACTACACTGCAAGTGGAAGCTAAACCCTTTTCATTTAAAACCTTTTTGAGTCAAGTTTTATAGTTACATTAGGTTGGTTTCCACTATATTGGTATAAAGGTAGACAGATGAAATAATTGCATCTGTTAAGCCAGCACATTCTCCCAAATAACAAGTCTCTTCTCTGTTAGAGTAGTTTAGTGTTAGCATTGGTTCATAGATGACCAATGTTGCCAGTGGGCAGGCACAAGTCCATGCTGCCACTACCCCCACTGCTACTGGGCACTGGCTCTGGCCTGGTTACAGCCCTGTACCCCACCATCAGCACAGAAATCTGGGGGCATATGTGCCCCATCCCCTCCATGGCCCTCCTACGCATTGCCTATCAATCTATCCACAGTCCTAACCTACAACAATTCAGTGTTTAGTATTTGTTAAGCCACACAGTCACTTTTTGTTTTGCTTCCAATCAGGATTTGATCAAAGATCTTAAATCTGAACTCTCAGGCAACTTTGAGAAGACAATCTTGGCAATGATGAAGAGTCCTGTAATGTTTGATGTTTATGAAATAAAGGAAGCTATAAAGGTTTGTTTGGGAAATTAAACTTTTAATATGACAGGAGTTATTTGGGCTGATGTCATTTTAGTTAATAAAAAAGAGTGCTGCATGCTTAAATCCACCCCATAAATTTGTCTCCGGATTGGGCCTCATTGTGGTTTATACCTCACCTCTTAAGTTGATAACAAAGTAAATCCATTCCTGAGTCTGTTTTCCATAGAATACATTAATAACATGATTTCTGCTCTAACTTGAGTCTATAATATTAAGAGCTGAATTCTAATCCCAATTCTGTCATCAGCTTGCTGTGTTGGTAAGCTGCTAAAGCCAGCATTTTAAAAATCATCTACCGCCATGCAGCACCCAGCTTGATGCACGTTGGGCCTAATTTGGAGAGCCACTGAACACTTTTTGCACATCCAGTTTCCTTTGAAAATTAGATCCTTAGATATGTTAATTCAAAAAAATTACATATTGCTTAAAGTCTAACCTTTAACCACAGTTTCCTCCTTCAGCAAAATTGAAGCATGTTTTCCCATCTCATTCTCATTCTATATTTTCCGTTGAAATCATTAAACTATGCAAAACATTGTAATAATAGCAGGTATTTTTATCTCAAATAAGTCCAATGTTTTAGAAACGTATATTCACCTCAAAACAATATTTTAAAAATTAAAACTTCACAGATATGAAATATTTCTGTTTCAGATTGGAAACTGAAATAATAAGCACTTGGATCTCTCTATATAAATTTCTCAGTTGAAGAGGAAAAGCAGATTGTTCAAGGAGATGAAACAATAGTTAATAAAATCAACAGCACTCAAATCTATAGTCTTTTAGAACTATGTAATTTTTCTGAAATATATTTAAAACAGTTCATCTCTGAAAAAAAATTGCTATAAATCTAACATATAAACATCTTTAATAAAATATGACACTTGGAATCACTTTTATGCACTTGCCTGATTTTGATTTTTGTTCGCTTGTTTTTTTGTTTCGGGGAGGGGGGTGTTTAATTTTCTCAGGGGAAATCATCCTTTTGATTTCTGTATTCTGAAGCTATGTATTACGAGTGATGTGAAGTGTTCTGGTTAGCTGTTTCTTACAGTATTTCTTTATGGTTTATATCATCCTTGGTTTGATAATATCTCATCAGTGAAATGAGGACTTCAAGTGCTTGTGTGTGTGTTTATTTTTCTCCTTTCCCCCTACACTTTCTATAGGGTGCTGGCACAGATGAAGATTGTCTAATTGAAATCCTAGCTTCTCGCAGTAATGAGCACATTCGAGAACTCAGCAGGGTGTACAAAACAGGTTGGACTTTCTACTTTCTTAGATTCTTTTCTGATCTGCTGCCAGAACACGTTTTCATAATAGAAATATAAAATAAATTTGAGGTATACACTAGGTATTTCAGGCTTTAATTTCCATCTACTTAAGAAATGAGCAGCTGTATATAATAACTGTATATCTGTATTTCAGAATTCAAGAAAACTCTGGAGGAAGCCATAAGAAGTGACACGTCTGGACACTTTCAGCGGCTTTTAATTTCACTTGCTCAGGTACTTGCATACATTCTTTGAAGTAACACTCATAACAGCCTTTGGTTAATTGCAAAGCAGATGTATTTATCCTGGTATATTTTATTTCTCACAGGGAAATAGGGATGAGAGTACAAACGTTGACATGTCACTTGTCCAAAGAGATGCACAGGTTAGTAAGAAGTCTACTTCATCTTTGTATCTGAGATTTTAGTTGCACAGTTCCTGATGCATCTAATATGTTATGTGCCACTAAAGCTGGGTACACTGAGTCATGACTAATTTATTTTTAGTCATTCTGTTATTACTACAAAATGTCATTGCTACTGTTGCTCAATTAGATTCTGTAATTTTTTTTTTTTTCTTTTATGGTTTGTTTGTTTTTGTTAAAATGCTTTTTCAGAGCAGAGGGAAATTGTTCTTCCCAACTACTGCAGTATCCCTAGCTCAAAGCTTGTTAATTTGAGGTTTGTGCAGCCAGGAGATGCTTTGATCTAATAACACCAATACCGTTTCATAATGTTTATTAATTGATCATCTAGGTGAAGTAAGCTTTTTATACCAAGGGAACCCTGATGTATTATAAATAGCAACATCACTTCTTTTCTTCAGGGGTGTATTTTGTCCTGAAGGTATGAGAAGAAACGCAAGCCTTTCAGAAAGTGTTGAAAAGCCTTTTAGGATGAAAGCTGGAACAAAACCATGTCACTGGCAAGATTTACTTGCATTCACTTGAACAAATGAATGTTCTTTCCTTGGCACAGGGTTCAGTCTGCAGCTGTTGTGATGAAGCATTCAGTGGAAAGTATAGATACAAATAATTGTCATATTAAACTACCTAAAGACTGGAGCTACTCGGGACACTTCTATTTTGTAGTAGTATTCAGAGCAAGGGATGAGTATGAAAGAGTAGAAATTATCTAAGTGGATAGATAACAAGTTTGTGACAGGAAAAGCCAGCTAGCTGAGAAAACCAACTAATGAAGTGTGATTCTCTTTTGTGTTTAGGAACTATATGCTGCTGGAGAGAATCGCCTAGGCACTGATGAATCCAAATTCAATGCCATTCTTTGTGCCAGGAGCAGAGCTCATCTAAGGGCAGGTAATAGTGTTCAGACTTCTTAAATGTGTGCTTAGGAACTTGTGTAATGGGGGGGCTTCCTCGGGGCCGATCTCCGTGGCCCGCCGATCTCTGTGGCCCGCCCACCTGTCCTTGGGCCAACTGCCCGCCTTCTTGCCCACCACGTCTTGGTCTTAACTGATTCATTTATAGATGTCATATAAGCAGGAGGCTGCCCCGCTGCCAGGGGGCGCTCTCTGCGGCTCCTATCCTCCTCAGTACCGCAGCCCAAGCCTCGCAGATGGCATCTTGGTGTTCCTCTAGTCACCAGCCCCCACACTGGGCCCCAGAATTGTCCTAACAGGACCCCTCTATGATCCCTCCACTCAGGCAGCCTCTCCGCCTCCATCCAGGCTACCTAGCCCCCCTGAAGCCATTTTCCCCTCTCTCAGGTGTGGTCCCCCCGGGACCTTCGGCTACTAGCCCTGGTCCACCTCCAGGCCAGTCAAGACCCAAGGCCCCCGGCTCTTGGGCGTCCCTCCCAGTGGGCCCCTAGCCCTTTTGGCCCTGGCCCCAGCTTGGGCCAGTTGAGGGTACTTTCGTCAGGTTGAGTCTCTAGCCCCTCGCGCTCTCTCTCTCTCTGGGTCTGCCCTCTGTGCCCTTCACACAAACAGGGTTATCCACCCGTTGGTGGGGGTAAGGGGTTAAGGCGCCCCAACCTGCCTTTCACCAGGGTGGTAACTGGCCTGATATTTCCTGAGGGCTCCTGCGCCACTGAGAGCCCCACCAGGCTACCCACTCCTGGCAGGGTGCAGTTTCAGGTCATGCCCAGGACCAGGAGCTTCCTGACCATCCCCTACAGCTCCTCCCTTACCTCCAGATGATCTCAGCAGCCCTCTAGCCAAGCAATGTTGCAAAGTTCTTGTGTGTACATGTACACATGTATGCACTCCTTTGACAGTCATATCAGTAACATACAATTTTTCTTTACAAACTTTATAATTGTCATACCCACTTAATGCTTCTTTTGAATTGGAAATACTGGGTGATCTTGGATAGGATGGTGGGGGTAGGTGAATTGTCTTTTAGATGCCACTATTAACTAGAATTCCTTTAGTTACCAAACTCATAGTGCCTCTGGTTCTGCACCTCAGCACAAGTTTTCTGCACTCTTACCCAGAAGCATGCCCATCCTTGCTACCTGCGATACAGCTGCAGTGGTGTCAGGAGTGAACAGTCTTCCTACAACTGTGCATCTCAGTCTAGGAACAGACATAGCATATGTCCCTGAACACATTGTGCTTGTGTTTTGTCTTGAAACAGAAATATCCCAGTATTGGCATGTACACATAAACACTTTTTTTTTTTAAATGGGGTTTAGTGAGTAGTTAAATGCACTGCTGTTTTTCAGCCATCGATTCAGTGCTGCAATCCTGGGATGACTGTTCAGCTATACTTTGCCATGTTCTGGGATAAATTGTTACTACTTATCCCATAAACCTTTTTAGGATTTATCCCAGAACAATGGACTTGGATGTCTCTGATTGTGCTTTATCCTGGGATAAAATGACTTATCCCAGGACAAATGTGGCATCTGTTTCTCATCTCTAGGATAGAGTACAGATATACTGGCAAGACAACACAAATATGACTGTTCATTTTTTACCATTTCTGTGGCTAAGGAAACACTTTGACCAAGATTATTAGTTCTGAACCTTGAATGAGCATTCAATACAAACAGTAATTTGAAAAAATGAAGTTTAAAAAGATAAGTAAAAAATGGTTTAAAATAAAGGTGTCGTCTAAATCTTTTAGAAATAATTTGACTCCTGTATATACAAAGTGATATGCCTGATACAAACAGATACCTGTTCTGTACATGCTGCAATATTAAATATAGGAAACAGCATCTCTAATGGAGGAACTATATTTTTGAAGAAACAGAATCAAGTTAGGGACATATGCAAATAGGTACTGGCTTATATATTTAATCCTGCATGGGTAACTATACAGGCAGGGCAGAAAAGAATAAAAATATATGACCTAAAAATGGGGCAGAACAAGTGGATGATACCTCCTCCAAGGCCAGAGCTTAGGATAAACTTTAATGCATTAAAAAAATGTAACATGTATACCTGGAAAGGATTTAAACTGAGTTCTATAATCAGTATCATCTTAGAAGTAGCTTCCAAATATGAAAAGAAAATACCTGCCCAGCATGCATCAAAGCCACCTCTCTTAAAAGATTGACTGCTAAAAGCTTCCTCTTTTCTGTGTAGTTTTCAGCGAGTACCAGCGGATGTGTAACCGTGATATTGAGAAGAGCATATGTCGGGAGATGTCTGGGGACTTGGAAAGGGGCATGTTGGCAGTAGGTATGTTTCTCATTTTTATTTGATATTTATTATAGTGGTTTCAGCAGTGATGATGGTGGTGGAATGAACTGCTTTTGTTTGCTTTTTCTATATATTTTATGTATCTTTATTTTTTTTAACGTATTTTTCCGGTTTTGCAGAGGTTGTTTTTTATGGAGGTAACACAACCTGTGTTTTCAGTTTTCTGCCTCCGTGTTGAGCTTTCTAGAGAAACTACCTGCAGGTACTAAAACAAGACAACTTGTCTGGGAAGGAAGGGTGAGGCTTCCTTTGAGCAGCCTTGGGATTTAAAATGCATTAAACTGAAGGGTAATTATGTTCAGAAGAGCTAATTACTTTTAGGTGCTGCTGAAGTCTAAGAGACTTGGGTATCTTCAGTGCTCTTGAACTTGCAGCCAAATATATTACTTAACCGTATGCTGCTAAATCCTTCCAGTTTGGCTATTGTATATTGATTTCAAGGTTAAGGATTGTATCAGAATACCATTGAAGTCCATAGAGAGACTCCAAGTGATTTTCTTGGGCTTTGGATGAGGGCCTGTTTTGTTGAACAGCCATTTTGGTGGGTTAAACCTTCACAAATTAGAATAACTGTGCTTCCCCTTTGTAAAGGAGTTTGGTAAGTCTATTTTATTTACACCTCTGCTCTGTTTTTACCCTTTTTTAACAACTGCCCTGTTATGAAACTGTTTTCCCCACCATTTTTTTCCATATAATGTGGTCTTGTGCAGACAAACTGGGACACAGTGATAAAAATGTATGGTATGAGTCTGTTCTGGCTGAAATCAAGAGCAAAATGCCAGCTAACTTGAATGATAGGAAACTCAGGTCACTTGTTTGTGCTATGATCAAATTGCAAGCTCATTTTATGAACATTTCAAAAAGTGACTTTCTGTTTAAAATATCCTGTTCAGTCCCTACCTTGTGCACAGATACTGCAAGTATCTTTCCTTCCTTTCCTAATAACTGAGATTTTTAAAATATAGTCTTATGAGTGATTGCTCTCAATATAAAAGTTAACTTTGCTTACATTTTTTTCTTTTTGGCCAAATTGTCAATACAATGGTCTTTTGAAGCCATACAGTCAAGAGAATATGATCACAATGGGCATGTCTGCACTGAAGGACCATTCATGGGGATGCCAATTAACTAATTAATCCAGAGGGTTATTAATCCTCTATGACTTGCAGGTAATTAGGTTCAGGGGCATTAAAGTAAGTTTATTTCCTTGAGCATTGATCTGCTGCCCAGCCCCACTCAGAGTTAAAAAGAGTAGCTACACACTACAATACAGGTAGGTTGAGCAATATAAGGTGTATTGCACAACAAAACCTGCACAACAATGACCTGATGCAATATTCCTGTAACACCCAAGCCGCAATGCAATAAAATACATCTGATGAGACCAGTAACCCAATGCACACCCCATACCCAATGTCCCTGGTCACACAGCCAATCAACTACACATAACAGTTAGCTTCGGTCACTACACAGTTAACTGCTGTGCAACTTCACAGACAA
Organism: Caiman crocodilus; assembly: GCA_030014935.1. Lineage (NCBI taxonomy): Eukaryota > Metazoa > Chordata > Crocodylia > Alligatoridae > Caiman > Caiman crocodilus. The sequence continues at coordinate 47,199,861 of JAGPOW010002742.1, forward strand.
CCCAGAAACCATAGATGGCAACGAGAATACCCTGAGCTTAGTCAGCAGGGCTGACTGTCTGGCTGTCCCTGAAGACTTCTAGCTTTTACCGGCTTAGGTACACAGCACCTCAAATAGGGAAAGGGTGATACTTTACCCAACTATAGCTTCCCAACAACCAGGTCACAGCAAGGAACCTGCACTCGACAAACCCTCACATCCGGAGAACCCCGAGTCAGAACTATCCAGCTAGAGTGAGAGCAAGCCCCAACCCGAGCCCCTGCTGGCTGCTTTGAACAGGATTTATAGCCTTCTAATCACACCATCCATCACTCATCCAATGGTCCAAACATTGCCCTTTTCACTGTACCCAATCAAATTCAAACCTGGGCAATACTTAAAAGAATCAGTTGATTCAAACGCTTTCAACTCAATACAAGTAACATTATCATAACTTCCTTGTTAATTGACATATCAACATTGATAAATAGTTGCATTACCATTATACATGGCGCATACCCAGACTTTAAAAGTAGGTCATGCCTTCATCATGGTTGAGCGTTCAAACCCTCTAGAAACTTTTCACCTCTGGTCATATGGCGCATGCATGGACTTTCACTATTCTACAGCACGAGACACTTTACTGTGCCATAGGCTAAGCTACTGTTCAGTAGGGTCAGTCTACACGTGCAAAGCACTTATGCGCAGTACGTTAAACTACTGCACAGTTAACTAATATCTGTAAATACAGGTACTAGTGTAACTGCATGGTAGTTACTGCACAGTATTGCATTTGTACTGCAAACTTGTTCCTGGTCAGCCTAGGCAGCAAGGGGCCATGGGATGGGGAGCTCTCTGCTCCCGTCCTAGCTCCCAGTGCAAAACTGGGAGCTGCGGAGATCAAGCAGGGGCTGGGAATCTAGCCCCTGTTCTTGAGAGCTGCTCTGAGTGTTCCCAGCTTGAAGCAGCATAGAGCTACTCTGGAGAGTGAGCAAGGGGCTAGCTTCCCAGCCCCCATTCACTCTCCAGAATTCCCAACTCAGTGCTGCACTGAGCTGCTCCAGGGGGCGGGTGGAAGCTCACAACCCAAGCACTGCAACTGCCAGCATTCCCTGTGCCCTTGCACTTGGCAGGGGGCTAGCAAGGAACTATCCCACAAGTGGTGCACCTGCCAGCAAGCCCTCCGCTGAGCGGGGGAACACTGGGGGGGGGAGGGGCTTGCTGGCAGGTGCTTGTGGGACAGTTCCTGGTCAGTTGCCTGCTGAGCAGGGAGGGGCCTGCCAGGCAGGATGCTTGCCAGCAGCTGCCCCACACCTGGGACAGTTCCTAGCAAACCCCCTGCCAGGCAGGGAAGCCCCAGCTTCCAGGGGGCTTGCTAGCAGCTGTGTCCTGATATACATGGGGTCAAGAAAGCTCTGTTGGCTGCAGTGGCAGCTGTCTCCTGGCCGATTGTGCATGGGGCCAGGAATCAGTTGCTGCTGCAGCTGGCAGAGCTCTCCTAGCCCCATGCACATTGGGACTGGCCCCTGTGCCTCTTACCAGTCCCCAGGCTAGCATCTGAAGGAGCCTGGTGCTCCCCCTGGCAGCTGAAGGGGGCAGAACAGGGTGGGAACAGCCCTGTGCCAGGCTGCTGCCAACAGGTTACACCCATAGTATTTTACCGTGCAGTAAACCTAAAGCATATTAATAGCATGTGTAGATGCACCCAGTGAGAGATTTTTTTTCCTGCTTTTTGCCATGATTGATACGCTCTCATTATATCTGTTGAATGCTAACAGAAAGCCAGATATACACAATAGAAATAATAGCTCTTGCTACACATTACCACTGTATAACTGATAACCGCTAAGCCTCATATTCACACTGAAAAATAATACATTAAAAAAAAACAACCAAAACAAATAATGTCTACTTCTCAGCCTACCTCTTGCAACCTAATCCTTATGGGGAGAACTTTTACCCAATATAGTATTGACTCCAGAAAACTAGAGGATGCCTCTCACATAGAAGTAGGTATGGGATGGGGGCATTGAATACAAGCAAAGCAATAATTCTTTACAGAGAGAACCTAATAGCATTAATGTTCAGTAAATAACTTAATCGTCTTGTACTGATTCACTTTCAATGCATATATCAGCCTTTTTCCCCTGCTGTGATCTGTGTTGCATGCCTTATGTGCAAAATATCTAATTGAAAATATTTGTTTCCTTTGGTTTTATTTTCTTTAAAGCTTGCTGGACTGTACAGATGGTAATTTAGATCAATCTTAAAAACATCTTGGAGTGCAAGTGAACTATTTTAACTCAGTGCAGTAATCAGAAGACATGCATTTCATGTTGTCATTGTTCTCTGTTTTGAAGTGAGTGGTGCACATCCTGGACAACAATGTGAACCGCTGTCCCTCTCATCTGTATCTTCTTCAGTTAAAAGAATACAGTAAAATCTCTGCTATACGGCATTTAACTAACCAAAATACTTAATTAAACATAATTTTAGTGGCAGGCTGCCACACCACTTTGCTGTCTCCTGCGCCACTTTGAGGGTATCTGAGTGCACACATCACACCGCACCACTTTCCTGCCTGCTGTGCCACTCTGAAAGTGCCCAGGTGGGGTATCTGAGTGTGCGCACCCCTCCCCGCTACAGCAGCAGCCTGCGGCTGAGTGCCCTGGCATTTGGAGTGCCTGACTATTGTGGCATTTTTATCTGTACACTGTTTTATTCTTTATACAGTATGTTATACTGTAATAATTGTACACTAATTCTTTGAAAATATTCACTGTCTTCCTTGAGTATAACCCAGATAACTGGAATTGTTAAATAACCGGCACACTCCCCCCACTCCCCATTCTCCACTCATTCTGGATAACAAGAGATTTTACTGTAATTACAATTTTTCTATAGAAATATGTATTGCTATAAAATAAAATAGCTACTTTTTCATACTTGACCATTATGTTGTACCCCAGTCTTAATTAGCTGATGTTCGTGGGGTTTTTTTTCCTCTCCATATAATATTCTTATGAGAAGGATGTATAGATAGATTCTGCATAGTTTGCTTTAGACTGCATGACTGTTTATTCATATCAAATCAATGTGAAAAAAAATTGTTGGGATAATGCATGTGATTTTTGTGAGCTTGATTTTGATTTAGTCTCTTAAACATCTATTTCCTGTGTAAAGCAGGTTTAATCTAAATTCCAGTCATTTTATTTATAACCAGTCTTAATGAGTAAAGAATTCCAAAAGTCCTAAGATAGCTGGCTGTGGTTAATAATAATAATTAATAAAAATTAAAAAGGAAGAAAAAGGATGCTGAGATTGTCAGACAAAACTAAAACTAATTAGTTTCCAAAATAATTTGAATTCTTTGGAAGGTTCTGGATGTTCAGCATTATGGAAAAGATGTCCCTTAATTAGGATCTAAGAGTACTTTTACACATGCTCTGGGTGTAGAGAGGTGGTGCTTTAATTGGAACAGCTCCAAGAGCTGTTCTAATTAAAGTGCTGCAGCATCTTGTGTTTCAGTGCCCTTTAAAAATGGCAGTGGAGCACTTGAACTAAAGCTCAAATGCACATGTTACCACACTGCAGCAGCCTCAATTAATCAAGTCTGCTCTGACATGCTGTAATTATACGTTCATATACAGGCACCATAGGAGCCTAACTTTATGCACTTACTCTTAAAAATTTTCACTATAGTAAGATATTTCATTTTGATTTGCTAGTATAGTTTAATATCAAACCCTATTTTACAGCTGTTTTCCAGAACAATTAGAATTCAAACTGTGTATGGCTTTGTGTCTGCATCTTCCATCTAAGGACCTGTAACTTGCTACGTCTTTCTGGGTGGATCAGAGTGGCTATAAGTTGCATGTATTAGCTGGCTTAATATTGTGCCATGCAGTGTTCTAAAACCCTATTGTCGGTATTCTTTTGTTACAAAAATCCTAGCTTTACCAGCTGGAGTGAAACCAGCTGTGAAGTTTTTGAAAAGATTGAGTATTAACAGTACAACAAGAGACAAGAAAGTTGTGAGAATAGTATACATCTGACTAGGCCAGCTGCTCCTTGGGACAAGACTTGTAGGACAAGACACTGAATTTAGACCTGAAGCTTACAGAATTTTTCAGAATAAGAAAGGCCAGGGAATACCTAGTGTTACTCCCCAACTTCAGTCCCATAACTAGACCAAATCTGCTGATCCAAAGAGGCATTCCTAGCATGGATGTTATATATTTCCTAAAAGAGCAAATGGAAGTTGTAGTAGTGTTAAATGATGGCCTCACAGTAATCTTTTTGATAAAGAAGGACAGGCTTTGCTTTGCAAATTAGAAGTTTGTATTTATGGAATGTGTAGGTGATAGTACCATCAATCCTTTATTTTTACAAAGATAAAACAAATGTCTGCTTCAGAACAAGCTCACTAAGTACAGTTAGTTGTATTTAGCTGTAACTAACCTGTTAATAAATTTTATTTTGCAGTTAAATGCCTCAAAAATACTCCAGCGTTCTTTGCTGAAAGACTCTATAAAGCTATGAAGGTAGGTCCCTGTAGCCAAGAGTGTTAAAGTTTGTATATCATTTTTTAAAATCTGATAACCTAAATGCCTTGGATTTACTGAAACATCATTGTAGAATAGTAAAAATGAAAATATTGTCATTACCATTATTAGTCTGTGCAAAATTTTGGTAGCAGTTCCGTTTTGGAGGTATTTTGGCACCCGAAATGCCAAATCCAAAATGAAACGGAAGGCTCTTCAAAACAAAACCAAACCATCCAAAACTTTTCAGAAATGTTTTGGTGGTGGGTTTGCAGGGAAATAGAAACCCAGAAGAGGGAGGGAAGGATTGCTCTGATATTGACATCTGTAGCTGGACACTGTCTGTTCCTGAGGTCCCTTGCAATCCCAGTACTCTGGGGGAGGGACAGAGAAACAGCATAAAAGGCTTCATGTGAGGCCTTTCTGTCCCTTTTGTGAGCAAAAAGTCTAGAAGGAACAGCTTGTGAAAGGTACTGGGGGTTGCAGCTCTCTTACAGTGTTTGGGCAGGAGTATCTACCAGACTCTTCAGCTCTTTAGCCGGTATGATGGGTCCACCTTGCTGCCATTGGATTCCCAGGAATTCACACTGGGGCCCGATTTCTTGGATCTTTTTGCTGGACAGCGTGAAACCAAAC
>JAGPOW010002742.1:47205119-47230765 GCA_030014935.1 Caiman crocodilus
TTATGCTAATCTGTTGGCTCAGGGCCACTCACAATCTTGCCCTATAGCTATTATCCTATGGGATTGAAAGGTGTCAAAATCATCATAAAAGGTTACTACGCAGACTCAGGTTTATCCGATAAGCAAATTATGACACAGCACTTTTAGGTTTGAAATTGACATTGCTCTGCCTAAATCCCAACCCCTTTTAGGCTTCATTTAACTATGCTTTTCCTGGGATTGCACCTTTTTGGAATGTACTTGGGTGTGCCTGGCAGTTAGATCCAGGTTTTATCTCTAAGGCTGAGCCCTGAGCAAAAAACTGTTAGGCCAGCTAATCTCACAGTTACAGCTTTGCCTCTGGGGCCCAGTCAGTTCCATGATCAGTTAATTCATCAGTTTGGTTAAACTTATGACAGATAAGTCATTTGCAAACTCACAAGCTAATATTAACAAATATTATCTATTTAGACAGAATACCAAATGCCTCCAAGAAGCACACATCATTGCTTATTAAACCCTCTGGTTCTGGCTGTCACACCTGTCTCACCAAGGACGTGGAGCCGCTACTCTGTGACCACTTGGCCTCTTGGGCAAACCATAGCCAGATGTGCCAGGATCTGGCCATGGTTGCCCGGGAATGCCTGTCCTGTCCACCAACCAATGTTCCAAGTGAGAAGTTGTTCAGCATTGCTGGGGATATTGTGATACTCCATTGCACCTCCTTGGTGGAGCAGCTGGAGTTCCTCAAGGTGAACCTTCCGCTGCTGCGGTTCCCCAGCTTCACGTGCAGATGGAGTGAGTGCCACCTTCCTCAGTCCGTCTGCACCTATTTCCTTTTTTCTTATTACTTATTTATTTATTTATTTATTTATTTATTTATTTATTTAAACCATTTAATGCTCTGCCCTCAGAGCTGGAGGGGGCACATACTGAATCACCAGCCAGCAGGGGAAGAACATGTCCCTCCTGAGCTCCTGTGCCAGAACTTGGAGGTATGAGCTGGGGCTGTGGGAAAGGAGGAGGATCCAGGTCCTGGACATGACCTAAAAATTTACCCTACCAGGGGCGAGAGGCCTGGTGGAACTGCTGGTGGCATGGCAGCCCCCAAGAAATGCCAGGACTGCAAACTTCTTTGGTGAAAGGCAGATAGGAGGTGCCTTATAACCTCTAGCCACCATACCACAGTCCTGGCTAGGGGAAGCCGAGACCTGTGAGATCTTTGAGAGGCCTGAGACTTGCTGGTTGGAGTGGAGTTGTGAGGCTTCAGGTGATCTTAACTGCCTGGGATGCCATCTGTGAAGCATGAGCTGCAGTGTTAGGGGAGGAATGGAGCTGCACATGTCACCGCTAGAAATCAGGTCCCAAATGGGCAGCCTTCTTCCTGGGAAACATCTGAATCGGTTTTCCATCAAGGTATGGCAGGAGAAAGAGGGGCAGATAATTGGCCCAGAAACAGGTGGGTGGTCCAAGATTTCACCCACACTGGGAAGACCCCCTGCTCTTCCTGTATGGAATGAATAGTGAAGAAGCCAGAGGCTGGCATGCAATGCAGGCAAGAAAATCAGTTAGTGAAAATGTAAATTGAAATGTCTCAGGGGGTGAGGGATAGGCTGGAGGTGGGGCAGGGAGGGGAAGGGGAATGTAACAGGTAAAAGTGGAGAGGTACGTGGGGAGTCAGATATTGGTCAGGCTATAGTGTGTTATAAATCCGATGTCTATATTGTAGCTGTGAGTTTCTGTATCTAGGAGGCTGATGAAATTAAGTTGGTAGGCTCATCTGTGAAACATGGTTTCTAATTTTCCTTTGAGGATCAGGCCTGAGAGACTGGACACGGAGTGGCTTTCTTGTGAAAAATGTGCTCTCACAGATAGCTGGGTATTCTTGTCTGTAGTAGATTGGATTAGTATGTTGTCAGGTTTTGCATCTCTTGTCATGGCATGGTCTGGATCCATTTGGTGTGTTTGGGGCTATAGGAAGTTGGCTTCTGGTGATGAGGTTAGTGAGGTTCAGGACTTGTTTGAATTTACAAACCACTTTTCACAGGCACAAGTCTATGAACTTCACTTCATCAACCTCCTGGATACAAAAACTCATGGCCTCAACATAGACGTTGGATTTATAACACACTATAGCCTGACCAATATCTGACTCCCCACGTACCTCTCCACTTTTACCTGCTACATTCCCCTTTCCCTCACCCTCTGACACCTCAGTTTACATTTTCACTGACTGGCTTTCTTGCTTGCATTGCATACCAGCCTGTGGCTTCTTCACTATTCATTTCATCCAGGAAGAGCGCACACACATACACACACCAACTACATGCTTCCTCAGCCTGATGAAGGGTTTTTAAACCCGAAAACTTGCTGAGATATATTTCTCCATCTATTCAGTTGGTCTAGTAAAAGATATCAGAGGTACCCTTGACTGGTCCATGATGGGGCCAAGACCCAAAGGGGGGTCAAAGGGGCAGGGGCCCACCATGAGGAACGCCCAGAGAAAGAGACTCAGGATTCCAGCTAGCCTAAAGGCAGGGCCAGGGCCTAAGGAGGAGCCAAAGGTCCCAGAGAGGGGACCACAGCTGGAGGGGGTGAAGGAGCAATCATGCAATCTGTGAGGCATGGGCTGCAGTGTAAGGGGAGGTATGGAGCTGCAGAATGGATGTCATTCCTACACACCTATATGGGCAGCCTGCCATCTGGGAAACATCTGAATCAGTTTTCCACCAAGGTGTGGCAGGAAAAAGAGGGGCAGGCAGTTGGCCCAGAAACAGGTGGGCAGGCAGAGATCTAATGAGCACTGGGAAGGCCCCTGGTTACAGGCTACCATCCCTGCTGGTTTAATCCCCCTGCATCTTAACACACACAATCACATGTCATGAGTTTTGCTTTGAACAATTTGAGATGCAGTGTCACAGAAACACCTACACTTATCTCCTTGAAACATGACAGGCTTCATGCCCTCAGAAGTGACTACCATCCCTCCAATTTTCATCCGAACCAGGCAAGAAATGACAAAATTATAAGCATTTTAGTGATTTTTCCCCATTATAGCCTATGACCAAATCACCAAAACAGTGTCTAAAATCTGAAATGGATTCAGCTGAATCGAAACAGAACAGTGATCTGAAATACTGAAATGAATTGCTGTCCTCTGAAACAGCGAAATCCAAAGCTGAAATGAGACATAGTTGTTTCGCACAGCCCTAATCATTATCATTGTCATTATATAACCATGGTAATATAATTGGTTTTGTTCAGTTACTGTGAAAGGATAGAATGAAACTAATTTACCCAGCATTAAAGCTTAAATTCAACCCAGGCAGGCTATTAATGGTGTTGCCAGGCTCAGATGGACCTGAAAACACTAGGATAGACTTACTGTAAAGCAGTATATTACTGGTGGTTCTTTACAAAAAGTGTTACCGAAGTTGTATGGGGGATTTTTTGTTTTTGTTCTTTTGCTGCATGCATTTACTTATGTTTTTGTTTTGTTTGTTTCTTTTCCCCACCCCTTAGTCATAAATATGGCAATACATGTAACCACATACTGTAATTACTTTGGTTGTGTCCTGGAGTGTGTTTTACCACAATTCACTTGGGAGCAGGAGAGTGTCTGCTAACCTACTGCCTGTCTAGCAAAGTTGTATTTTACCAAAGCGCTTGCATGATGTTGAAGTTCAACTAAGAATGGTTGCCTGCAAAGCTGCAGGTGTCTTGCCCCTTTTCATGCTATATTGCACTTCTGTTTAACATTCTTAAAGCCAGAATGCGTCTAAAATAAGGATCTGCCCAAAACCGCAATTGTATTTATTGTTTATACAAAAGACCAAGATGAAGAAGACAAATTTAATTTGGGTGGAGCACCCGGTGTATGTAGCTATACTGCCTTCTGGGTTAATATGGTATTTTTGCTGGCACTTCAGTGTTGTGTAATATATCAGTGCTTTTGGACATACCCTGTCAGCTAACATGGGTCCCTTTACATGGTGCTTCATTTCACTATGTAAATATATACCCTTAAGTCTCTAAGCCCGATTTAAAGCAAATTTTGTTGTGTATTACACTGGTTCAGTCCCATAGACTTTTAAGTTGTGCTGGTGCAACTTGGGGAAAGACTTTTCTGTCTATTTAATTGTTGGGAGTTTGCATCTTTTATTAACACATTTATACTGGTTTCTCTACAGGGAGCAGGAACAAAAGACAGGACTCTAATTCGAATCATGGTTTCACGCAGTGAGGTTGACCTGCTGGATATACGTGCAGAATACAAGCGGATGTATGGAAAATCTCTCTACACAGACATTACAGTAAGGCTTTAGAGTTTGGGTTTTCCTCCTGTTAATTCTTGTTTGGGCCATAGACTATCACCCCACAGCTCTAGTCAAAGATGCAGTGAGTGTAGCTGACAATGCTGCCTGCTGCTGTCCATGTTCCCAAGTAGTGTGGAACAGCTGCTATTTGGTTGTGTTTGGAGCTGCTTGCAGAAGAGTAGAAAAAGGTCTTATGGTCATCAAGGACAGGAAGGATGGACCACTAGTTAGAGAACTAAGGTAGGATTTGGGAGACCTGACAATCCCCTGTCTGCTACACTCCTCATTGCAGCTTGTACATATTGCTTAGACTATATGTATTTTGTTTTCCATATATAAAACAGGGGTAATGTTATTGTCCTACTTCATGAGTGTGATATTGTGAGATTTGAAATGCTCAAATATTATGGTAATGCAGGTTAAGTACCTGACAGAGTAGGCTTGAGCATCCTCTCCACAGATGTTGTTTAGCAAGTAGGCTAGATTTGATCAGCTAGCAAATTCATTGGTGTGCATTTAATGACAGGTGAGATAGACAGGCACCCCTTTCCCCGGTTCTGTGGTGTCTTGGGCTGTAGTAACAGCTAAAGCAAATGTTTAGCAGCTGCATACTTTGCCCAGGGACTATACAGAATAATTATTTTCCCCTTAGCTGATGCTCACGCAGACTCTCTATCTTGGGTATGGATGCTTTTCCTTTAATGTGTAAACCTAAATAAAAAATGAGAGGCAATATTTGCTTGATTCTTATAAACAGTTTTTACATGGTGGTAGGAATGGCCAATGTTAATACATATTGAATATCCTTACAGGTCAGAGATAGGGACATGGCAGTTCAGGTTATTAGCCTGTATTGTTAATAACATGACAGACCACAGTGTGAAATGCACGTGGGTTCACTCACTCACTCTCTCTCTAAATCACATACATAGTCAGGCATAGATGAAAATTTACTTGAGAACAGGATTAAGTTCTAATTCTTACCCTCTATAATGTGTAACAGCCCTCAGCTGTCACAAGGTATGTAAAGATACTTCCTATAAGCTTCTGTCATTTAACATGTTGCAGATATGGTTATGCTTTCAGCCTACACATAGGGGCTTGTACTTTGTACACTGAAGTAAATTACAAAATTTATTCTGGCCAAACCTTATTTATCAATCCAAACAAAATAGTTGCCAACCATAATACTAAAATAGGTTGTAGCTGCCCTAGCCCTATGAAAGGGTTGTCAAGCCCTGTCAGTTATTAAGTTATTTGGCAGCTTCCTAGGACAAAATATTTTCAACAGCATAACTTTTGTAATTAGCTCTTATTTAGCTACTGTAAGTTGTCCCCTTCCACTTAGTCAACTCTACAGACTCACTCTTTTCCTTATTTTTTACCTGCAGCATGCCCTAAAATGATAAAAATGTGTTGGTGAGAAAAAAATCATGATAGACACATTAGCATCAGATTCCTTACTTCAGTCATGATACGATAGTAAGCAGTGACTCTCAGTCTGCCCCATGAAAACATCAGAGAAAATAATGAAAAGAAAAAAATCAAGCTTCTTTATTTGACTTTTTTTGTATTTCTGTACATGCTGCATTTAGTCTTCATCTTAAGGGAGGTTTGGCATCTGTTATTTGGAAAATTTCTTGAATCCAAATTCTAATTTTCTGAAGACGTACGTTTTCAAAGGATCTTTATCAGTCAGACCTAGAGAGAATGGAGCTTTCTATGGACCTGTACTAAGGTTGAAGTCAGTTCCTTATCAGCTGTGATTTGAATTTCAAATGCAGAGTACTAATGAGCAATTCTCATTCCATTTTCATAGCTAGATTTCTTTGGGCTCCTTAAAGCAGATCTAATTCTTGTGATCTTTACATTGCATCTTCTCTCTTCTTTAAGGGGGAAAAGAAAAGGTGTTGTTGTCAAATGGCTTTCACTCCCTAACTCTTTCCCTTTCTTTGTTGTCAGAGTGACACTTCAGGAGACTACCGGAAAATCCTACTCAAGTTGTGTGGTGGAAATGACTAAATGGAACAAACACTTTTTTTAAAAGCAGCTGTTTCTATCTTATTGCTTTAAATGACATTTTTCAAAAACCAGATGTGACTTATTTTCCTGAAGCTGTTATGCTTGTAAAATTAATTTTCCGTATCTCATCCCTTCCAGTCAAAAATAGGATATCTAACTATTGTAGGACGGGTGCCAGGTTTTTTTAGCCCTTTAATTCCACGCCCTGCCCCGACACACACACTTTCCCCCTTTCCAGATGAATGACAGGTTATTTTTGCTTGCATTCTTAAGCTGAAATACTATTTTTGTTTCTGGTACAAAAATCAGCCTTACTGCATGATTCAGTGATTCAATTTTTTTCTTTTGTATGGACAGTATATGGGCCACTTTATTAATGCAAATGTTCTTGTTTGTGTTGTACACAGCAGTGCTTTCATGGTGATGTTCTTCTTGTGTGAATACAACTGCCTTCTTGTTCTTCATCAAGATTGTTTTGAGAAGTTTTGCCAAATGCCTCTTTTTTTCCTTTTCCTAAGGAAGACTTGCTCTATATTATTTCATTTGTTCTTCAGTGCAAATATAACAAGATTCTAGCCTCTGCCAGTAAACCTTTCCAGTAAATGTTTTTAATTGTGCCTTAAAATCAAACATATGTATCTAAAAGCAGATTGTAAAATTAAAGGTATCTATCTTGTAAACTTCCTGGAACAGTTGCTGTTATTGATGTAGGGAGAATCTCAGCCCTCCCAAATTTAGGTTTGAGGTGACATAGCACAATATATTTTATTCTATGGAGAAGAGCCTGCCTGAGTCCCAGAGAGAGAGATGAAAGGTGGATAGGTGTCATGTGACTGAACTCAGTTTAAAAAAACTACTTTGCCTTTCTGTAGCTTTGCTCAACCTGTGCCTGTTAAAACCTTCAAGAAAATGGGAATAGCCTGGCTACATAATAAACTTAGCTTGAGCTAATATGCTTCTTGGGCTTCAACCTTTTTATTTTTATTTGATATAAATGCCCACACCTTTTGGGATTGGAGTTATTTCAGCTCCAGGTATGATTATCTTTACTAAAAGGGTAAGGCTGTCGTAATATCATTTTAGCTTAGAGTCCAGCTTCATATACAAGTGACTTAATTTACAAGTGATGCACCTATTTCAGTTAGCAGCAAGGCTGCAAGTGTTCAGAGTCCTCCATGCTGCCTGTTCTGTCAGAAATCCTCTCTGTGTGTTAACTAAATTCTAAAAGGAAGGCACAACTGAATATGCATCTCTATTAGTGCATGCCTGTAGTAATTGCTTAATTCTCTCATTGAAAAGGGCTAACAGCCTTTTCAGAGATTCTGAGATTGGGAAAGTTGTGTTTTACCTGGTTGTGTATGGGGTGGTGTAGAGGCTAAGGATCTGCATCTTTGGACAACCAGTGCAGGTTTGGTGAAGAGTAGAATCTGAATTCTGTACGATACAGAGTTTTAAAATGGCATTGGAAAAGCAAATATCTTTATTTTAAAGAAGCACAGAAAAAAGTAATTTTATTATTCAGGACTGTCTATCTTGGTTCAAAATCTAGAATCCATTCTAAAGTTTCTTAAAGCACAAAGTGCAACAATGTAAAGCAACAATGACTTGTTATATTCTGATCTCTTCCATCTCCCTGGTGCTCAGCTGGCATCTGTGGAGAGAAGAGTTAATGCAATTAATTTGGGGTGACAGGAATTCAAAATGAATGCTTGAAAAATCTAAGTACGGCAGTTGTCCCTTAAAACAAGGGGATAGTTCTGCAAAGTGAGAGGCTGACTTCGTTGACATTTGATTAGAGGGGGAAGAGCCTGGCAGTCTCTGATTCCTGGACCATCTATAACTTCTTCCAACCCTGCCACACCATATGTTGTAGTTGCGGTTTGTACATAAATAACACTTGGTCACAAACTAAATTTGCATCTGATGTTTTGAAAATTCCTCTAACATTTCCCCCAAAATAATTTTCTCTTTGAAAAAAGTTGTGGTTACTGCTGGTGAGAGCAGTCATTGCTAATTAATTTAAGGTAATAGAGGGACAGTATAGCCCAGGGTGGGCAAAATGTGGCCCAGGGGCCGGATGCGACCTGCCAGACCATTCTACCTGGCTCGCAGGGCCCCTAAAAAAATTTAGAAAATTAATATTAATCTGCCCTGGGCTGCTGGTCACGTGGCCCTCGATGGCTTGCCGAAGCTCAGTAAGCAGCCCTCTGCCCAAAGTAATTGCCTGCCCCTGGTATAGTAATGAACGGGATGATAGACTGGGACTCCAAGGATTTGAATTTTAATCCCAGCTTCTCCCACTGACAGGGAGAGAGGATTTTCTTGATGGCTGATCTGAGACGGAAATGAATAATGTGTACCCCAATTACACATTTCTTCAACCTGCATTCTCTAATATAAACAGACCTCACCATGGATGTTTAAAGAAACAGTCAAACGCTTTGAGAGAGAGACTTAGAAAAAGAGAGTGCTAAAATCACATGTGATAAGGTATTAGTCATTGGGATTAACAGGTACTTGGTGGTGTGTACTATTCATCTAAAGGCCCTAATAGAAGTAGTCTTCTTTGTCCCTCTATTTGCAGATTATATTACCCTCTACATGTAGAGGGTATGTGGAATGGTATAACAGTAGTTATTGCCAACTCTGCTGATACCCTGATACATCTCAATGAGATAAATACCATCAAAAATGTCCTTGAGTGGGGTCCCAGGAGGAACAGGGACATTCCACGCTGTTTCACTGATGGTATTGAGCAGTGCCTTCACTTCTGCGTCCAAATAGTCCACTGTTTTTTCTACCTGCTAATAAAAACAAAAGAGAGAAAGTTGGTGTAGTATGAAGGAAAGAGTAGCAAATGTGTTGTAAAACCTACTAGCTAAATCTAGGAGGCCTCAACTAACTAATGGAGTTGGTAGAACTCTCTAGTGCCTTCATATTTCTTGAGTTTTGCTGACCCCTGGTGGCCAGGAGAAATGAAATCTTGTTTGCTTTTTTTTTCCAACTAGCTGAAATGCTTGGAAATTAGGAAATTGGAAATTAGGTGCTCTGGAAGAAGGACTTGAATGGATTTGTTTGTTGTTTTCTCATACCAACTGATAGGCTAGGTTAAAGGAGCTGAGCATGAGTTACCCATATCAATTCTCTGGGTGCTTAAACCATGGCAAGACATTAAAGAGCTTTACTAGGAGTCCATTGGTTCCATTTGGATTTTAATACCTGCAGTGACGCAGCCACCTCCTCCTGTTATCAGTATTAGATGAGCGAGTATGGTAGCAGACTGAATATGTGACTTCAGGCAAGTAATAAGGTTTAATATAAACCTTGCCACATCAGTGGCATAAACCTTGCCACATTAGACATTGTATTACTATTTTTATAATATAAACCTTGCCACACCTTATATTTATTATAATGTAAACCTTGCCACATTAGACATTATATTAACATAAACCTTGCCACATTAGACATCCTGATCTTGCTAGTCCACAACCTTGCCCAGTTTATATTCCCATCTAGCTGCTGGTAGAAGAATAAAATTAAATAAAAAAAATAGGGCAGAATTCAGAACGCGACTATTTTCTGCAGACTTTTGGGAAGCCTGAACATTTGGTGAATTGGTCATTGGTGAACTGACTGTGGAGGGTCTGAGTCCGAGTTCTACGGTAGGCTGAGTTGGTTCTGTTGTAGGATAATTCAATACTTGGACAAACTATTGCAACTTTTCATTATAATGCACCTTGTAAATGAGTTTTGTATCCTCAAGATATGCTTATAAATACTTCAAGTGATGTCTTCATTTGTTAATCAAATATTTGGAATCCAGCAAGTTAATACATTCCTAATAATGATGGCTTTCCATCATCTCTAAAACCATTTATCTTTGTGCTTACCTGTCTGCAGTGCTGCTAGGGCTGTAACAGTTGTTGCAACACTTGCTAATCTTTTAACACTAAACATGCTTATGATATCAGGTGTAACCAAAAGATCTTAATAAAACGGAAACACAAAGAAACGGCCAATCCTTGGCATTCAACCCAATTTCCAAACAACCTTTGACACGCACAGGAGCACTGCTCTAAATAATCAAAGATACTATGGGTGGAATTAAGGTTCCATGGAAGCCATTGGCAAAACGGCTAACTGCAGCCTTGGGTCCACCATGATCCACTGACTGGGGAATTGGCTCCATGGTCAGACCCAGAGGGTGGTGGTTGATGGAAGTCAATTGTTATGATGCCCCATGACCAGTGGGGTCACCTCAAGGCTCTGTCTTTGGACCTATGTTGTTCAGCATCTTCATTAATGATGTAGACATTTGTATCAGTAGTGGACTGGCCAAGTTTGCCAATGATACCAAACTTTGGGGTAAAACATCCACACCTGAGGACTGTACTCAGCCTTGGTGAGGGCACAGCTAGAGTACTACATCCAGTTTTGGGCTCCACAATTCAAAAAGGATGTGGAGAAGCTTGAGAGAGTCTAGAGTGCCACGTGCATGATCAGAGGTCAGGAAAACAGACCTTATGATGAGAGGCTGAGAGCTATGGGACTCTTCAAACTGGAAAAGCGCAGGCTCAGGGGTGATCTGATGGCCACCTATAAGTTTGTAAGGGGTGTTCACGAGGCTCTGGGGGAATGCCTGTTCACCAGAGCGCCCCAAGGGATGACAAGGTTGAATGGTCATAAACTCCTCTAGGACTGTTTCAGGCTGGACATAAAGAAGAACTTCTTTCCTGTCTGAGTCCCCAAGGTCTGGAATAGCCTGCCATTGGAGGTGGTTCAAGTGCCTACTTTGAATGCCTTCAAGAGAAATTTGGATGTTTATCTTGCTGGGATCCTATGACCCCAGATGACTACCTGTCCCTGGGGCAGGGGGCTGGACTCGATGATCTTCCAAGGTCCCTTCCAGCCCTAATGTCTATGAAATCTATGAAAATACTCATTGAATTCAGTGAGGCCAAGATGTCACCACATATCCTTAAAACTTAACAGCTCTTGCTAGTTGTGCAAGAACTCCCCAGATGGAAGGCTTAAGCCAGCTAAATGGGTCTGAGACGGGGCGGGCAATTATTTTGGGTGGAGGGCCACTTACCCAATTTTGGCACACTGTCGAGAGCTGCATGTGTAGCCGTGCCCTTTGACCGGTGCCCTGCCCCCTGGTCACTGTCTTGGGACCATTGTCCCAATGTCTTTGGTCCCAAGAAATTGGGACATTGGTCCCATGTCCCAGGGCCAGCACCAGTGTGGCCCAAAGCGGGGCACAGGCTGGCAGGGGTCTGTGGAGCCAGGCTGGGCTGCACCAGCAGGGAGAAGGGGGAGCTGGCCCAGCTTCACTCCTGCCACCCTGCTGTGGGCCTTGCCACACTGGACTTGGGACACCTGTGTGGGCCCCGTGCTCCTGCTGGCTCTCTGCCCACTCACTCCCAGTGCCCCCCCACCCCTGTGGTACAGGCAGGGGGCAGCACACAGCCCTGACCCCCTGCTCGCCAGCAGGGAAGAAGCTGGTGCTGAGCACAGAGAAAAGCAGCCCCTTTTCTGCCCCATGGCTGGTGCTCCCTGCTGCAGTTGCTTGCAGCCCACACGGGGCTGTCCTGAGCAGGCACAGGTAGCCCCAGGCAGGCTGCAAGTGGCTACAGTGTGGGATGCCAGCCATGGGGCGAGTGAGGGGCCACTTTTCCCCATGCTCAGCACCAGTTTGTAACCCGCCCCTGCTGCCAGCCTGGGCTCTGTGCCATCTCCGGACTTGCCCATCAGGGCTGCAAGTGGTGGCAGCAGCTGCAGCCCCCCTGCTTGCCGCACCGAGCAGTTTTGGCTGCTGCTGCCCACCTGGAGCTTGTGTGCTGGGCACCCACAGGTGGCAGTGGCAAACACTGCCCAGCGCAGCAAGCTGGGGTGGCCACAGCTGCTGTCTCCACACACAGCCCCGATGGGTGAGCCCAGAGCCGTGCAGGGTCCAGGTTGGTAGTGGGGCTGGGTTACAAGGTGGTGCTGAGTGTCAGGGTGGGGGCAAGTGGACCCTCGTCCACCCCATGACCAGTGCCCCCTGCTGCAGCTGCTAGCAGCCCACCTGGGTCTGCCTATCTCTGCTCTGGACAGCTCTGTGTGGACTGTGAGTGGCTTCAGCAGTTAGTGTTGGCCACGGGGCAGAGAAGGGCCACTTTCCTCCATGCCAGAAAGGAGCAGGGAAGGAGCCTGTGGAAAAGCTGAGCATGGAGGGGGAAAAACAGCCTTTCCACTGCCTCATGGCCAGCACTCCCTGCTGCAGCCACTCACAGCCTGCACGGGGCTGTCCAGAGCAGGCACAGGCAGCTGCAGTGAAGGGCACCGGGCACAGGATGGGAAGGGCCGCTCCCCGCCCCGTGCTCAGCTTTTCGCCAGGCAGCTTTTCCCTGGGCTCCTTCCTTGCCCTTCCCCCCACTTCCCCTTTACCTGTGATTTTTGGCATGTGGCAGCCGCATGGCCCCAGGCCAGAAGTCCCTGCTGGGGCTTCCAGCTGTGGGGAGGGGGGCCAGGCAGGCCCTGCTGTTATGGGAGCCTGACAGGGCTTTCCCTGGGTCCTACTGTCCTTGGTTCCTATAATTTTTTACAGGAACCAAGGGCAGAGAAATATTAATTTGTTAAAAAATTTTAGGGGCCTTGTGGGCCAGACAGAACACCCTTGTGGGCCACATCCAGCCTGCGGGCCATATTTTGCCCACCTCTGGTCTGAGAGGTGCCTGGGAAAAATATGTCTGACAATGTGACCTGTTTCTCAGCTCTGCCACATGCAACTTTTGAAAAGGAACAAAAACTACTTTGTTTGTTACCTCTTCGATAACATCAAGGCGCCTGTGGATTGTGTTGTGATCATTGCACCACTCTGTCCCCTGTGAACTTCCTGGTGACACACTGACAGGATCTGCAGTAGCTAAAGAAACAATCACAAGTAAGGGCATTTCAGTAGTTAATAGTCAGTGATCTTTGATAAGACAGCTAATGACATGAATATCTGAATATAAAGCAGCACTCCAAGTGGTAAACAGTCTAAATTATGAAATGTAAATGTAGTTCTGCTAAGTAGATACAAGCAATTTACCTGCGGGCCTAATTGCAAACTCCCAAAGTCATTCCCTTGGTAGCTACTAGGGCTGCACAAAACGACACCCTTGCATTTTGATGGAACAGCATTTCATTTCAAATTTCATTTCAACTCAAAACTACTGTTCCATTTCATTTCATTGAAACAGTTTTGACGTTTTGCCCATAGGCTATAATGGGAAGCTTGAAACAGTCTATAATTTGTCATTTCTGGCCTGATTTGGATGAAACTTTCAAGAATGGTAGCCCCTTCTGTGGGCATAAAGTCTGCCACGTTTTAAGGAGATAGGTGGAGGGGTTTCAGGGAAACTGCACTTCAAAATCTTGAAAGTAAAAACTCATGTCGTGTGTATGTGTTAAGCCACAGTGGAGTCAAAACTTCAGGCTGGCTAGCCCTTGCTGAGGCAATGAAGCCTGCCAGATTTCAAGGTGATAGGTGCAGGGGTTCTGGGGCCTTGTACCTCTAGCTGCTGACAGGCAAAATTTGGGACATGGGCAGGGCAGTTCAAACAATGCTGCCTTTTATGCAATTTTTCCATCCCTCCCCCAGAGCACTGGGATTGGAAGGGACTTCAGGGAAGGATGGCAGTCACTGGCCAGCTATGCAGTCAATAATGAGAGCACTCCTTCCCCCTTCTTCTACCTCCCTCTCCTTACTTTAGTTTCTGTTTCACTACAGGCAAGCCAAGCTTGACCTTTGAAACTCAAAACATTTAAAAAATTTCAAAACATTTCTACTTGCCTTATTTCGTTTTGAGGCTGTTTTGAAGCTGTCTGTTTCAACGAGCTTGAAACAAGTTGAAACAGCATCAAAACAAAACTGGAGACAAAATCTCACACAGCCCTAGTAACTACAATTATGTGTACACAATATGGGGCTGTTTGCATCCAGTGGTTTACTTTTTTGACACAGCTGTCCGTTTTTATGTTGTGTAGCCTTTGTTTTGTCACACAGCATATTCTGTATTTAACAGTGCTGTATACATACAAACTATATCCTGATTGTCAGAAAGGTGCAAATGCACTTAAGCCTTCCACATAAGTTTGTATTAACCTTCCTTCAAAATGCACTAGCATCTGGAAGGCAGTGAGGTTTGTCTCTTCATGCTTTGAAGAATTATGGTTATCAAGTTGCTGATGCCACTGTACATTGCTACTTAACTATTTTCTGGCATTTTAGTTTCACATCTTAGGGAGGGGAAACAATCTAGATATATAAATGATGTGTTTTGCTAGCAAACTGCTTGTGGTGGTGCTGTTGAATGTATGTTACTGTTGGACTTTGTCATCTAGCAGTATTGCTGATTGTTTTCAATGCTCTTTTTGCTAATTTACTCAGGGACTTGAGTGAGAGCACTAATAATCTCCTTTAACTAAACAGTTGTCTGTAATCCCCAAGTGTAGGTTTGGAGTCAATCAGAATGTATTAATACAGCTGTCTCATAAACAATTTCTCTTCTAGCAGTTCCAGTTTTAGGAGTGGTGACTTTAGCATTGCTTAGGCCTGTGTGTAAAATTCTATCAGAATATTTAAAAATGCAATGGGTAACTTTTGATACAACAAAATGTACTGATATTTCAGTTAAGAATTCTTGATGTAACAGGCCAGGTAGCAGCATATAGTAGTGCGTAAGACTGGGTGTGAGGAGACCTGGAGTCTGTTTCCAGCTCAGTGACCTACTCTATCACCTTAAACAAGTGACTTCCCCTCCCCAGTTCTTTGTCTATCTATTTAACGTGTAAAGGACAGTCTTTATGTATTAGTACAGAACCTTAAAATAGATGTTATGTGCTACTATAATATAATAAAGGATTGATTTTTAAGATGACAGCTAAAGAGACTGACAAATGGTAAAGAAGCTTTGATCTTGTAGCATCAGTGACATGACTAGCTATTAAATAAGAGCCTGATTTATCATCTAAGAAATTCAGTGAGGAAACCTACTTTCAAGGTGCATGGGAGGTGGCTCAACCGTTGGAGCTGGCACTAGCCCACATGACAGAGAACATAACACAGGTAAACAGAGTGCAGAAGCAGTCCTGGACCGAGCCCATAGAGCAGTGGTTTTCAACCTTTTATGATTTGTGGACCCATAAAAAATGTTGAATGGAGGTGCAGACTCCTTTTGAATGATACGTGTAGGTATTCACATACTTTTGAATGATCATAGTTATCTTTCATGGATCTCTTAAACAGACATAATCTGCAGACCCCCAGGGGTCTTCAGACCACACTGCCATAGAGAGATTGGGGTTAAGCACCAGACAAGAAATTTGATATAGAACATCTTTCATAGATCTGTATAAAACTGAAACCAACAACTTAAGAACTCCTAAAAACCCATTGTGTACAAACACACCCTCATACAACCCAAGGCTTTAAGGGTAGGCAGGATAGATAGCCACCTATTGTGTTGAGAAGTTAGGGGCAACAAAAAAACAAGTTCACAAATGTGACACATTTATTGTTCACTGGCAATACTTATTCTCTGTTTAAATTTATCAGTGTGCTATGTTGCAGTACTTGAATGAATCAAATAGCTTGTAGCTGTATGCACATGCCGTTGACTGATGGCCTGAAGTCTTTCACAGCAGCCAAACTGAAGATCAGAGTGACAATCTTGTGAAAAGAAATGTTTTTCTGGAACCAAATATCACAAAAGATCGGATTTCTGTGATTTCTGAAAACAGCTGTTTTGCTTTCAGTAAGCGCATCAGAACTCTTCTAGACGCAAATATTCATCCAATAAAAATGTCTATATTCCTCCTGCTGTTTACTCCTTGTAAACTATCGTTCTAATAAACAATTTGCAAATTATTGCCTTAAACCTCCCTCAGAAACAGGGCGTGGAGCAGAGAATCCAATTTAGGAATCTAACAAATGTAGATGATAGGGCTATAGAATTAGGGGCACCCTGGTGTTTCCTGTCCCTGACCACACACAGCTTGCTTTCCTCTCAGCACAATTTTAAAGAAGGCTGTAACCAGCCCTGCCTATTGCCTGGTCAGGTGGGTGATGTGAATTTTAATCACTTTCGACTATTTACCATAGCACTGAGAGACTTCGTCCTGCTAATATCCTTTAGTCTAAAGGAATTCAAACCATAGCTTACACCTGTCAGGAGAATGCTTTAACTACTAATTCAAAGGCTGGATTGACTGTTCCTTTTACATAAAGCACTCATTTTTAACATAACTAATACCCCGAATGCTAAGATTATAATCTAAGACTCTCTCTAATAGATGAAAGCCAAAACCACTGGGCTATAGTCAGAGCCACTTCTCTTTTTTCTCCTCTTGGCCTCACCATTCCTGTCTGGCCTGACCAAAAAATTAGAAATTAACGTAAGGAGCAGACATCAGAACCTGAGTTTCACAACTGTTTGTGCAATAAAAAGTTCAAAATTGTTGTAATTTTCAAATTCTTTACTTTGTTTCATAGTTACACACTTGCCAATGAGTGGTGAATCATTTTCTTAGGGCACGTCTACATAAGATCTATGAATCTATGAAGATGCTTAATGCCTAATAGCCTAGTTTTATTGCATATAACGTGTATGGCAAAAACCATGCTAATATGCTAACGTGCAGTAGTATTAGTCTACTTCCCATTGTGTCACACAAAAAGCATGTTGCACTGCTGTACAGTACAGCAGCCTACAAATACTACATGTAATGCACAGTAGGCACTATGCATTAATGAATGTGTAAAGTGCCCTTAGTATTTTAGTGAAAACTGGGGAGCTAATGGGGAGAGCAGCAAAACGTGCTCCTGCCTATCCTGGAAAACAGGCAACGATTGTATGTAAAAATTTCCGCATTTGTCTTTAAAAAGGAGGCAAACAGAGCGCTCTGGTTTGGAACAAGAAGAAACTCTACAAACTAGAGCATACAGTTCTATACGCTGAAGAAAGGTTGTAATAATGCACTAGACTGGGACCCAAAAGGTCTGGATCCACTTTCTGGCTCCACACTCCAAGCAACCTTGGCCATACTGTCCATATCGTTAAACCTCTGCTCTCCTTTTGCAAATTGGAGATTGTATCTCCATGGCTACCTGTTTTGTATGTGTCCAACAAGAGATGATGAGGCCTGATTTTGTAAATGCAAGCAAAATTTACCAGCTCCCATGACCACTTGATTGTAAGTGTGGTAAATTGAGAAACTGTCTGATTCTCATTTAATGAACTATTAACAGCAGAGGGAAAAGCAATTGACTCCCTGAGCTCAGCCACAGTCATCCAGGTCTTATGTTTAAGCTGGACCTGGAATCCGCAGCATTTGGCAGGAGCTCTGTGTAAAGATTTTCAAGTAGAGGTACTGGGTAGTGTCAGCTGTGCAGTAATAAAGATACCAGCTGCCCCATTTTGAAGGAGCCATAGCCTGAATGTTAGGAAGAAAAGAGCTCTTGAAATTAGAATTGAAGTGACTTTAAAACAAGCAAAGATATGTGGCAAGGATATATGAAATATTCCTGCTTGTGGTTTCTGGAGAGGACATACTCCTCTCCTACCCTATTATTCATCTCATCTGTTCATCACTTGTAGAATAAATTATTTACAAAAACACCTTTCTAAGTGTGTATGAATCTGTGCAAATATGAATGAAACTGATTCTGTGTAGAAGTACCAGCAGCTTTAAAGGTTTGTTTAACATTTGGTATGCAGATGCCAAATAATCTGTGAGTTTATTAAATTTTGAGATATTGTGCTTCATCACTTGGTTGATTCCCTCTCCTATGATACATGCCATATCTATACCTCACAGGAGTTTGAAAAGTCTGTGTGTACACACAAGATATCATTTATCTTCTTTTTGGAAAATGCTTGATTAGAATTTCTATTTGTATAATCATTAAATGCTAAGCATAGCCACAGCAAATGGCACTGTATGAACGCTGTACAGAAAGAGTTTGTTATTATTCCACTCCACTCGTCCTGTGATCCTCAGTTCAGCTCACGACCCCATTCTCACAGGTGTTACACAGGCACCTAGAAAGCAGCAGAGAGCTCACCCAAATTGTTAGTGAAGTGAATGCAGCTGTCTTGGCTCTCTACATTCAGCACCCCATGCACTATCTCGTACTGCCTATTCTCTCACCCGGTAACTTCTATAGAGGATTGCTTACCAACAGACATTAAAAGAGATGGGAATTTAAATATTTCATTCCAAATACACATTTTTTCATTGTTTGTTACTGTCTGATACTCTTCATATAGTTTCATATCTGCTAGTGTTGGAAGGAACCTCAAAGGATCATTGAGTCCAAACCCCCTGTCTGTGGCAGGAAAAAGTTCTGGGATCATGTGACCTCAGCCAGGCGCTTGTCCGGTCTCCTCCTGAAGAAACCCAAGGTAGGGGAGAGCACCACCTCCCTTAGAAGCCCATTCCAGATTCTGGCGACCCTAACCATGAAGAAGTTCTTTCTGATGTCCAACCTAAATCTGCTCTCTGTCAGCTTCCTCCACCCGCTGCATGGCCATCATGCCTTCCCTGGGCACAGATTGGAACCCCACCCCCAGATCCAGCCTAAAATGGATCATGCACTGCCCAGTCAGCCAGCCAGCTGGCCCAAAAGGTTTAGCACCACTAGATTAGGGGAATAATATAATTGTAGGCATTTGGATCATGAGGTTTCAGAGGGTTTGAATGGGACCAGCACCAGTGGAGAGTACTTTTTAAAGTAGCCTTGACTGGCTTCAAGTTACATACAGACTTGTTTGGATTTTCTTGCTTGGTGGAAAATGGAGAGGATGAGAGAGAATATTTGGCCAGTACCTCCTTCTCTGATCATGAATGTTAAGATGTTGTCAGACCATTACAATTTGCATGTGATAACTCTATGGATTATTATGCAGTTTTAAACATGCCATGAACAGTTGTATGTTAAGGTTTAATACCATCCCTGCCTAGTTTATTGGCTCTCCATCATTCTAGAGCAGAAAAGTCCAGAAGGATAGATGGTCCATGTTGCAAGGGGAGGGGCACATCTGGAAGCAGTGCATGCTGAGATGCTGAAGGACTGCAAATTGCTCATAATGAGTCCATGGAGAAGTCTGTTACCACAACAGGAGCTGATGCCAGCTGGTGATACTCTTCATCTGAAGAGGCATAACTCTGAGATGTTCAGAGTTCATTTAGCTTGTCTTTTCCTGCTTTAATGTGCATATGTTCCCATCTTAGGAGCATTTAATGGGGGGAAACATAACATATAACAACATCCTCACAGAATATTCTTGGGTATTATGAAGAGCAAAAGCTTCTAGAATGAATGCAAAAATAACTATGTTGCTGGACACTGTGACTCTGGGCTTCACTCTGGTCTCCACACTGATTAACAACACAGTTGGTGGTGTATGACACTTCATCACTATGTAAAGCAGTGGTTCCCAACCTTTTTTTGCCGTGACCTGCTGCTGGAAGTGGAGTGCAGCAGTGGCAGCGGTTCGGTTGTTACACAAATAGACTTTTTGCCTATTGCTTTTAATCTTATGTATTTTCTTGAGTTTTGGATTGCCTTAAGAAACTCTATTTTGTATTGCTCTGTAGTTTGACACAAGTGCTTGACCTTTGTGTGCTGCATGTGTGAGAGAATGGGTGAGAAAGGAAAACATCAGCTGGCGAGTGGCTGAAGAATGCAGACAGGTAGAAGACCAAAACAAGAATAATCCACCCCAGAACACCAAGAGAACAAGGAAGAACACAGTGATAACATAGTGAAGCCCAGAGGACTGGGTGAATTGACAAGATGGGGCGAGACATATTGATTTAAGGTCTTCTTCTGCATATCATACTGGAGCATCGGTTCATCCAATGAGATGGACTGGCAGGAGTCCGACTCCTACTTGTGATCAATTTGGCTGGCCAGTAAGTCAATCTAGTACTGATAAGACTGGTAACATATACCAGTGCAGAACAGAAATTAGGGTATGAATGGGTTTGTGTGTGTGTGTGTATTAAGTGCTCACTCAATAAATGTGGCATCTTGCCTTATCTTCTCTCATAAAGTCTCGCTTATGATTTCAGTAGTTGGCAATTTGTGTAACATAGGGGTGGGGGAGGTCCCGGCGTGCAGCTCAGTTCATCCTTTGTGTGCAGCACTGCTGGCATTGCCCCCACGACCCTCACTTGGGTTGTGACCCAAGGGTGGGAACCGCTAATGTAAAGTTTTGTGGCATTCTGTCCCCGACCTAGCAGCTTTTGTATATTGCTGATTTACACCAAAACCTGTTCCTTGCTGGAAAATATTGTGGCAAAGTGGGAGTTAGAAGCAGGGAAGGCCAAGGTTTAGTCTTTGTTTTGCCTTGGCCCTTCTGTGTGAATAGGGAATTCTATTCTGTAGCAGTCTGTCTGCCTTGTGCTACCAGATGTTACTGCTGCTCTCCACAGGTATGAAGTGAATGGGCCAAGATGAGTTGGCAGTTTGTCCAAAGCAGGATATTCCAGAATAGATGTGTATCCCCAAATGGTCCCACTGATACAATTCACTGAGAAGATCGAGAAAGAGGTCAAAGAGTTTAATTTGAGGAGTATCTTGTGCTGAGGTATGTGTCTAGATAATTGGGCAAGAGTTGCATTCAAACATTTTCCTGAAACTCAGTTTTCTGTTTGTATTCTCAAACAGATTATAGCTAGAAAAGAAATCCCAGCCTACTTGCACACACATTCTTAACTTAAATGACAAGAACATCTCTGCCCACTGCTAAGTAGTAAGTGAATGTAGTTTTGGAGAAAGCATTTTTGCCTCTTGCAGCTCATTCATTTGAGTTTGAGAAGAAAGGTGTGCCTAGAAAGGTAAAACAAGACTTGAAGCCCTTAAGACAGAACTTTAGTACTTGCAGTTAGAAGCAGAAAAGAGTTCTGGTTAATACTATAGACCTGGCAGTCTCTGAGTAATCTCCA
The DNA here is from genome assembly GCA_030014935.1 of Caiman crocodilus. Taxonomy (NCBI): domain Eukaryota; kingdom Metazoa; phylum Chordata; order Crocodylia; family Alligatoridae; genus Caiman; species Caiman crocodilus. Next base: position 47,226,419 of record JAGPOW010002742.1, read on the forward strand.
TAGCTATTCATTTGTGAGGAATTACTGAGGGAAACTAAAACTATATGTGACATCTCCCTTGTTCTAAACCATAGGAGTAGGGTTTAAATTGGATCTGTATCCTGTTATCTTCATTTTCACATGATACATAGTATTTATGTGCAAATTCAGAAGAAGGAAGCATTTTATGATTATGGATTGCATTTGGATATGGCCCCTTGTGTGTATTGTAGCTAGTGCATGATTCTGGAAGATAGAGACACACCATCAAATTATCTTCTCCAGAATATGTCTGCTCCAAACACAACTATGGTGTCACTAACTTAGTTGAAGGCAGTGGGGCATTGATGAAGTCAAACTCCAAAATTAAAACATAAAGAATGAAACTTTTGGAAGCCAGCCACTCTGAAGAAAATATCAGGAAAGCTTAAGAACTGATATATGCCCAAGTCATAGACATACTGGTATGGGCAGATCAGGAGTGGGAGGTGAAAGAACGCACAGGGAGGGTGCTGGCTCAGAAAACTGGGTTCAGGGTCAGCAGAACAAAGGCTCAGTTAGTCATGCAAGAAGTAACCTACTTGGGTGTAAGACTAGGGGTGGAAGGGAAAAAGATCGATTCCCAAAAGGTCACTGCCCTGCTAAATATGCCAGTTCCCAAGGATCCTCACTCCCTGCAAGTGCTGCTTGGAGGTTTTAACTTTCTCTGCTCCCACATATATCAATTTGCAGAGATCACACAGCCTCTGTGGAGGCTGCTAAAGAAAAAGGTGCAGTGGAAGTGGGGAGACAATGATCAAAAGGCTTTTTGTTTGCTTAGCGAGGCGTTAATCGCGGCTCCTGCTCTGGTGTACCCTAACCCCTTGAAGCCTTTCTATATTAAATTGGCAACGAATGAAATAGTTCTATCAGCTGAACTGCTACAAAAAAATTCAGACAGTAAACTAGTACCCATAGTTTACGAATCCCACAAATTGACAGGTCCAGAGATTAATTTTAACCAGTGTGAATGAGAGTGCTTGGCTGCAGTATGGGCTGTTCAAAAATTTGAAGGACTCACGGAGATGGCCCCAGTAATCATTCAGACACATCACTCACCCTTAAAATACATTTTGTTAGGAAACCTGACAGCGTCTAAAGTGTCCAACACCCGGATCACCCAGTGGGCATTGTTCCTGACTGGACAGGGAGTTGGACATGAAACCCAGTCTAAGGTGGATATGCTCCCCTATGCCTTGTTAATAGAAGACACTACTCACCAGTGCCCTGGTACAGAGCCTTGCCAAGGGAACACAGGGGTCACTGAGGCTCTGCCGCTGGAAGAAGTGGGGGATCAGCCTACCCATGTGTAGTTTACAGATGGGAGCTCTAGCTTTGAAAATGGAAAGCGGTTTACTGGATATGGAGTGGTGAATTTAAATAATGATCAGCTAGGAGGTCCCTTGCCAGAGGGGTACTCAGCTCAAGCTGCTGAAGTACGAGCGCTGAGGCAACTCCTTGAACAGCATAACCCACCTGAAGGGAAATTGTGGATCTACACTGACTTCTGTGCTAAGACTCTGCTATACTGGATATGTAATTGGAACAAAGCTAATTGGCATGCTGCTGATGGCAAAGACATTGCATAAAAGGGTGATTGGCAGGCAATTTGGGGATGGATTCAAAGGCATCAATCCTCACTATACATTCGACATGTTAAAGGTCATCAAAAGGCTAATACTTTAGAAGCCAAAATGAACCAATTAGCAGATGCTACAGCAAAGAGAGGAGCATGGGGAGACATTGCCGTGATGCAAACCCGGTCCTCAAGCCACCAAAATTGGAAGATTCAGGAGGAGTATGCTGTTCATCAGAAAACTGGAGAAGTTAGATGGGTACCACCTCCAGAGTATAGAGAGGAAATCATAACTGCTTGTCACAGCCTCAGGCACGAGGCAGACATTTGAAGCCACAACAGCTAGGGTGCAGGAAATTGCCTACTGGCCAGGGATGTCCAAAGATGAGAAGGTGTGGGTGCAGAAGTGTTTGCCCTGTGCAGGGGAGGGAGCAAAAGCAAAAGACCCCGAACTCCTTTTCCATTAAAAGTTAGTGGGTCCGTGGCAAAGGATCCAAATGGATTACATTGACAAGCTTCCCTGCACAGCACGAGGAAACCGGTACTTGCTAGTGGTTATAGACTCCTTCAGCGGGTGGGTGGAGGCATTTCCTATGTGTACCCACACTGCTGAAACCACAGCAAAGGAACTCTGGACAGAGGTAATATGCCGGTTTGGAGCTCCTAAAATCATAAACTCAGACCAAGGTCCCCATTTCACTGGGGCTGTTGTTAAACAACTGCTGCAAGCCTTAGACATCAGGCAGCAGTGGCACATTCCTCACCAACCTCAGGCATTTGGACAGGTAGAGCAAATGAATAGGACAAGTAAGGAGTCGTTAAGGAAGGTGGTAAATCAAACAGGTACAGACTGGGGTCTTAAGCTTCCTTTGATCTTAGCTGCTCTCTGGAGCTGGAACCACTTGAGAACCAGCCTCCAGCCCTACCAGATCCTATTTGGCAAGCGGATGGCTCTAATACCAACCAGGCTTATCCCATACCCAGACAATCTGGACAATCCACAGCTCACAGAAATTATTGAATGGGTGAAAGAGCTCCCATATCGTTTGAGGTGTCAGGAGTTGCAAATTAATGAAGCTATTCAGCAAGCTTGGCTGAAGTTCGAACAGCTTCCCAAGCTTTGGGAAATTGGACAGTCAGTCATGTACCTTAGACTCACCCCAAAGGCACATGTCCTGGAGTCCAAATGAATTGGACCCTTCACTTTTATCAATCGATTAAGCCCAACCATGGTCCAAATTGATAAAGGGGAAAGGGGTACATGTGTCCCAACTGAAACTGCTTAAGGGGGTGGAATAGATCTAACCCTGAATCTAGCCTTGTTAACAGGATTCCTTGTGTCATGAGGAGAGCATCCCAGTGACTCAGCTTGGAGAAAAGAAAAAAAAGGTGAGCCACAACCACCTGACCCTCAACAAACAGAGTAACCAGTCTTTTAATCCTGCCGGCCACTCTTCTTGGCTAGCAGGAAGGAATGGCTCTAAGCCGTTGGAAAATACGCATTGGATGGGCTGATCAGTGCCCACTTCAATGCTGAGGCAGGAAAAAGCCAAAAAAAAAAAATCCTTAACTTAGGATGGCCACCTTCCTGTAGGTAACTGCTCCACTTTTTCAGTATAAAAGAAAATCACCCCAAGAATGGAAAATGCTGTGTGCACTGCCACTGCACATGTCAGAATTGCACTTTGTAAATATGAATAATCAGCCACTGCAAGCAGTTTTCCTGGGCAGGTTAGTGTGTGTTTGTGTTCTTTTGCAGAAACCACAGTGTAGTCAAAGGTGACCGACAAACTGTGAGGTCTCACTACTATCAGCAGCATCTTCCTCATCACAGCCATGGCAAAAATTGTCTTGTCTATTGGTGGTGTCTTGTTATATGTTTTGTGTTTGTTTGTTTGGTTTGTTTTAAGTTGTCACAGTTTAAATACATATGGTATCATAAAGACATAAGAAGGGTAATTGGTAATACCCCCTCTTAATAATTGAACCTGTCTGTGGATCCCAGACCAGAACACTTCTGTCCGGTTGGACTGGAAAGTTGTTTTGATATTTGAAACAAGAGCAGCAATTCTCAAAAGGTTTTATATCCCACTTGGTTAGTAAAAGGATATTTATTAAGGATCATATGTACTTTGTTTTTGGGGTTTGGTTTTGTTTTGTTTTTGTTTTTTCTCTATACTTCCCTTAAGAATTTAAATGCTATTTAGAATATCAGTATAACAAGATGTGTGTAAAAAAAACTGCATTCAAAGTCATATTTTAATAAGCAAAGAGACAACTATACCATTGTAACTGTTCAAATCAACCTTGTTATGTTATTTTCTCTCTCCCACCCTCCAAGGCTTTTCTCTTTCAATATTTTTTAACTGCCTAAGTTTTGTTTTAACTTCAAACCAGCTGAAGATGACACACCTCCTGTCTATATAGCTGAACAATGGTGTTCAAATACTTTAGTGACATCACCTTTGTGTAAAGCCGATGTCAAGGTTGGGGAATAATGTAGCAGAAAGCCCCCTTTTCCTCTTGCCTGCATTTGCTCTCCCCTCTTTGGATATGTTTCTCTTTTTCTACCTTTTCTTCCTTCTTCTCTTTTCACTTTAAGATAAAGAATTGTGTTTTAAAATTTGTACGTGTGCATTCTGTATCTCCCCTTATATTTTGGTATTTTTATCTATTTGTGTGCCATGGCATTTGTAGCTTATATTTTATACTCCTCACCTTTCAACTTTCAACTAAATGTGTTTTAGTTTCAT
>JAGPOW010002742.1:47230865-47246901 GCA_030014935.1 Caiman crocodilus
TACATTGTAACAATGTTAACAAGGGCAGGAATCAAACTGCCCTTCCCTGTATCAGACTGGCCCCTGAAAGAGTGAGTGAATCAGTGATTGAATGTGTAACACTGTAGCAGCAGACAGCAATTAACACCTGGGACACTGCAGATCAACCAATGGAAGAATTCAATAGAAGACAATGTAACAACCCGGAAATCTCTAAACCTCACTGATCAAGGGCTAGAAGCCCTGGCCTGAGTTAATCAACACTGGGGACCAACTTTTGAGCTGAATATCTCCAGATCACTCCCAGAGCCCTATTCAAAATTCATCAATGGACTCCCAAACCTGCATGTACATGCGGACGACCCCTGGGACTGACAGATGCCATCCAGTAGCCACCAGAGGGGGGGAGAAGTCCCACGAGGGTCAACGACCCCTGGATTGGGCAAACCTGAAAACTGGGTAGTCACCAAAGTCTGCCAAGGACAGATAAAAGGCAGTGAAAAGTGACCCTCAGTGGCGCCGTCTTGATCTCCAACTCAACCAGACCTGTCCAGCCAGAAGGACCAGCCGGCGACCCCCTTCTGGTGGATAACACCACGCTGAAAGAAACCTCAACTGGCCATTGACGGCAGACTCCAGCGCTTGTAGGATAGGTATACCTGACTCTGTAGCTTGCTACTGTGTGTGTGCATGGGGGGGGGGGGACCAGCCCCAAGGTTTATGATTTAACTCATTACAGTGTTTCAATCCGCCTAATAAATCAGAATTTTAAGGATCCCAAGTTGGACATTTGGAGCCAACGCTGCCAAGTCTGTTATGAAGAATATGCAGTTCTATTATGAAGAACCTGAAGAGCCAGCCACTCTATATGCTGCAAGCACTGATGTATTCCATCAGTATTTCATGTATTTGTACAGACATGCCTAAACTTTCCAATATGACAAGTGTTTGGGGGTTTTGTGAATGACTACCTGAGACAATTTATGGGAACTTGATATTCTGGTGACTCCAAATCACTAATTACTCTGTGTAAAAAGGCAAGACTGTTACTTGACTGCATATATAAAATGATTTCTAACTGTCAAGTCCTTAGACACAATTTTGATATTTTGATGTTGTCTTCTGAGCTGTAGTTACTTTGCAGATTATATCAGTCAGATATTTTGCAAACAGTGTTTCAAAACATATTGCATTGTTAGCTTTAGCCTAAATTCCTCTCTGAGTGCCAATCAGAAGCAGGAGTCATACTATTTCCTGTAAACAAAATGCAAAGCATGTTGTTAAAGCCTAGATTTGTAATCCTGCATGTTGGTATCTACGGCTAGGTACAGACTTTCAGAAGCCTGCGGCAGAATTGATCTAAGTTGCATGGTTTTCTATAAACAGTGTAGTTTAGCTCAGTAGCGAACTTTCACCCTTTACTGGGAGAGCAGGGGGCAAATCTTAGACTGGGTTTCACCATTTTAAAATTAGTCTACATCAGCCAAACTTTCATTCTGTTTTGGAGATAGACTAGTTTCTGATCACTTATACTGATACTAACGTAATTTTTGTACCTGGCCTAAAGGTTCAAACTCTTAAATCACTGACTTATTTAAAATAGGTGGGGTGGGTTTTATTGACAGTGCTCTGTTGCAGTACAGCCTGTAACCAGGAGAGATTAGGAAATTGGAGAATCTTTGAATTGACACTTAACGAGACTTTTTTCCAGTAGAAATTAATAGGAGAAACAGAAACTAGGACTGGAAAAGGCTTCCTGGATCAGTCCATCCTGCTAAGGAAAGGATTTAGTCTTTTAGCATATGCCAATAAACATAATACATTTGACATTGTCCAACTGGTTAAGAAGTACCACTGCAAATTAGGCCAGGTTCTTAGGGAATTGGTTTGCTGAGATAATGGGACTCTTCTTACAAACACTCCGTGCCTTCTGTCACTGCCTACAGATGCCTTCCACAGGCTGGTGCCATGATCACCATCGAATTCTAACACAACCAACTGGGTTTTCTTAAATTTTCTCACTCTTATCGCCACTCTGTGATTTTCATTTGGGTACCATAGAGATCTCCAAGCTACAGGCAGTATTAGACTCTAGGTCTGTGTAACTAGGTGAGTAAAATGTCACTGACCTGGCCACCTTTGCCTATACTAGTATGCCTACTATTCCTAGCAACTGGCATAAAGGACTATGTAAAGAGCAAGACATAATCTGGTTGATGATTTTCAGTAATGTGTCTGATTGTTGCCATGTCAAACCAAAAAAATGACTGTTTTTCATATGGGTCTGTTCAATTTGGGGTGATGTCAATTTTAGACACCTGCATGGGTTACCTGCTGAGTGTTTTTCTGTGATTTAAAGTCTGGAAGATTGCACACCTGAAACCACAAATGAACAGCTTGCACAACTGCAACCAGATGGACTGCTCTAATCCCAGCTACATGAGAAATTTCAGTTAATTGCTCCCAGGACTAAATATGATATCACCACCTTTTAAAAAAAATATCCCTATCTACTACCACTTCCCAGGTTTGTGTTTTTGCTGCTGTTGCTAGTTAAACTTGAACTACTCAAATTCTAATTTGAGTGAGAATGGTCACACTGTAAAGTAACAATGGGGTCTCTGCAGTCTGTGTGCAAAACAGGTCTCGAAGGATATCCCATAGTTCTTTGCACTGCAACTCTAGGGATTTCTTCCAAATGAGTTGTGGGGAGAAACTGTTATCATTTATGGACACATGAAGAGAACTAGAGCAGGACTTTGGTGGTTAGCATCATCTGAGTACAGCTAGCTTGCATCCACAGTGCAGAGCAGAGTGTCATTAGCTCTCTCCAGCTTCAGTCTGTCCCCTCAGGGGCTCAAAAACTTGAGTTAGAATTTTTGTAGTAAGAGTTTCGGGGTACATCTGCATCAATGGTGCTCAACCTTTTCACGCAGGGAACAAGATGGGCAGTGCCTGGTCCATCTGCAGGCCGGATCCTGCTGGTGGTTCCAGTCTGCTGCCTGGGGTGGGCATGGCAGGGCCCCATCCAGCCATGTGGAGGGAGGTGGGGGGCAGTCCATCCCTAATCTTGCCCCATGGGGAAAGGGAGCCTGGCTTCGATCCAGCCTTAGATGGGCTTGAGGTTTGGGAATTCGGCAGTGGAGGACCGGGGAGGGTGACTCTATTAATGGCCACTGTTCAACCAGTTGCCAAACTTCCCAACCCTTGGGGATACCTGTGGGCTGAATGCCAAGGCTCCATGGGCCATGTTTGGCCCACAGACTGGAGATTGAGCACCCATGGTCTACAATGTATCATCCCTGCTACTGCACATGCAAACTCCCAAGCATGCCAAACCCATCCACTCCCATTTGGATGTTCCAAACCTGGAAACATGGCAGTAAAGCTGCTCTGGGAGTGGTTCTGGATACTCCTGAGCAAGCTGGAGAGTAAATATAATGAGTGGCAATGGAAAGATATCTCTGATGTTGCTTCACCATTACATTTCTAGATTTGGCATGTGTGAATGGGGGGTGGGCGGGACACAAGGCATGCTCAGAGGCAATTTCCAGCAGCAGCAACAGGAGGTGGAATATTATATATTCATATTATAATTCAAGTTAACTTTGCAGTAAAGACAAAGTCCATGGTTGCTTGGAGTGTTAGCACTACATTGGATGTGCAATTATTGATTCAACCCACAAATAAAAAGAGCCTCTTAGATTGGACCCTAGAACCCACTCATCTGTATTCTAAAACAAGTCCAGATTTTGGCACTAAGAGGCCTGTGACTAGGAAAGCATACAGTGTTTCAGGTCAGGATTTAAGTTTGTTTGGAGAAAGCAATTGGGAGGGGAAGTTTGGCCAACAGCTGCTCACGTCCAACAATAATTCTAGCCAAGACTGTGAATCCCACACTTAAGCCAGCATCTAATGAAGCAGATTTTGTAGTTTCCAAAGCTGGTCTTTCTGTGATTTATCTTAAACTAAAGCAACAGTTTTCTGGTGGATGGTAGCCAAGGGTGGAGTGGAACTATTCAAGAAAGAAACATGCCAAAGGGGCTAAGGGAATTAGGTTATTGTAACTCAGTCTAATAAGAGCCCATGTATGCAGCCACATGTCAGTAAATATTATGATTATCTTCCAAATATGCCTCCTATAAACTATCTTAATCTCTGAAATATGCATATGACTGACCAGTTTTAAGGGCCAGTTAATATTTTAGAATGGGCATGTTCTCTTTCATGCGCTAATAACTGGAAAGCTTTAAGGAAATGTTATTTACTTGACAAAAATAATGATTACCACTTGGTTAAGCAAACTCATTCTCCAAGTACATACATGGGAATAGCTTTCTGCTAGTAGATGGTACTTTAATTTCAATTTAGTGGCTGCAAGCTGAAACTGGACAAATTGAGGCAAGAAAACCAGGTATACATTTTTGAATGAGGGCAGCTAATTATTGGAACAACATACCAAGGGAACTGGTTTCTATGTTATTTGTTCTCTTTAAATCAAGACTGTCTTCAAGACTTACTATAACTCAAACAGGGATTATGGCTCAGTGCAGAAACTACTGGCCTGGGTTCTTTGGCCTACATTGTGGGAGATGAGGCTAAATGATCTTAATGGTCCCTTTTGGTCTAAATCTCTGAAACACTTGCATCATTTTATGACCACTGTGGTTTTGAAAGTTCAGCTGGAATATTTTTGAGTTTGTATTATGATCAAGAAAGGATAAAAACAAGACAGATCACAGGCCAACTGAAAGGCAAATGAGACTGAAATGAGAAGCAGATGCCATGTAGGGGAGAGTCAATGTATCTAATTGGTAGAAGGGGAGGTGAAATAAAATGGCAGAGGCAGGAAAACATATGTGAAGTTTAAACAGAAGGCACTCATTTGTACCAGCTTGGATCCTCCTGTAGCACAAGCTTCCCCTTAGATAGAAAAAGATTGTTTTTAAAATGCTAAAGTCCTCCTTGAGGCAGTGGGAGGTAACAATGGGTTTAGGTAATAGAACAGAAAAAGTTCATGAACTGAAGTCCTTTTGGTGAACCAAAAAAATGTTGAGATACTAGCACAGACCTGATCTCCCAAGGGATTTTCCAGGAATTCCACACCTAAAATAGGGTTGTGTTTGTGGCAGGGCACCGTGGGTACCTGTCACTTTAAGGGCCAAGCCAAGTGGCCAGCAGGTATTTAATTGCGGCAGCCACTTCAGATCCAGGGCTGCCTATATAAAAAAGGCAGTTTGCTGCTGCTAAGGCTGGGAGTAACATTGCCTGGTTGCGAGGCTGCTTGGAACATCCTGGAGGTAAGAGCAGGAGCTGGAGGGGATGGTTTGGAGGCCCCTGGCCCTGGGCATGGCCTAGAACTGCACCCTGCCAGGAGTGGGAGGCCTGGTGGGGCTCTCAGTGGTGTAGAAGCCCCCAGGAAATGCCAGGCCAGTTACCACCCTGGTGAAAGGTGGGTAGGAGTGCCTTAACCCTAGCCCTCACCTTTGGGTAGGCCATATTCTATTACCGTCAGAGCAGGGTAGGCCAGGTAAGTTTCTGGAGGTGCCTGTGCCTGCTGTGGGAGTGACCCTGCAGGACCAGGCACACTTCCAGGAGCACCTGAGCTGGGAATGGGGGACCCTGCTCCATAAGTGCAGGCAGGAGGTGGAAACCCCGCTGAGGTATCTGACTGGTCAATGCTGGGGCCAGGACCAAGGGATCAAAAGGGCCAGGGGCCCACCACAAGGGATGCCCACAAAAAGCTAAGAAACTTGGGGTCCCGCCTGGGCCTGAGATGCTGCCAGGGCTTACAGAAGCCGAAGGTTCCCAGGGTTGGGGGCCACAGCTAATGGGTGAATGTGACTGTGACAGTTTAGGTAACTGCCTGAGATGCCATCTGTGAGGCTTGCGCCGCTGTGTAGAGGTGGAACGGAGCTGTAGATACCACCGCCCCCAATATTGGGGTGTACAATGGGCAACCTCCTGCCTTAATTAACAACTTAATTAATTATCAACAAGGCATGGTGGGTGAGACATGTGGGCAGCATGCCCAGAGGCAGGTGGGAAGCTAGCTCTTTAGCTAGCCAGGGACTTTGCCACAGTGTTCCACTTCATGTAGTTTGTCAAGCAAACAGTATGGCTTATAGAAGGTGCTGATGCTGTTATTGAACTTGTAGTTTTATATAAAATAGGCCCACAAAGCCACTCTTCTCAGACTCAAGCCCCAGCTCAGTGGAGACCATCAGCTATACTGTATTCTGGTAAACTTGACATGGTGAAAGTGTCATACCCAACTCGCTTCCCTCTCCAGGGCTGCTAGTATTGCACTACTGCATTGCAGTGCTACCTAGTTCCACTACAACCCCTTCAGCTTCCTTCTTTTCTCCCTCAAATTAAGCTAGAGATGTCTGTGTTTTCACCAAAGACCTAAATTCTACTTTGTGTATCCAGAGTTGCCCCTGTCTTGTCAGGGCTGAGACTTTTGGCACTTATCTCATAACTAAGCCCCATGGGGATCTGCAAACCAGAAATTCCTCTGCCTACCTAAAATGGAAAACAGATGAGACTTTGGGGCACCTCCCTCTCCAGAACAGACTAATAACCCCATTAGTAAGCTACCTTCTCAAGCTAGTGCCTATATTTGTACTCGCATGATAGAGGATAAAGAATGGATTAGAAAAGAAAATGAATTACTCTGAATATAAGACTTCAGACTCTAAGGCTGCCACTAGGGAGCCTCTTACAAATTCTAAATTCCTTTCCTTTGAGGAAAATGAGAAAGACATCCCCATAGCTTTCTTATCCAGATCGGTAAATAGAGGTACAGACCATGTAGCGTGTAGGTGCATTATAGCATGAGTTCTTAGCTTTCTTTCCAAAATCTCAGGCCCATATATTGCTATTATGAATACTTGCTGTGTTGTGTGATGGTTTCTAATGCCTCTGTAGCAAACTCTCATCCACTCTAACACTGCATTTACCCAAGAGACTTCAAGCATCACTTGTCAGAGAAATTCATTACCACAATCCAGCCCTTGATCATCTTCTGATGTGACTCTTGTTGTACACTCTATGAGGACCTACCATTCTCATCAATTCCAAAACTGAAACTGATGTTGATTGTAGCTCACGCTTCTCTTCAGTAATAACATACAAGTTTGTTTCATGATCTGCATGGGCTGGTTATTGAGTTTCCCAAAGTCACCCTATCTAGGCCCTGACTACTTGGGAGGACCACCTATTCCTTGTCCTGTGATACCAAAATGGCTATCAGCAGAAGCACTCAGTAACCTTTGATTTAAGAGTGAGCAGGCTGGTGGTGGAACAGTTCCTATGAGGTATCCTCCCTCCATTCTGGGACATGATTCCCATGGGTCCAAGACTTCTGACCTTCACACTGCAAGGGTCTGGCTCATTAAATCAGCATCTACAGAGGTAAGCTTTTGAGGAAACACCAAGGAAATGACCACTGCTTAGGAACTATCTGAAGATAAGGAAATAAGTAGGAATTTTCTTGAGCTAAAATAGAGCCTGTCTCTTGATCTGGACCTGGAAGGTAGGAGGTGGGACTCTAGGGGGGATCTCTACTGGGAATGTCAAATTTGTAGTGAGTAGGGGTGCATTGATAGAGAATTTTTGGAACCATATTGATGGCCAATTTTTATAACAAGCCATATCAGTCAATACCAATCCAATTATGATATGCAGCTAGGCAGCATGGAGAGTGGCATCTGGTTGGTAAGCCCATAGATGTCTGTTGTGAGGGAAGGGGCTGCACTTGGGACTATTGTGGGGGGAAGAGGCAAGGGAGGAGAGGGTGTGGGGGGGTCATATCCAGGCCCCAACATAGAGGGAGAGGGTGGGGCTGGGGCAGAGACAAAAGCTGGACAGCTGGGGTGGAGAAGGGGATAAAGCCATGAGTGGCTCATTTGTGGGGCATGAGTGGGGTGGCTCCCACCACTGCATGCATCCCAGGAGGCCATGGTGGGGCAAGTGCCCCTGGATCTGCTTGCAGGGTGAGGGTGGGCTTCTGCTGCAGGCTGGGGTTGTGGCAATGTGGAGCTCTTCCCAGCAAGGGGGTTGGGCTGGGACTGCACTCGGTGGGCAGCAGCAGTGCTGGAAGGAGGCTACGGGCGGGAGGGGCTGTAGCCTCCTCAAAATTTGCCATAGCCCCCCTCCCAGTGCCACTGCCACCCACCCTGAGCACAGCCCCAGCCCAACCCCCCACTAGGAAGATCCCAGTGCCCCAGCCCTCAGCAGCAGCCCACGCAGATTGAGGGGCACCCCCCATGCCCTCCTGGGGGTGCTCATGGTGGCAGGAGCCACCCCCCATGTGCTGCTCATGGCTCTGTCCCCCACTCCACCCCAGCTCCCACAGCACCAATCCCACTCCCTCCCTCACCACTGGGGTCTCAATCTGCCACTTCCCACCCCTCTCCCCATGCCCCTTCCCTCACAACAGGCTTACCAGCCGGACCTGGCTGCTTTACATGCTGCAGGGCTGCACTCCTTGCCGCCTGCATGCAGTACTACCACTGTGCATGCATGGGGCATTTATCAGCCACATTACTGGGCACATCAGCCAAAAGAAGCCAATTGGTGATATAGTCAATTTTCCTTCTATCCGGGTCAATCCAATATGGGACCATTGTATCAGTGCACCTCTGGTAGCAAAATTAGTTTCTCACATTAATGAGTAATGTAAGAGCTGTAGTGGCTACTTTTTGTAAATGTGACAATATAGTAGCAGCAAATAGAATCCAGGCAACCTTGATTGCATTGGTTTAATTTGTCAAAGGATTTCCTTTGAAGTGTGATTGGCTGGGTTGGGCTATTCTTCTTTCCCCTCAAAACTACTTAACCACACCTAGGGCCTTGCTGCAGCCATGTTTGTTTGTTTTTCTCTGGGAGATGGGTTACATTTTGCTTTTAATTTTATCACATTGATAATTAGATATTCAGTATACAGGAGGATCACAGCATTTAAACCCACTACCTGTAGTCAACTTCAGCTAAACTCTTATCAGCCAGAGCAGATGGTCTAGCATTTATCAATACAACTCGTTCAAATAAGCAGCAAAAAAGTATATAAATTCCATACCCCTGGCTTTCTTGAGAGTTGATCTTCAAGCTTGTTCATGTGAAATTTATGAACTCCATAGAATTTAGTAAACCAAAGTCTCCTTAACAGTAGAAAATCTGGAACATGAACTCCTGCTGAATACGTAAAAAATCTAGCAAAAACCTCACCCATTTCCCACCTCCACTATCTTAATTCTTCTCAGGCAATTCAGTCTTTCCTGTTTCCAAATTCTCTCTGTTGTGCAAGATCTTCCTTTTTCCTCACACGTCAGAGCTCCCTGAAGAGTGCCTGTACATTCCATGTGGAACTTCAGTATTCCTGAATTGGAGATGTGGATCAATCATGATTTGACTTAAGTTTTGATCCCCTTTTCTTCTTTGTACTGACTTAAACTCAGAAACTGTATGAAAATCTTTACTATGAATTGGCTCCTGTAGCTCTAGGTATGGTGCATGCAGCTGCCTTGACAGAAGGAGATTGATCTGAAGCTATCACATGCTCTTGGATGTGCTGATCTCCTAGCCCTGGTTGCTGATCAGCACCTTGCTCACACACCCTACCAAGCTCCTCACAGAGCTGCCCAGCTCTGGATATCATACATGAAGATTGGACAATGTAGTATCCTCTAAAGAGGTGGAACAGGTCAGTAGGACAGACCATACTGGAAAAGTGTTACAAACTGTTTCATTTTACTAATTTAAACTAAATGGAATTACCCCCACTGTACTTCTTTCCAATTGCTCTCACTCATTTCCCCAAATCTGGCTTGCTTATCGAGGCAGAGCTGACCTGGGAGGTACATCATGATTGTTTGGTCATAAAGGACTTGTAAATGAGCAACAAACTAGCAGTGAAGATTTTGACCTTGGGACACAGTGCTCCTCAAAAATATGTAAGTCAACCAAGTTTGCCTTGACCCCAACTATATGGGGACCATCCACAGTTGTTCATTCAGCAAAATGGGTATCCTCTTAGGGTGTTGCTCCAGTGCACCTGGGTGCCTGGTACAGCCAAACCCTCTTGAATAGTCCAGCTATCAATGGAAAAAGCATAAAAGAACCACATTTAAATAGAGAGCAAGTATCTAGCAGGGTACATTCATGCCTGTCCCAAGCTACTTGTAAAAGTTACTTCATCTGTGGGGCTGAACTAGAAACAATCAGAAAAATTGTTTTGGTGTTTTTTGGGGGTTTTTTTGAGTTGACCCAAAGCAGGAATTTTTTCTGTTGTGTGTCTTTCAGCTTGTCAAAAAAAAAATGCTTTGGGTTGAATGCATCATTTAGTGTTGAGACATCCTTAATTAAATCAAAGGATAGTATACAACATGATGCAGGCACCATTCACAAACCAACAAGGGAGACAAGTGGTATTTGCTTACTTCTGTGCCCTGTTGTTGGGATACCACAATCAATGGCAGCTGGAAGACTTAGCTCAAACCTCCTCTGTGCCCGCTTTAGAGAAGAGATATAACCTGAAGTTCCCCACTCCCGGCAGGGTGCCTGAAGCATGGGCTCAGTGTATTCTGAGGCAGTGCCCTTTGCAATCAAATCTGTTCCACTCTTGGAAAGAAATTAAACAGAACAAAACAAAACAAAACAAAACTACTTCACAGGGCCAGAGAACAGTGAGACTGACGCTACAGACTGGTGGTTAGTGCATTTCAGCTGTCAAGTGGGATTCCTGAATACTAGTGTCTGTCCCAGTTAATATTTATATTCTGTTGAATTCAACCTGAATTTGTTTATAGTTTTGGATCAGCCAACATGCATTTTTGGTGAACAAACTATTGCTAAAATACTATATCAAAGAGTGCATTGACAGGTAATGAAAGCACCTAAAGTGAATGCAAGTTACAGCACCCTACCTAGAAAAACAGTAGGAGACATTTTGAAGATAGTAGCTTGGGACTGGTACAAGTCCAAGGAAGGCTGAATGTTATCGGGGAGAGTAGGGATTAGATTTTGTTTTGTGTTGCTCAGATTTTGCTTGTAATGCAAACTCTCTAGCAAGTTAACATCTAAATTTTAAATGCTGTTAAGCAGCAGTGAGAATTAAAACAATGATTGGCAACAGCTATTAGAAAATGCATAATACATATAGGCTGCAGAGCAAGGTTTGTGGTTACAAGGGGACCTTACCTGAACTGGCCAAATAGAAATTTCAGCTAAAAATAACTTTCAGTCACTATACCCCAGAGCTAGCTGCATTGTCAGTGACCACTAGTGTGTTCCTATGGTGTTCATCTCTGAGCTAACTGACTGCCTAGAGTTATGCAGGTAGACAGCTCAAGAATAGAAAATAGTCCAGTAATTTCAAACAGTGGAAAAAGAGCACTGTGAATGTAACACTATCTCCTTTAAGTTTTCAGTCCTAGGGAAACTCCTTTCTGTTCTCCCAGGACACTATCACTGTATAAGGTGGTTTTATATTAAGGTGACAACAATTATTCAGAAATATGACATGGTATAAATTTTGTAATCATGTTTGCCAGAAAAAAAGTGTTTCTTGAGTAATGAAAAGAATTTCTCAGCCAGCAATACTTCTCATTACAGCAGTAAATCTCAAGCATGTATTTGAAAAACACAACATAGGACCTTCTCCTGTCGAAAAATCCTTCCCGCTACTCTCCAAGCACGACCTGTGTCAGCTTTATATGAAATCCCCACGAAACTAAATTCTCTACATTTTTTTTCACCCCATGAAAACCCTAAGCAGTCCAGTAGCCTACAAGCTGTACCTTATGAGCTTGGAATCACTTACCCCAAAAGCCTTGCTCTTGCAGCACTAAAATAAAAGCCAGAGTCCAAGTAAAAAGCATGATTTTAAAGTCTCCGAGCAGTGACTGGAGATGTTTCTCTTACTCTGGTAGTGAGAAGAAATGCAGAGTCCCTCCTCAGTTTACATAGGCTCTCTAGTTCAGACTTTTGCGCTGAGGTTTAGCCAGAGAATTGGGAGGAAATACTCCAAGACTGAGCCAAGATTCTTGAGCTGTTCTCTCTTTCTTCCTCCTCTTTAAAAACACCCTTCAAACTCCACAAAAGGTCCTGTTACCCAGGCGAGCTGGCTCTAGTCCAAGCCTCCCAAACTTTTTACTTTTGTATTTATTTATGCTGAGCATGAATGGAATGTGCTGAAACCCTTCAAATCCTGAATATAGACAAGTGGGGCAAGAAAAGAAGGGGCTGTCTTACATTTCTTCTAATAAGCAGGAGCTTATTTGCAAGAGGGAAGTGGGTGTGTTAGATGTTGTTTTCCCCTGTAGGATTTTTCCTCCAGCAGGGTCATTGAGGGTGAACATTTAAGAACATAAATGGCCTTAGACCTGTGATCTAACAGGTTTTTTGTCTGTTCTGTTTTAACACAGAGAAAATTCCCTATAAGTGATGGCTGAGTCTTAGATAGCTGACAATTTTATTGGACTAAATATTATTGATCTGCAAGTATGATGGTTGTTTCTTTCTGTTTGTTTTAAAAGCAATTTTGGACCTAATCTAAGGCATGCTTCTATTTTCAGTGTTGAAGCTATTTTAAATCCTAATCTAGAGTAGGATGATTGGTTTTGGTATTGTCACACAAAAAAATGTCAGTACCACTCATGGTATATCTTGAATTTGTCTCGGGCATTACTATTTTTTCATCAAGGTAATCTGTACTGCCTGGATTAATGTCTAGTCTCTCACACCAAACAACAACTGTGCACCAGAATGAATGCACACCGGAAATCTATTAAAGACGAGACTACCCAACTACCTGTGGGGGCACATTTCTCGCAAGAAAACCACTCTCTCTCTAATCTCTCGGTTCTAATCCTCGAAGGGAATTTTACAAAGCACTTTTTCACAGATAAATCTATGAACTTGATTTCATCAACCTCCTGGATACAAAAAATCATAGGCTAAATAGACATTGGATTTATGACACACAACCTGCCTGACATCTGACTCTCCAGGTACCTCTCCACTATTTGTTTACTACATTCCCCCCACCATCTTCCCTGTCTCTTGCCCACTGACTCTTTGATTTGCATCTTTACTGACTGTCTTTCTTGCATGCAGACCAGCCTCTGGCATCTTTACTATTCTTTCCATCCAGAAAGAGCGCGCACACCAATTGTAGATGCATCCTCAGCCTTACAAAGGGTTTTTAAACCTGAAAGCTTGCTAAGAAATTTTTTCCCAACTATTTAAGTTAGTGTAACGAAAGATACCAGACTGACTCAAATCACCTTGTCTGTCTATGTCCTTAGACCAACACGGCTACAACCTACACCCCTGTAAAGGACAGCAATAACATTTGTTTTTCACAGGTATGACATGAGTGTTAATCAATGTTTGTAAGGTGGGTTTGGATTTCTGTGTAGCTGGGATATGCACATGCACTGTATTTTCTTTTTTTCTTTTGAGTAAAGGAATATGAACAGACAGCAAGCAAAGTGTGTATGTGAGGGAGCTGAATGAGTTGTGAAGAAAGCTGACAGGCTTTTACAGCCTGTTTGAGAGTCAGGTTCTTCAGTGAATAGGCTGATCCAGATAGTAATAGCTACTACAGCATTGTGACAATATTGTAACATAGGTTATAGGTGGAGTACAGTAGAAATCCTGTTGTCTGACTGAGCCTGCAGAGTTAGTATTTTTCTTGGATACTTTTGAGGATGTTTGACCTAAACGGAAATGTTAATAAAGACACAACTTGGATCCGAGTCCCTCATGCCTCTTCTGAAATTCATGAAAACAAAAGCAGTGTTAGGTCTTTCACTGTGAGAAACATTTGACTTTTAAGACTGAAAGATTGAAAGAGTCATTCAGCCTCTCTGAGCAAAACTTGGACTATGTCTCATGTGACACACACTATGCATTTAAATGCACTTAAAACTTGCAATTAAAAAATAAATAAAAATTAAAATAAAGCTTGCAATTAAAGACATTTTTTTGCAAAAATCTTCTTGGTCTAATTAAAGATATCATCTCTACTATGAGTCCTGTTTTACCTTTTCCTCTAGACCAATATGGCTACAACCTGGATACCTGACAAATGGAAGATATTGGATTTTATCTGATTTTTAAAAAATGAAATCTTTGTATTTTCCAAAGAAGGAAGCAACTGTGACCACCAGAAATCCTGCTTCTGCCTCTGTTTCAAGGTAATTTGCATCATCACAGATTCTCACAGGAGGTGAGAGGCTCTGTACCAGCTATGAACCAACTGCCCGGAGGAGTTTTCCATCTATGAAATCCTGTGAAATATGAACTTTCATTTCTACCCAGAAGAATTTTTACAATCTTTTCTCCAATGCCCAATAAAGGGTGTTTATGCCTAAAAACTTGCAATTAAAGAATTTTTTTTTTTTCAAAAATCTTGTTGGTCTAATAAAAGATGTCCTCTCTCTTACAAGTCCTGATTGCTTGAAAGCTTGAGTTTTAAAGCAAGATAATACATCCTATGTGCACTCCTATTGTGTCATAGGAAAATTATGCCTCTTCCAGCAAGGAGTATCTCCAGATCAGAGTAAGAAATGTATGATGAGTTAATGCTGGCATGCTTCTTGAAGATAATATGGTCAACCGTAGACCTGGAGTTGGGACACACAAACTTTAGGACTGGCTTCTGGTCTTGAAAATGTTGCTTAACTACTGGGTGATTAAGCATCAATAACGGGGCGGGCAATTATTTTGGGCAGAGAACTGCTTACTCAGTTTTGGCAGACTGTCAAGGGCTGCATGGGTAGCCCCACCCTGTGACCGGTACCCCACCCCTTGACAGGCGCCCTGCCCCCAGTCGCCCTCTTGGGACCAATGTCCCAGGGGCAGCAGCAGTGGGGCCCAAAGCAGGGCACAGACTGGCAAGGGTGTATGGAGCCGGGCTGGGCTGCACCAGCAGGGATGGGGGGAGCTGGCCCGACTCCATACAGCCCTTGCTGGCTGGGACACTGCGCTCCTGCCACCCTGCTCTGAACCTGACTGGTGCTGGTCCTGGGACTCTGGTGTGGGCCCCATGCTCCCACTGGCTCCCTGCCTGCACACATCCAGTCCCCCCCAGCCTCACAGTACAGGGCGGGGCAGTACTCGGCCCTGGCCCCCTGCTTGCCAGCGGGGAAGAAGCTGGTGCTGAGTGTGGGGGGGAGGGAAAAGTGGCCCATCACCTGCCCCATGGCTGGGGCTCCCTCCTGCAGGTGCTCACAGACCCGTGTGGGGCTGTCTGGAGCAGACACAGGCAGCCCCACGTGGGCTACGAGCAGCTGCAGTGCAGGGCACCAGGCGTGGGGCAGGTGAGGGGCCACTTCCCCATGCTCCTTCCCTGCCTGGAGTCCCCTCCACCTTACCTAAGCTTCCTGCATTGGGGCAGCCATGTGTTCCCAGCCTAGATACTGCAGCTGGGGCTTCCACCTGGGGGGCAGGGTCAGGCTGGCCGGCCCTGCTGTTGTGGGAGCCTGCTGGGCTTCCCCTGGGTCATACTGCTGTTGGTTCCTGTCATTTTTGACAGGAACCAGGGGCAGAGAAATATTTATTTTCTACACTTTTTTTAGAGGCCCCACAGACTGGATAGAATGGCCTCATGAGCCGGATCCAGCCTGTGGGCTGTATTTTGCCCACCCTGATCTATAACCATAGTTAATGGAATAATTCTGGTTCCAGCCCCAGGACTGCACAGGAGTTTTGAGTTGGCTCTTGTGCAATCTTAGGACTGAGACTGAACAAATCAATTGATTGTCAATCCCAGCTCCCTGCACTACACGGGAGTCTCGCACTACTATGATGCAGTGCTGGGGATGGAATGACAATCAGCTGATTGTTGGTCTCAGCCCTGAGAACAAACTTGAATCTGCAACTGGCTCCAGTCCCATGGTATCAGTGGGATCCTGCAGCAGGGGCAGCACTCTCTCCTGGGCTTGGCTCCCTGTGCCTTCCTCTGGCATAAACCTGGCTTGGGCAATTACTGTGAGACTGCTCAAAACATGTCCTAACATTTTAGCCATACTTGCTATCTAAATAAAAC